>VDFB02058242.1:177156594-177227356 GCA_007258455.2 Sequoia sempervirens | reverse complement strand
GATACCCTTTTCATCATAATGAAATTCCCAATTTATAGTTTTTATTTTCTATTCCTGGGTTGAAAGATATTGCAATTTTAGTTCCCCAGATTTGCACCTAAAAATCTTCCGAGTTGGAAGTTGGCGCACTTTCTAGAAGATACAATTGCAAATGTTCTTTTAAAATTTGAACTTCAAGTTGTAATTTTTGGTGCCAAACCGCTTAAACTCAAATTTTAATGTTGTTTTGGCTCCAAACTAAAGAGGAGCTCTATTTATGGGCGGGTTTCTAATATTTTTGGGTAACTTTTTGGGGACAAGCTTGCATGTTGCGAAAGGGTTATTATGTAGCTTTCTGTAGCTTGCATGTGTTGTAGAACTTGGAGATTTGAGATCCTCTGTATGTAAGAAGCTCCATTCTCTAAATAATAAAATTATTCTCTTGTTTGTGGGTTATTTTCTTTGTCTCGGGTTGCACCCTCGTCAAAAGTTATACCCCAATCTAGTCACATAGTGTTTGGTGAAGCATCAAAGCTAGAGTGATACCTAGTATGCATGCCTAACAATTGGGGATTATTTTTATTTCTTCTTTAAATACTTTTTGAGTGCCAGTAAGTCTAAAAATGACCCAATCATGTTAAAAATGACTCAACCACTCTTTTCATGCCTATGCAACACTCCTTATTGGTGTTTGATTTGTTTTTAATGGTCTATACAAATGAAATGTGACCTATATTGGCTTACCAAATTAACTCCAATGCAAAACTATAATAGAATATGTATATGGAGTATGTTGTTTCATGCAAATGAAATTATATATGAAGAGTTCCTTATGTCAGCCAAAGGTTGAAGGTGTGTGTTCAATAAAGGTATTTGAATAATGTTGTGGAATGCTCAGCTTGTCAAGATAAAGATGCTAGTGTAAATGAAGTTTTGGTAGGTAAAATGAATAGAGGAGTGGTTATAGTTAAACTATTTGAAAAAATGTAAAAATGATTGTAGAGAAAACAAAGAGGCTCAGGGAATTCCTTTTTTCATTGGAAACTAGTAGGATTAATGTGTGGGTTTAAAAATTTCACTGGTAGGGTGAAAATAAGTCCAATAAAATGTTGTTACTTGCATGTGAAAAGCTTGCATGAATTATCAAAGTGGGGTAAAATAAACATTGGTTGCAAATGAAGGAAAATGAGAGGAAAAGTGATGATTAAGATGTTATGACATATTCTAGATGTCAAATTCAAGTATAAAATCTAGGGGTTCAACTTTGTGTTAGGTGTCAAATGGCTAATGGATTTGAGATGTTCCCTCTTCTTTATAATGTAATTGTTGTGTCATTTCAAAAGGTTTGGTTCTAGTTTTGAAATTTCTAAAAGAGAAAAAAGATTTTGTATAGGGATGTGAAGGTTCTTTGTATTTGGTGAAGGTTTGTGTCCATACTTCATCACATCATAATGTTGTTGTATCTTGATTTGTGGCATATATGAATAAACATTGACTTGTTGTCTCCTATCTGAAATGTAGTGTTGTTTAACTCAGAATAATCAAGGATTGTTTATTTTTTTCTATACATTTGTTGTAGATAACTATTTTCATTATTGATTCATGTCCAAGGGATAGATTAACTAGTCATATGAAAATAATAAGAATATTATACTTTATAAATATGATTATATTGCAAGCTTTAGAGATCTTATTACCATCAGATGGTAATATAACAAAATATCATTAAGATATGTTTTACATTTTGATATAAGATGCAAGATACATTAGTTTATAGCCCATACTTAAGAACCAGATAAACTTTTGTAGTTTCTACTTCTAGAATGGTTCAACCAATTTATAATTTTTAATGATTTTTTTGGGTCTAATTTATTAGGGTTTTTGTGTCTTCATGTATTTTAAGGAATGTAGGGGATATGCTTGAGATTTGTTCATTTATCACTCCTCTATTTATTTAAGATGAAATTTTTTAGGAAATAATGCATCATACCCACATTCTTAGTCCATTTCCTACATAATTAGGCATGAGAGAAAAAAATGCATTCAAGATTACAAAATGACCATATTGCATAGATCAAATAGATAATCCATAAGATAAAACTAGATATTCCCTAGGAAAACCCTCAAGAGCGAAAATTCATCTTCTGAAAGCATCCATACTCCATCTATTATTCAATAATAAAACAATACATGCACTTGCATTGTTACAATGAATTTTTTTGGAGCATCAATCCTCTCTAATGCATCCTCCATGTGTCCAAACATAAACCCACACATCCCATGCCATGCTTCACTTATGCACTCCTCAAAAATACTAAATAATGACAACCCACTCACCTAGAAAACCTTAAACACTAAACATGTGTTTTCTTTTATAGACTCAAGCTCACACAAATATAATCAAGTGGTATGATAAAACCATGTAGAACAAAGCCATGCGAATACAAAACCATTGACCCCTCATTTAAAATTGGGTACTAAGTTTTCACTTTATTAAATTTTTTCCCTAATATTAAATTATTATCTCATGTCTCTCACATATTAAATAATAATCTAATGTTATAATATAGCATACAAGTGGTCCTCAAAGGTTCATCATAAAATGGAGCAGAGTAGTGCAATTGAGAAATGGTACAAGGTGGGTGGTTTGAAATCTATAGCTGCAGAAGAGAATGAAGATGGTAATCTAGATGGTGGGGAGGAGGATTGGGGGGTTATTGTGTGTGTCTTCAACTCTTAGTGTGCTTTGGTGTTGTTGCTACAAGCTTTGGTCATGGTCAAATGGATCTTTCTTTGCTTGTTGTTGGTGTTGGAAGCCTATTCGTGTGGGTTCATGCTTCTTGGCTTTTTTGTGGGGTCCCCCATTGTGCCTATGTTCTACACATGGCTCTTCATTCTAGGTCTATTGGAGGTCATGGGACTAATTGTTGATCATTTTTTCCCTTCACTTTGTTGGCAGTTCTATTGTTTGTGGTCTCTAATCTTGTGTGGGGATTTTTGTTTGGTGGGTGTCTTGGGTATGACTTCTGATTCCTTTTCCTATGTTGTTCTCTTTGTTTCTGCTCTATCTTGGGTCTTTTTCCTGGGGTATGTGGAGTCTTTGGGGTAGCTCTTCTTTTTTGCTTGGTCTCCTTGTGGGTTTGTGCTTTGCTTATGGAGCCCATGATGGCGAGGTTCTTGGATTTTCTAGTCCTCTTTAGTGTTGTGTTTGTGGTAGTTTTTTATCACCAAGTGGTTGCTTTTTCTTTTATCTCAGTTGGGGGGTCAATGAATCGTGCCTTTTCTTTCTCTAAGACTCTTGTTCTAGTTTGGAGTTGCCTCATTCTTTGAATGGTATTGAAAGCTTGTTTTCTTGAAGGGACTTTTCTTTAGCCTCATGGAGAGGGATTTCTACTTGAAAAGGTATTTGTGGTTTTCTTGTGCCCCATTGTGGTGGTTTTTGTCTTTCCTTTGGAAGAGGTTTTGGGTTTTCTTGGTGTGGGTTTGGACCTTGGTTCTATTGCTTAGGATGGAAGTTTGTTTTAAGTCTATTAGTCTAACCCCCTTCCAGGTTTTAAAAATGTTGATGGTTGAAGGGGGTATTTTCCTTAAGTTGGTTGAGTGGTTCCTATTGTTTTCCCTATTTACTTAGCAGTTTGGGTTGCTAATGTTGTTGGATGGGAGGTTAGTTGAATATTTCCTATTATATCAATCTTTCTTGATGCCAAAGTTGGAGTTGATTACCTTTTCTACTATAGGGTTAGCTTTCTACCAAGTTTTATAGTTATTGTTTTCTATTGAGGTGAAAATTTCTTCTATTGAGGAGGAGCCCTCTTCTATTGAGGTGGAGTTGAATGTTGTAGGAGTGGTGGCAAGTGCTTTTCTCTTTTGTTGGTTCCTATGGAGCTGGAGCCTGTGTGTGTAGAAGGGAGGTGACCTTGCTAGTAATGGTTCTCACTTCTTCCACTCTAATTGAGGAGAGCCCTATATATCCTATTGAGACAATGTATAGGTTGGTGTTTCAGATTGGATGGTACAGTATGAAATTAGCTTCTCCTAAGTGCTCTATGGTTTTCTTTAATCCCTCTATTTTGGTGAGGGTTTGGTTGGCTTAGCATTGCTAATATTGAGTGGATGGTATGTTGCAGTCTGGCTATTACAACTTGATTATTGCTTGACTGATTTAGGTAGTCTTCATATTTGGTTTGAACTTTCATTCCCTATTTTAACTTGATTTTGGGTTCAAGGTCCCTATAAAAATGTAGTTTTAAAGGGTTTATGGTTCCCTTCAAAAGTAGCTTTTGCAAGTTAGGTATTCTAGTGTTTCTTTTTATTGGTTGTTGTTGATGGGCTACTGATGGTCTATGTTTCTATTTGCTTGTAGCTACCTTTTGGTGGGGTTTTTAGGTCCCTTTAAAACCTATTTGTAAGGGATTTTAGGTCCCCTCAAAACCTATTTTCTACTACTCAAAAACATAAAAATGGCCCCCAAATAATTACCTATTATGATTAACCACACCTCCTAGGTGCATCGCAACTAAACAATTATTTAATTACACCATTATAATATAACATTTTATGCAATGGTGTATAACACCATATCCAAACATTCTCCCACTTGTTGTATACATTGCATAAGGTTCAATCAATGGTGCAGGAGCACCCAAGCCCTTCAAGGAACACTTCAAGGTTTAGGAGTGTGTAGGGGTCAAGACGGCCTTTCCATCATATCAAAGCATCAATTATAATCTGTTGAAGCCTATAATGGCTTTTGAAATGGAAAAGAATATGAAAGGAGTTAACAGTCCTAAGGGTCCTGATAAGGACCATAGGACCAAAATGCTTTGTAAAGGGAACAATAATGTTCTAGGAGGTTAGATAGGTTTATAATGCTTTAATGGTGTCAAATAAGGTTGAACAATAATGATGTAATAGTTTTTAATGTTTCTAGTTAGTAGGAAACAATAAAATGTAAGTTTGGAAATTCAAATATTTGAAAATCCACTTTAGGTGGGTAAATAGGTTTTAAGAGATTTAATCACTTTAATGAAATAAAATCACTTCTAAATGGTTTGATAAGTTGAGGAATGGGTCTAAAACCCTAAAATATTCATTTGTACGGAGTTTGGGTTGCTGGTACATTTTTTGTATGGACTATTCTCAGAAAATCAAGAGAAACTATAGTTTTTTGCATTTTTCTTGTGTTCTTTTGATGAATACTTGATTTCTATTGAAGATATGTCTAGTAGGATGCTTTAGTAATTTTTATTTATATGTTTTAACACCATTGAATTCTCTGAAAGCAGTAATAATCAATTTATTTTCATTTTACAACTGACTGTCCTCAAGGAGGTACAAATTTTCATTGATTTTGAGGGTTTTTATCGATGATTGATCCATTTCAAGGTAGAATGATGATGTAACCTTTGAAATGGATCACTTCTAACATTTATAATACAAACCTAACAAACTAATGTGCAGGACAGAGGAATATTAAGGTGTACACCAATATTTGACAGTGCAAAGTGCTTGAAGATGGAGGCTAGAGTATAGCAGTAGAAGATATGCCTTAATGAGGGGTGTGTTTTTGAGTTTGTATAGACTAAATATGTTTTCCTAATGGTGTATATTCAATGAACAAGTTCTGGGAGTGTGTGGAAGGCCAAAATCCAAGAAGCCCTAGTTTTGAGGTAATTTATGGAGGGTTTTGTGTTTGAGCATGTTAAGGGTGTCATAGAAGACTAAGAACTTGAAAATATTTAGTTTTGAGACATTTTAAAAGACTATTGAAAGTTTCATGGTCAGGGGATAATTTTAGAGAGGGGTTTCTTTGAAAAAGAGGGCTAATTAGGCCTAGTTTTTGAGGAAACAACAGGTTTTGGAAGGGATTGTTTGAAGCAAGTCCTATCAGGGTTTGGATATGTTGTTTGTCATCATAAAAAACAACTTAATCAACCATTATATTGGAGTTTCCTTTTGAAATTTTGAGAGAAAAGTCAAAAATCCTTCACTAAAGGCCTAATTGGGCTAGAAGGCTACTTAAGGTGCAAAAGTAAGTTTTTTCAAAGATAGAGTGTTGGGGCTTTGTAATCATTCAAGACATGTGTAATTATGCCCCTTAAGAGCATTCCTAGGGTTTGGGTCCATAGGAGAAGGATTTGTGTCATAAGTGAGCCATTTAGGCATTGTTTCCATAGGGGTGTCTAGAAGAGGTTTGTGAGTGCATCTTTGCAATCCTTGAAATCATTGTGTGTTTCCAAAGTCTCATTCCCTCTACATCAATCAATGAAGTACATCATCATAGCCATACATGTAACCACATTAATCTCCAACATGATTTTGTGGTCCATCAAGATACTTGTAATAAAACCAAAGTGACCACCATCTTAGGAAATAACTCCTCTCATTCTCTAATGTGCCACCTATGGAAGAAAAGGAACATGCCAAGTTGAAAATGCAACAATCAAAGAACACAAGAATCAAATTCAAGTGATAAAAAATTCTCCAAATAAGTTTTCAAACTTAAAAAACCCACACGATTAGAAATAGAATCCACAACACATGCTAATACATTCAACCATCCATAACTCCTAGTTATAAAATACATAAATAAATCCATTCCAACAACATATGCAACCCATAAACTGCAATAACAAGCTCCCTGCATCAAACCTATCAATGAAGAACATACATTTACAAGAACTCCCACGACATGGGTAATATCAAAACATATCATCTACCAGTCAAAACTATACCAAGGTGTGATAAATTATCAACTTAAAGTACCAAGAACAATCACAATGATCTACACATGCAACACCAACATGTGCATGTTCTCTCAAAATATGTCACCACAATCCTCCCAAATCATATAAACATGAACCTCCAAGAATGAACCATAGAATGAAGAGAGAAAACCTATAAATCATTACATGTTCTTCCACCAACACCTCAAAAAGTGCAATGTTATTTCAAGTATGATCTTCTTACAAGCCTAAATAAAAATCCTCAACAACACCCATAATGTACAATGTCCTAGATAAAATTATCATATGAATGATGTAATGCCAACATAGATATAAGCGTCTCTAAACAAGGAAATAAAACTCAATGTATCCAATTCCCAAATTATGAAATCAGCCCAATAACCATCTCCTAAACTCCTCGTCAATGAATGATACCATAAAATCAAATTCACAAGGAGATAACCATTTTAACCATCCCTCAAAATGAATCCTCCAAAACTAACTATCCATAGCTCAAGATCCATAAATATGAAATATAACTCATAAATATAACACATCTAAAAATAGGATGGAAAATACCTATTAGATGATAAACCACTGAGTAGACCAAGAGTAGGGAATGAGAATGCTCCTCCAGGATAACCAAGTCATCATGACTCACTCCAAGAACAATATCCTCTATAGGTCCATCATGAACTCATGTACATATCTAGGTGAAAGCTTGTTGGTCTCCATGTTAACCTCCAAAGAGTAATCATTGGTGGAACCCCTCAATTTTTGTGTTTCATTGATAATTATTGCACATCTAGCTATCTTTTCTGGTCTAGGGTGTGCCCTAATACTTAGGGTTTTCATTTTATTATTTGTTATAAGGTTTTGTTTGTGCCCTAAAACCCTTTGAAAAGTCCTAAATGTTGAAACCCTTGTATGCATTATAATTTTTAGTTCATCGGTACTATTTGGTTCCCGATTCCCCAAGTTATAACTAAAGCCATTGAATTCATTTTTTTACCAACCTCTTTTTCCTAGTTTACATTTCACTACCCATCGGACTATTTTATTCATGTCAAATGTTATGCAAGTTTGAAAATCTTTTAATATTTTCCATATTTCATAAGTCAAATTTTATAATATGCCTAAATTCCTTTATATTATAAACCTAGTGAATGACCCCCTTTTAAGTCATAAATAAATGCATGTGCTTATTAAAACCTTTAAGAAATGGTTGTCAAGTCCCACCAAGTGCATCCTATTTGATGCTTGCTACCCCATAGGAATAAAATAAATGGTTAAAAGAACAAGAGGGATAGCGGGCTAGTGACACCTATTCACCCTTATGGCAATCCTACCACTCTTCAAAAGCATCGGCAATAAAGGGATATGGTATCAACAACTAGGATGAACTCTAAGGGATGAATCATTAACATTCCCCATTAGCCCATGGGGGACCCACTATTAGATCTTGGCTCATGGAGGGATAACGAGAAAGCACCATCTGACATCATCGCCACCATCTATTGAACTATTGAAGGCATGGAAATATTTGGTGAAATAATTTTGGTGACTATGAGAATGTTAAAATATGTGCTACTAAAGGGATATAAGTGCATGTGCAAAAATGCTCTACCAGATGTTTTAATTTGGACTATGCATCACAAAGGAAGAATAATTTCATGATCGCTAGCCTATGGATGAAAGAGACCACATGTTTATGGTTGTCGGGTTTATCTAGTTCATTGCTTACTAACCCATGACCATAGATCTAAACCCTACATATTCTAGAGGGCTAGTGAGTAGATCTTATAAGGCTTGAAAAGTGAGGTGGATCCATGAAGCTAGCAAAAGGGATGAACACAAGGCAAACAATTGGTTTAGTAGGTGTCAAGTCAATGAAAAACAAAATTTTCAAACTTTGTTGACTCCATCTAAGCCACATGCTAGTCCAAATCAAGATGAGATCAATCACAGTAATTCAAAGTTTTTGAAAAGGATATCATGGAGTCGTTATGCTTCACACGAGTGAGCAATAATGGTGGAGTTGATGTTTTTCTATCAAATTGAAGGCTTTGTTTTCCATAAAAGCTTGCTTTAAAACTTGTTGATTACTAAATCATTTCCAAAGGATTCTAAAGTTGTTGTGAAGCATTTCACGCATTCGGCATCTTTAATTTAGGGCTTATTGTGATTTGAACTAGGAAGTAAAATATGCACTCCTTGAGCTAGAATTTATCCTAGTTTTCATTCAATTGCAATTGTTGTTATTTTATTTTCAAGTAGGAATTCTTTTAAGGTTTTAGATTCATTTAGTCTATTGTAATTTTAAGTATTATGTTACTTTTTGCATCAAGTTCACCTAAAACTTAAGATCCCTAGTCTAAACTAGTCAAGCCTGAGGTTTAATTACCCATTAGTACAATGGCACCAAAAGACCAAGCCTCTGGTTCTAAACTGAAAGTAAGAACCTTGGTCTAGGATTTGATTGACCAATTGAAACCCTCAACCACTAGGAAATGTTTAGGGTAACCCATATTCCATGGCCCTTGGGTTAACAAGGGCATTGTTGACAAACAATATGCAATCAAAGATGCTACACTAATGTACATTGATGGTCTATTCCAAGGGTGGTTTGGTAACAGAAATGTCAGTATTCCAATATGTAACCCATGGAGATTGGATATGGCCAAATTGGTGGTCATTATATGTATGTGGATTTTTATCTCTTGAAGGTCATTGCTACCAATTATGACCCTCTTGTTAGGGTAGTTAGAACTAACTTTGGGAAAGATATGATCTAGGTCACAAGGGAGGAGATTGAAAAAGTGTTCAAACTAAACAAATGGACAAAGACATGGTGGAGATAAATGAAAAGAAGTTGAGGGAGGAATATGAAAAAGTGAGACACACATTCAAAGTTTCAGTATAAGCTCTTTCTAGTGTCAACAGGAAAGGGGAAGGGGAGAATTTTTCTAGGACCATGTGATAGAGAACCCCTCCCTATCAAATATTTTTAGCTACTTCTAGAATAATTTCTACTCCTTGTGTCATATTTTTGGGTTTGATCCATCTTCAAGCATGTCGATTACCCCAATGTATATGGCTACAAAAATTTAATGCCCTAGCATCAATACTTTGTATGATTTTTCTATGTACCTATCAAAGGAAATGTGCAATGGTTTAGTACCACTAAAGAATGGGGAATTATTCTTGAGGTTTCGGTAGTATTCTCTTTTTATGCACATGTTTTTATATAGGGGTGTTGATTATTTTTCCAAGGATATGGAACTGAAGAGAGTAGAGGGTGGTGTGGTAATGCTAGTTCAATCATGGACACTATTATTAGATAGGCATCATTAAAAACTTAGTTTTGTGATTGCTACGAACACTTTTTCCTCCATGTTGTGAAGAGCTTTGATGATGGATGTGCCTAGAATTCCACATGAACTACATGACTTCTTAAGGCCAATAGAAAAAGGTCTGATTTGAATATATGTCAAAATTGGGGAGATGTAATCACATATAAGGACTACATAGTTATTAGGGTATATGGCACTAGGAAAACACCCCATATACTTCCAAGGGAAGTGCCATTAAGAATTGGTTTCCTTGAGGTCATGTGGTAGTTGGGGAATGTTGATGATGTTTTCTTATTTGATAAGAGAAAGGGAACATTATTCCTTGCATACACAGTATTTTTAGATTTTTTTCATGACAACCAATAGGTGGAGAAATATTTTTTATTATCATCTCAAGCCTTATGAAATGGAAATTCAAGCATATAGAAGCTATGACCTTGAATGATTATGGTTTGGCTAATGGATAGGATCAAAGGAGAACAATTTGTTCATACCCATTCACTAGCTAATGATCTCATAAAAAATGTTTTAGACCTCAAGGTTTAGGAGGACAAGATGAGAAAATGGGTTATTTTTGTGAACTTAGAGAAAGCAGGAAAGGTTAAAGACCCTGAATTCCAGGCTTTGTTAGATATTGATAATATAATTTTGAAAATAGAGACAGTTATTTATAATTTTGACAAGGTTATTCAAAATTTGAAAGAAGAGAGAGTAGTGCAAGATAAAGGGAAAGTTGTAGTTGTTGAGGAGTGTGATAAGGGGAAATCCCCCATGGAAGAAGAGAAACCAACTCACCAGCTCCCCAAAAGTTACACATATATGCAAGGAAGAAGAGCATAGTAAAGAGAAAGTTGAAAATTGTAATTCCTAGGTAATTAGAAGAGTCAAGAGCATCCTCTCCATAGCAACAATTTCCACCATTTTCACCACGACATTCTTCCACCCTAGTAATAACTGAGTTGGATTCCCCTCTAAGAGGGCCATCTCTTAGAAGGGAGCCACCAATAAAAATGCAAAGGGTTGAGACAACCAGCCTTGTTGATTACCCTACAAATAATTCAAA
The DNA here is from genome assembly GCA_007258455.2 of Sequoia sempervirens. NCBI lineage: Eukaryota > Viridiplantae > Streptophyta > Pinopsida > Cupressales > Cupressaceae > Sequoia > Sequoia sempervirens. The sequence goes on along the minus strand of VDFB02058242.1, from coordinate 177,216,236 downwards.
TGAAGAGATTGTTGTGATAGAAGATGAAATAAGGAAAGGAATGTCATCCCCTCAAAAAGAAATGGTGCCACAAACTATAAGTATCAAACTAAGCAAAGAAGATTTCAGTGGTATTAACAACTTAGAGGATGTTAGGATTAAATCTTGTGAAAGTTTCATGGATGATGATGCTTTTGTTAAAACACAAGCATCCCAAGAATATGTGTGGAGGGCTATGAAAGATGAGTATGCAATGAATATGTAGAAGAGGGAAATTGAAAGCCCTGAAAATCAAAAAATAGTAATTGATGCTCAAGTCCATGAAGAAATGAGGACTAAATACTTGAATATCACTACAAAGGAAGGAAAAGAATTAGTTAGGAAGAGTGGGGTGTTGTTACTACTAGAATGGGACTTGGCATCTGCAATTGCATTTAACATTGTTAGAAGACATGACGCTCCCATTTTTAGTAGTGAAGAGGAGGTCACTTTGGCCCTATAAGGATTAGCTTTCATCTCCTAGTGGGACACACTTGCCATTTGGGCCTTGGACCCAAGCACCAAGAAGCCCGAAGTTACAAAACCAATTCTAGGATTCAGGGGAGGTTTGATCATCCAAAGAGTATTAGAAACCTTAGCCCTTGAAGCAACAATAATGAATTTTAATTTTACAAAATTTAATACGTTTTGAATATTTTAAATTTGTCATGGAGGGCTAGAATAATAGTTTTAATATTAAATTTACTCCAAAAATCTAGAGCATGTGAATGGGTATGAAGGGCAAGTTAAAATACAATTTTCAATGTTTTAATAAAAAATCATAAGTCAAATTGAATTGACTTAGTGAATTCAATGTGTAACTTAAGCCCAACCCAATTTAGCATGGCAAATCTTGAGGTGAAATTATGATGTATGTGAAAAATGTGTTGGATTTTATTAAATTCTTTACTCCTAGTGCACATGTTATAGCTAACACATATTTGCAAGGGGATGATTGAGGTGAGAATTTTATTGTCCCATCTCAATAATTAAATAATGTATGGGTTGGTGCCCAAACTATGGTCTCTTCACATGCAGAAAAATGCATAAAAATCATCTTCTCCCTATGTACCAATGACATTCTTAGGCTTTATTATTCATGTTTTAGCCTGTAATAACTTGCAAAGCACTTGAAAATTATGATCATTCACGTGAGGGAGATTTAAGAGAAGTTTTTTTGAGTTGTTTCAGGGTTGAAAGTGGTTTTTTTCCTTCCAAAACATCCTGTAGCAATTTTCACGCCTTTCCAATAATTTTGTTGTTGTTTTGGGTATTTTATAAGTGTCATTCACCATAAAAACAACTTGCATAGTTGCAAATTAACCAAGTATGCATGTGTAATAATTGAGGATTATTTTTATTTATGCTTTAAATACTTTTTGAGTGCCAATAAGCCTAAAAATGACCCAATCATGCTAAAAATGACTCAACAACTCTTCTCATGCCTATGAAACACTCCTTATTGGTGTTTGATTTTTTTTTAATGGTCTATACAAATGAAATGTGACCTATATTGGCCTACCAAATTAAATCCAATACAAAACTATAATAGAATATGTATATGGAGTATCTTGTTTCATGCAAATGAAATTGTCTATGAATAGTTCTTTATGTTAGCCAAAGGTTGATGGTGTGTGTTCAATAAAGGTATTTGAATAATGTTGTGGAATGCTCAGCTTTTCAAGACAAAGATGCTAGTCAAAATGAAGTTTTTGTAGGAAAAATGCATAGAGTGGTTATAGATCAACTGTTTGACAAAAATGTCAAAATTATTGCAAAGAAAACAAAGAGGCTTTTGGGGTTAAAATGCATTTTTCACTGGCAACTAGTAGAATTAATGTGTGGGGTTAAATATTTCACTAGTAAGGAAAAAATATGTCCAATAAAGTGTTCTTACTTGCAGGTGAAAAACTTTCATGAATTATCAATCAAAGTGGGGAAAACTAAACTTTGGTTGCAAATGAAGGAAAATGATAGGAAAAGTGATGATTAATATGTTATGACATATTCTAGATGTCAAATTCAATTATAAAATCTAAGGGTTCAACTTGTGCTAGGTTTCAAGTGGCTAATGGATTTGAAGATGTTCCCTCTTCTTTATAATGCAATTGGTGTTTCATTTATTGCAAACAATTATTTTCATTATTGCTTCATGTCCAAGGGATATATTAAATGCTCATATTTAAATAATAAGAATATTATACTTTAATATGGATTGTATTGTAGGCTTTAGCGATCTTATTATCATCAAATGGTAATATAACAAAGTATCATTAGGATATGTTTTACATTGTGATCTAAGATGTTGGATACATTACTTTGTAGCCCATTAGGAACCAATCAATCTTGTGTAGTTTCTACTTGTAGAATGGTTTGTAAAATTTATAAATTTCAATGAATCTTTTCTTTTAAGTCTAATTTATTAGGTTTTTTTTGTCTTAATGGATTTTAAGGAATGTAGGGGATATGCTTGAGATTTTTTCATTTATCACTCCTCTGTGTATTTGAGATGAAAACTATTAGGAAATAATACATCATACCCACATTTTTAATCCATTTCCTACATAGCCCCATGAAAGAAAATAATGCATGCAAGATTAAAAAATAACTGCAATGCATAGATAAAATAAATAAACCACAAGATGACACAATATATACCCTAGGAAAACCCTCAAAAGGAAAAAGTTCAGCTTCCAAAAGTGGTGCAAGAGCACCATTAAACAAGTTGTGTCCATATAAGATTTTGAAATATAGACTCTAGAATTAGGAGTTTTTATCTTAAAATAAGGTCATTAAGACCATTTGATGATGCAATTGATCATTTTTTCTATTATTTATGGGTCTAGGTGGTAAGGTTTTCAAAGCAAGCAAAAATAGTGCTAAGTATTAATTTGGAATAATATAAAGTGTAAAATGTACCAAAGAGGGAGACCAATGGTCACCTCTTTCAATTGTTAGTTTTGGAAGTTGAAGAGGTTTTTTTAGGTGGGAAAAATGATAAAAATCCATGAGAAAATTGAATGGAGGGTTGTTGAAACATTTTGGAAGATTGAAATACAAATAAACTCTGTTTTTCACTCTTTTTTTTTGTATTTTTTGTTGTAGCAGCAGCATGTACAGCTTGTGCATTAATTTTTTTACTAATATTTTTTTTTTTTTGTGTAGTATGGTGAATTACCTTTCTTTTGAATCCTATTAGAAGGTTTTTCATTATATTTTGTGCATTTTATCAACAAACTACTCAAATCAACCTAAACATTCAAATTTGAGGGTTTTGAACCAATAAAAATAGCTTTTAACCCATTCCTCTTTCTATAGCCTTTGTATCTTGAGGAATGGGTCTGCACCAATAGTAATAAGGGGTGGGAGAGAAGTGTTATTTTTGAGGAGGTCTGGAAGTGGATTGGGTGTGAAACCGTATGAGTAAATTTTGAGTTTTCCTTGCAAAAAGAGAGGCTTTAGAGAGTGAAACTAAGATTTTGCATTGGGTAGCATTATTTTGTGATGGATTAATCATTATCAGGGTATTTTATACTGTTCTAAGCAATTTATAGGCTTTAGGTTGGTTGGGAAGTGCTACTTTCAATAAAACCTAGTGTTTCCAAGCCTAGAGAGAGGGTTTTATGGTTTGGGTAATAAGTGATTGAATTTTTGTGAAATAATGATTTAATATGAGGTTTTGATAGGTATGAAGCTCTTCCCCAAGGTTTCAAGATATTTGGATAAGTTTTGAAGGGGGTCCCTTTTTAAAAGTGGGCTAATTTGAGCCCTAAAAAGCGTAGAAAGCCTTATTTGAGAAATTTGTTGCAATATTTGAGAAATTTGTTGCAAAGTAACTATTGGTGATTTTTTGATAGTTTTAAGAGCTTTGTAATGGGTCCTTTATGTCTTTTCTTTGTGAAATTAAAAGGTGTGAGAGGAGTAATATCCGATTTAGTGGAATTTCTATGCTACAAGGAAACAATGATATCTTGCTAAATGAAGAGGTTGTGATGAAATTGTGAATTGAAAATTGTTATTATTGTTTTGAATTGTGTTTGGTGAGTTTTCAAGCCTCCCCATACTACAACAAAGTGGTATCAAATAAAATGTACTAGACTCTTGTAGAAGAAAGTTGTTGATTGTGAGATTGGAAGGTGAAGAGGCAAGATTGTGAAGATTCCTCTAAAAGGAAAAAATAAACCAAAAGAGATGAATGAATTGAGAAACCAATACATTAAAGAGATTTGAGAACTGAAAGAGATATTGGAAGCCTTAGAAACCAACAAAAGAAGAGAAGCAATTGAGAGCAGTGAGTCAGAAGAAGAAGATGATGATGAAGAGTTTGAAGATGATGAAGAGTTTGAAGATGTTGAAGAATAACTTGATCCAAAAGACTAGAGAATGACCAAGTTGACAAAGGTAGTAAAAGGTGACAAATAGAAGGTAAACAGTTGATGTGCAAAATTTTGGTGTTATTTTGAATGAAGAGAAATTGTTAGGTTGGATAACTATTTTGAATGTGAAGAGATTCCTAAAGAATAGAGAGTGAAAATTTACAAAACAAAGCTTAAGGGTCATGCACTTTATGGTGGGATTATCTATAGTCAAAAACAAGGAAACAAGGAAAGTCTAAGATTGTGGATTGGGACAAGATGGTGGCTAAGTTAAAAGGTAAGTTTCTCCCTTTAGATTATCAAGTTCAAATGCTTAAGAAGTTGCAAAATTTAAGGAAAAAGGAAATGGATGTAAAGGAATATACTGAGGAATTTTATAGGTTGAGTATAAGGTCTAACCATAATGAAAATGAGGATAAGAAAATTGCTAGGTACTTGCGTGGTTTGAGGATGAATATACATGATGAGTTGGCTTTGAATAATCCTAGAAATATAGAAGAATGTTACAAAATGGCATTGAAAGCTGAAGAGAAAGTAAAGAGAAGACAAGAGAAAATAGCAAGAGGAAGAGGCAACACCATGAGAAAAAGAGGAAATTTTTCTACTGCAAGGAAAGCAACTAAAAAATCAACAAGAAGAAGCAAGCAAGAGAGATGAACAAGTTGTTGATTTTAGAGGTGGATATAGAGGCACAAGAGGCAAATTTGGAGGTGGAAGAAACTCTAACACTTTTGCAGGAATATGTTATCATTGACAAGAATTTTGACACCCTGCTTGGAAGTGCCCTAAGAAGGCTAGTTCATCAACAAGTGGAGGAGAAAGAAAACTGGATAGAAGAGCTCAAATAATTCAAGAAGATAAGATTGAGAGTTCAAATTATAATTCATTCTATGTTGCTCCTGAAGTTGGTGAGATGTTGATGATGAAGAAATAAATCTTGAAGACCACCAAAGAGGAAGAGTTGCTTCAAAGAAAGGATTATTCAAGACAACCTGCAAGTGTAGAAACAAGATATGAAAAGTCATCGTTGATTCAAGTTGTACATATAATATTGTGTCTCATGAGATGGTAGAGAAATTGCATTTACAAAGAGTACCTAGGAAAAGGCCATATAAGGTTTCATGGGTTAGTGAAAATCAGTCTTTGATGGTGAGTGAGCAAGCAAGATTTGAGTTTCAAATAGGTCCATATCAAGATGAAGTGATTTGTGACATATTACCCATGAGTTGTTGTCAATTATTGTTGGGAAGGCCCTAGCAGTTTGATAGGTTGGCCTTGCATAATGGTAGAAAAAATATCTACACCATAGAAAAGGATGGTAGAGAGTTTTTTCTAACCCCATTATTTGAGAACCTAGAAGAATATGGTGAGGTTATTATGTTTGGGAGAAAATAATGTGTGCATCTAAATGAAGGAAAGAACATGAAGTTAGAAGCAAATGCAACATTTGATAGAGGTAGGATAGTAGAACAAGTAGGAAATCTGATTTGTAGATAATAGAAGGGAAGAGTAAAGGTGCTTTGCAATTAGTTATGAGGAAGAATGCTTTGGTATGGCAAAGGAAAGTTGATGGAAAATATTTTAAGATTGGTAAAGAGAAAAGAGAGTGTGATAAGCCTTTGGAAAGGAAAGAACATAGTGTTAGCATCATGGTTGGGGTAGTTGAATGCCCTATAACATAGAACAAAACAAGGAGATAGTCAAAAGATAATAAAGGTGATAGGACAGTGAGTAAAAGGATAGTGATTAATGGTACTAAGGAGTTAGTGGATGAAAGGACAGAATATAGTGTTTTTGATGTGACAAAAGCTACTAAGAAGAAGCATTTAAATTTTAATAGTACAAAGGTTTCTAAGATAGAAAAGATAGTGGAAGAGAAGATAAATGTTGGTAAGGAAAAAGGATAGTTGAGAGATGATGGGATTGATGAGACTATTAGTAGGACAAGGCACAAAGCCAATAAAAGTTTGATAAGGACCATTCAATGTGATGGTACAGTGTATAAGACAAAGGTAAGTCTAATAAGGACTAGTAAGTTTGAAAGGACGGTGGACAGTGATAAAGTTGTGGATTAAGAGGCTAAGGGACAGAGGATGGAACAAAAGGTAAAAATTCAAGGGATGATAGATGAAACAAAACTGAGTATAGGTGTAAAGGAGGATAATATAATAATGTTTGATGATGGACAATTGAACAAACACCCCACAGTATGTAGAGGATAGTTGAAGTAGCATACAAGTGTGGAAGATTGCAAGAATGTTGATGGAAATGAAGAATCAAAGAAAGAACAAAGACAAAGAGGACAAAGGCATGAAGACTACAAGGGTGGACATGTAACTTTTATCTTTCCAAGGGACTTGGAAAAGCTTCAAGCTAGGGTGCATGGTGTAGGAGCACCATTAAACAAGTTGTGTCCATTTAAGATTTTAAAATATAGACTCTACAATTAGGAGTTTTTGTCTTAAAATAATGTCATTACAACCATTTGATGATGTAATTGGTCATTTTTGATAGTATTTAGGGGCCTAGGTGGTAAGGTTTTCAAAACATGCAAAAAGAGTGCTAAGTATTAATTTGGAATAATATAGAGTGTAAAATGTATCAAAGAGGGAGACCAACAATCACCTCTTTCAAATGATAGTTTTGGAAGTTGAAGAGGTTTATTTTAGGTGGAAAACACTAAAAAAAAACCATGAGAAACTCGAATTGAGGATTGTTGAAACATTTTGGAGGATTGAAATACCAATAAACTCTATTTTTCACTCATTTTTTCTATATTTTCTATTGTAGCAATAGTTTTTATGGCCTGTGCATCAAGTTTTTGACTCAGATTTTTTTTTTTTGAGTAGTAGGGTGAATTACCTTTCTTTTGAATCATGTTAGAAGGTTTTTCATTACGTTTTGTGCATTTTATTAGCAAATTACCCAGATTAGCTTGAACATTCAAATTTGAGGGTTTTGAACCAATAAAAATGGCTTTTTGATGACCCATTCCTCTTTTCATTGCCTTTGTATCTTGAGGAATGGGTTTGCACCAATAGTAATAAGGTGGGGGAATGATGAGTTAGTTTTAGGGAGGTATGGGAGTGGATTGGGTGTGAAACCCTATGAGTAAATTTTGAGTTTTCCTTGCAAAAAGAGAGGTTTTAGAGAGTGAAACTAAGTTTTTGTGTTGTTACACATTATTTTATGATGGATTAAGCATTATCATGGTATTTTAGACTGGTCTAAGCAATTGATAGGCTTTAGGTTGGTTGGGAAGTGCTACTTTCAATAAAACCTAGGGTTTCCAAGCCTAAAGAGAGGGTTTTATGGTTTGGGTAATAAGTAATTGAATTTATATGAACTAACGATTGAATATGAGGTTTTGAAAAGTATTAAGTGCTTCCCCAAGGTTTCAATATATTTGGATAAGTTTTGAAGGGGGTCCCTTTGTAAAAGTGGTTTTAAAGTTGAAGGATGAATGATCAATGTTCAAAATTGAACAACTACTTATCAGTTCGCTCGTGTGAGATTACTATCAAATATTAATGGTGAAATGCTCCCCTCTTGGCCATAACTGAAAGTAGATATCTTGTTTAATGCACATCCTAGTTCATTGGCTAAAGGAAGGAATACTAGAGGTCAAAGAATTTGTGAGGAAAACTCTAAAGATTATCTGCAACTAGGGTGACATAACTTTCGTTCGAGTAAGAAAAACTGATACCTCCTATTAATTAAGGTAGTAGGATGAATGCCCATGAAAGATGATAAGAAAATTGATGGAAAATGCAATTTATACTTTTTCCTGGTGCTTTCAATTTGATAATTGAGCATTGTCTAAATTGTGAAGAAAGTTGTCCTATTCAACAATAGAGTTTTATCCTGTCATAATTGTTAAGGGTTTTGTTTGGCTATAAGAAATTGTAAACCGTAATCTCCATTTATGCTACAAACATGAGTTGCCCAGAACCTAGTGAGTCTAGTGTTAGACCTAAAAGGAAACCAAAACAAAAAAGGGTCAAAACACCTAAAACTCAACATGCTTCAATTGAAGCTGAGCCCAAACTAGTAGTTGTGTCTAACCCTCTTCCTGGAACTCCTACAGCTTCAACAAGGTCTAAAAGTGCAAAGAAGGAAACATAAAAGTTTATGTAAGAAACTTCTAGAGGTATCAGAGAGGGAGGGTCACAGATTGGTAAAAGGCCCACAAGATAAGTTGTTGTTACCACTAGGTTGATTGATCATGCTAATGAGATTGGTGAGAATCCCCAACCCCAGAGTGGATGGAAATTGTTTAAGTATGCTTTCAACAAGTGAAATTTTAGTAAGCCTGCATGATTTTTGTGGGGGTTGAACATGGGAGAGTTAGTAGTTCCAAATGTGTTTGTGGAAGTTGATCTAATGATGGAGCTAACAAGGCACTATGACCCTATTGATAGGAACATCAAGAGTGAGAATGGTGATATAATTCTAAAGGTGACTAAGGATAAAATGTTGGATGTGTTTGGGTTGAATCCCAATTACATTGCCAAGTTTAGGCGTGTCGACTTGTATGCTAAATATCAAGGAAGAAAATTTGCATATAGAGAAGCAATACTTGTGTGACATAGAAGGAACATAAAAAAGTTCACTGTTCAAGATGCTAAGCCTTTTGAGTGTGAAAAACTTGAAGACTATTTCAAGAGAACTTATTATTGTTTGAACCAGGTGCTAGCTCAGGATTTTGAGGTTAGAATAGGCCCTGATTTGTTGGTGATGGTGGCAGATATACAAGAATATAATCAAAACACTGGTTTTGATTATGCTAACTTTTTTCCCAACAAATGCATGAGGATTTTCTTAATTTGAAAAGGGAATCACTCCCTCTATCTTTGCCTCATTATTCCTTACTGATGCACATGCTCTTCTGGGAAGGAGAATATGAGTGGAAAAGAAAATTAAATTTAAGGATTATGAATAGTGAAAATGTGGACACATATTTGGCATAAAGATTGCTCCAATTCTAACTACATTTTGTTTTCCAATGTTGTAAGACATGGTATCTTAGAGTCATTAGGTGTGACACCTAGATTCAGACTTTCTCCAAAAATTAGAAATGTCATGCACCCAATGGATGTACCAGGTTCTGCAGCCACACATAATTGGGCTAACCGGTTTTTACATTCTGAATATTCTTTGATTAGGGTTTATGGAGCTAAAGTGGTGCCCTGTTGCTTACCCTTGTATGTCACAAACAAGTTGGCTTTCATGGAGCTCATGTGGAAAATGGAAGTCATGGAATTTGAAATGTTTAGAAAGGACAGAAATGGCTTTGTGGTATGCCCCCAATGCTCTTTTGCTTATTTTAAGGTCACTGCCCTTGAAGGGTATGAGAAATTGGGAATTATGGTAAATAATGAAAAAATTCTTATAGATCTGGTTAGATTTTTTGATCTAGAAGGATTTGTGGCTAGAAATAGAAGACAAAAGAAGTTAGGCATCATACATCATGAGTTTTTCTATAAAGATGATGTACTAAGGAACCTAACAAGTGATGAGGCTGTTATGGCTAGGAAAAGAGAATGGACAACTATGAAAAACCTTGAGGAGAAGATTATGAAAAGGAATTCCTTCTACATTTGTCCATACAATGAAATTGAAAACCCCTTGGAGAGGGCCTTTACTATGATATGGAACCATTAGTCTAGTCAATTTAAAGTAAAAGAAAAGGAGATTGTAGACAGGGCCTAGATCCTTTTAGAGAAACAATGACAACAATAGTATATGGATATCCCAAAAAGGCTTGGAGATGTTCAGGAGGTCGGAGAGGAACAATTGGAAAATCATGTGCCAGGAAATGAAGAAGTTGAGCAGAAATTTCCCCTTCCCCATATTGAAGAGACTCATAGTTCAAATGTTCCTCCTGATAGGATTGTCCATTGGCATTATGACAAAGAAAATGATAATGATCCCAAGATTAGGGAGTGTGATGAGTTCTTGGTGTTGGTATGTGGTGACTGATCATGCTATACTGTATAGCCCATGGTACACTGTACACCCTGGCATGTATCCTTTCCGTCATCACCGAAAAAGGGAAAAATCAATGAAAAAGGTAAAATCTAATTTTTGTAGAACCCAAAAATCTGGAAGCTTCTAAGCTTGTTAAAAAGGGGTTCAAATGGGTATTATAGTATGATGAAAAATGCGATTATTTGCAAGATTGTAATAGGTTTTTCACTAGATAATAAAATTATTGGATGGTTGTGGTTTGGTGGATGTAGCCTAGATTGGGTGAACCACGTTAAATTCTTTGTGTTATGATTTATTCTATGTGGTTTTAGTTTCTTTGTTTATTAATTAAACTGTTAGATATTTTCCATCTCTAACCCTAACAAGTGGTATTAGAGTGAGTTGTGTTTCAATTATCATTTGTAGGAAGGTCTCACGGTTGAGTGGAAGTGATGGCAGACAAGGGTAAGAAGGTTGAGAAGTTTAATGGGTAGAACTATCAGTTATGAAAGATGCAGATGGAGGACTATCTCTATCAAAAGGATTTATGGTGGCCATTGGAAGGGAAAACCAAGAAACCTGTAGCAATTTCTGATGAGGATTGGGATATTTTGGATAGAAAGGCTCTTGGTAGTATTTGTTTATGCCTGGCACAATCAGTGGCATTCAATATTACAATAGCAAAGACAACTAAAGAGTTGATGGAAACCCTAGTGAAGTTATATGAAAATCCTTTCGCTTCGAATAAGGTATTTCTTATGAAGCGTTTATTTAATATGAAAATGGTAGAAGGTGGGTCAGTTATTGATCATTTAAATGAGTTTAATACGGTTACCAGTCAATTAACTTCTATAAAATTAAACTTTGATGAAGAAGTTAGAGCTCTTTTGATTTTGTGTTATTTTCCTGAAAGCTAGAATAGCTTGGTAATGGCTGTTAGCAATTCTGTTTCTGGTTTGAATACATTGAAATTTGATGATGTTGCTGGTGTTATTTTGAGTGAGGAAATTCATAGGAAAAGCTCAGGTGGAACATCCACATCCGGTAGTGTTTGAGTCACGGCGGGAACAAAGGAGAGAGGAAACAATTAAATCATGGGAAGTCAGGAAAATCAAAAGACAAAGGTCCCAATCTAGAGACAAAGGGATTGTTGGTATTGTGGTAAGTGAGTCATTTGAAGAAAGATTGTTGGTCTCAAAAAATAAAGAAAGGAGACAAAAAGTAAAGAGGCAAATGTGGTAAGTAATAAATCTGATGAGGATGCTTTGATTCTTTCCCTTGATAGCGTTGATGATTCTTGGGTGTTAGATTCAGGGGCTTCATTTCATGCTACCCCCCATAGAAGTTATTTTCTTGATTATGTCCAAGGGGATTTTGGGCTAGTTTATTTAGGAGATAATGAACCCTATCAGATTGTTGGAAAGGGAAGAATCAAGATTAAGTTGCAGAATGGTAATCATTGGCTACTACGTGAGGTAAGGCATGTTCCAAAGTTAAGCAAAAAATTAATTTCAGCAGGGCAACTAGATGATGAAGGTTGTCCTGTTACATTTAGTGATAAAAATTGGAAGGTCACAAAGGGTGCCCTAGTGGTAGAAAAAGGTATGAAAGTAGGCACCTTATATCTTTGTACAGGTCATACTATTCCTTCTACTTTAATTGTTACATAAAAAGGTCAATGTTTAGGAGCAATTGTTGCAGTTCAGTAGGTAGAAGATCATACAGTTGTTGTGGACTCTTAATCAGCACTATGGCATAATAGACTTGGGCATATGAGTGCAAAACACATGAAAGTACTTCATTCAAATAATGTTTTACCAGGTCTAAAATGTGTTAATATGGATTTTTGTGAAAGTTGTGTGTATGGAAAATAAAAGAGAGTAAGTTTTCTCAAGGATGGGAAGCAAAAGAAAGATGAGGAATTGGAGCTTGTGCATACAGATGTATGGGGACCAGCTCAGGTATCTTCTCTTGGTGGCTCTCTGTATTATGTCACATTCATTGATGATGCAACTAGGAAGGTATGGATTTATTTCCTTAGGTAGAAATCTGATGTATTTCAAAATTTTAAAACATGGAGAAGCTTGGTTGAGAATGAGACAGGTAAAAAGATAAAATGTCTTAGATCTGATAATGGTGGTAAGTATTGCAGTAAAGAGTTTGAAGATTATTTTTCCTCTAATGGTATTTGTAGGCAGAAAACCGTTCCAAGGACTCCACAGTAAAATGGAGTGGCTGAGTGCATGAATAGAACAATAATGGAGTATGCATGGACTATGAGATTGCATGCTGGGTTTCCTTTAAAAATGTGGGCAGAGACTATAAACACTGTCGTTTATTTAATTAATAGAGGTCCCTCTAATCCTTTGGGTTGTGGTATTCTAGAGGAAGCATGGAAAGGTAAGAAAGTGAGTTATTCTTTTCTCACATGGTGGATGTAGCCCACATTGGGTGAACCACGTTAAATTCTTTTTGTTATGATTTATTCTGTGTGTGTTTTAGTTTCTCTATTTATTAATTAAATCTACATTTAACTGTTAGATATTTTCCATCTCTAATCCTAACACTTGGATGATGATAAATTTGTGCAGACCAAATATTTTTAGGAGTTCATGATCCAACAAAGGATTAAGGAAATAAAAGAGATACTGGAAACAACTCGAGTCAATGTTGAACCTTTTTATCAGGAGGAAGCTGAGAAAGCAAAGGAAGAAAAGATTAAGGATGAAATTGCAGCCATTACTCATACTGAAGCTCATAAAATTGTTAAGGATAGTGGAATTATGCTATTACTAGGATGTATAATGACAACTGCCGTAGCCTATGATGCAATTAGAGGAGATCATCAAGCTATGATATTTGAAGATCAGTTTGAGAATAAAGCATTTGTTTCCGTGTATAGTCCAAAGCTACATACCCTTGCAATTTGGTCTATGGCACCTAATACTAACAAACATGAGGTTGCTAGGCCAATTGAAGAGGTCATGGGTTCACTAGTGGTCAAAAGAGCTACTAACATAACTCTGATCCAGGCAGTTGAATTAACTGCACATGTTGCAATGCTTAGTGTGGATACTGTACATATTTCTCAAAATAAATATGAATCTTTGGTCAAGGAATATAATAAGGCTTTGAATGAATTGAGTTGAATGAGAGCTACCATTCAAGCTACCCAAAAGATAGTGGCTTAGCCTTCTCCCTCTTCCTCATTTGATATATGTCTACACAAGATAGAGAGACCTTGGCCGTCAAAATTGATGATTTAAGAGGAAAGTTAACTGTTGAAGAGGAAAATGTCAAGTAGGCCAAATTAGAGATAGTCAAGGTGGCCAATGAGATTTTTAGGAATGAGCTTAAGCATAGAGTAACCAATTTGGTCCATAGGGCTAATGAAGTATGAGCCATGTATAAAAACATTCATGAGGAAAATACAAATTGTTTTTAAGTATAGGAAGCCTTTATGAATGAGTGGAATAACTAGATTGCTAAAGTGCTCTAAAATAGATGACACCAAAAATAAGGGAGGATCTTGAGGCACCCACAAATATTCCTAACATAGTGAAGACTATTGACTCAATAAATGAGGTAACCACTTTCCATGGAAAATTGGGAATACAACTCCAAAGCAAGTTGAAAATATTCAAGGAAATGGAGAATTGTGGCATGCCTCAAATATTGAATTTAAAGGGTGAATTACATACGTTTGACACCTAGAAGGAAGATTTGGGAGGATTTATTGATGCTTCTATGATGCATTTTCCTATCACTGATTACCTGTTGCTAAATTCAAACATTGATATGATGGTAGAGATTGAGTAAAAAATGGATATATTTGTTAAGGAAGCCATAATTTTAATTTATGTAGGGTACTCCTAGTATATTACTAAAGTGTAGGATTTATTGAATGTTAAATGGCCCATTGAGAAGGAGTACAATGTTTGGTTGGAGAAGTATACAAAGTGAATAAGGAGAATAATGGACAGGAGAAGAATAATACCTAGCCTAAAAATAGTATAGATTAGGCTTTTGATAAAACATGTTGGCATTTGGAACACATGGAGAATATCTTGTGATTGATGTAACAAATTAATGATTCCTTTTAAGGTGGGACCTATTTTCCATGAAGATTTGAGGATATCTCTGTCCCATGTTTATTTGCTTCACCTGAAGAATCAAACGTAACCATGAAGGGAATATTGATGCAAGCAGTCCTATGAGATCATGACATGTGTGCTATCTAGTTTAAGGCTTGGTTTTCTCCTTCATCTCTATAAGAAGGAATTCAGGACTAGAAGTACGAGAGTTAGAAAATTTTGAGTTGATACTACTAGTGTTATCAAGAAAATACAAAGTGAATTTTAGGGTTTTTTTTTATGTTCATTTTGGAGTTCATACTCATGCATGTAAGACTGATAATGGTATAACATTTTATGGTACATATTAATATTGGTTTCATGGTTAATCTCTCTCCCTGTATGTGTGTTATGAGTTATGATTGAAAGTAGTCAAGGATTTCTTTCATTTGTCTCTATCATTTTCTGATGGATGTTTAGTTTCATGTTTTCCTATTGATTCAATGAGTTGATGTAAATTCTTATATGAGAGTGATAACTTATAATTACTATGTGCTAGGATATTTGTAAGAATTGATAATCCTAGAGTCATAGAGAAATATAGTAATGTAAGATTTCTTGGGATTATATGTGTTATTGTTTGAATTGTTATTAGTTTTTGTTAAAGGATATTGACTCCATGCTCTGGATAAAGACACCAGTTCATGTGGGATATTAGTGTTACATTTATAGTGTTGATTCATTACTACTCAATATTTTAACCATAAAATTACAAAAGGAACACCGTTGTTACTTGTTCTTTCAGGTGTTTTTTTCCCTCATAATCAACTCATATAACATTAGCATAATAAGCTACCAACTTATTTAATGTTGCTATTAAGTGGTATCATGAGATATGTCTATTATTAACAATGTATTTGGTTGCAATTGTAAAAAGGTTTTTTTTAGTTAAACATTGTGGGATCACCCTCCTAGGTTTCACAAAGCCCAAAGAGTAGGAATATAAGTTTAAGCAGCCTCTATTCATCTGTTGGCCAATTCCTTTAGTATTATTGATAATTGGAAATTGAAAAATCCATAGGTGTGTCTAGAGATTAGTTTGGTTCTTAAAAAATAACTAATTGGTTTGATCACTCTTCCACTTAAAATTGGACTGAAACAATTAGATGTATCATTTTCCATCATCCTAACATTAGAATAATTTGTGTGAAGCTATGTTATCCATGGTTACACTCTGGTGAATTCCATCTCACCAATTATTCACAAGTGCATAAAGTTCCGATTGGAAAATGAAATATTTATAGTGCACCATAGTGGGTTTAATCCTTTGGCTTCCCATGGAAGCTTTTCATTGAATTTATTTTGGCATCAACCTATGGAGCCTATTAATACTTTTGAGGATTTATTTTTTAGATTGAATACCAAAAGTTTAAGGAAAAGCGCATAGCAAAACTATCACTTAGCAATGTCGCACCTGAGGATTATAAGTCTATGGTTGTTCCTCCTACCTCACCAATTGTGGATGAACCTATGACTAAATCAAAATTTATTCCTATTAACTAAGGTAAATATGTCGATGTACCTCAACCCATATCATAAAAAATATTGAGAGATAATCGTATAATTCCCTTTGTGGCTCCAAAATAAAAATTAAGTATACAGACCTAAGAAGATAGTGGTTTCCCAACCCTCGATGGCCCCTTCAGTTCCTGCCTTAATGGAAGAAAAGAGATTGATTGTTGAAAAATCACTTGTACACCTTCACAAATTAAAAATTGTGCAAGAAGAAACAAAAATTCTAAAGAGCTTACCTGCACAAACATTGTGCTATTGCTTGTTGATTGGAAGATAAGAATAAAACAACACCCCATGACCAAATAAAAAATCAAATAAATCACATGATGAACTACCACCTTTTCCTAAAAATGAAAATGAACCTTGCATGTCTCAACCAAAACAAAAATTGAAGAAAGAACATACAACTGACATTGTTATTAAACCTCTTATTGTGATTAATTTAGATGATGAAGATGAGATTGCTAAAATTGATGAACAAGTACATAATGAGATAAATTTGTTGTTTTCAAAATAATGAGATAAACTATGATGATCCTCCTAATGAGAGTGACTCACCACGTGTTTAACCTAGTGATTCTCCTAGTATGAAACTTATTGTAGTCCCTTTGGCTAGTTGTCCACCTTCTATTTATGATGAGAAATATTGGGATGCAAATGACCTGCTTTAAGTTGGCTCTCATGTGTAGTACCTTTCTTGTGTATTCTTGCACATGATGTGATCTCCCATGTTGTTCTTCTTGGTGTGTCTTCATGTTTGTGATTTTTCATATGACCCTTGTTGCTTTGTTGGTGCAAGGATACAAAGAAAAGGAATTTGTCATGAAATTCTTCTATTTGTATCTTCATTCTTCTATATGTCATAAACTTTGTTGTCTTGCATTTTCCTTTTGGGGATGATACAAGGTGTTGGGACATTTAGGTCTCTTCCATGTTTTCCAAAAAGATTGTTTTCTCTCTCTTTTTCTCTATGTGTCATTGTTTCTTTGTGTTTATTGTTCCATGATATTTGGGGAATGATGTCAATTTTGAGATCTATTTTATCATTGTAGCAAAGACCTATACTAACCTCAGATCCATGAATCCCTTCCATGATCATCATTTGTCTTTTTTGAAGGATTTCATTTGGGGGTAACCCTTTACCATGAGGTAGCTTTATTTGGAAACATATCATTCCAATAGGGATTTCCAAATAAGCTCTCATGCCCTTATTGTATAGTATTTTTCTACCTTAAATTAATTGCTGACAACATGGTGTTTAGAAATTTATTTAAGGTGTGGGAATACATCATTATGTTCTTCACTTCATTCACACACATTGGACTTAGTGGTGTGTTTCCATTGAAAATTTTTCTTTAGTTTGTTCACATGCACTTAACTTAGTGTTGCATTGACATAGCATCTTAATCACTTTATCATACCTTATTAGGGTTATTAGGGAGTATAACTCTTGGTATGGTTGTTAATGGGTACATACCTAGTGAATATCAAACTTCACTAGACCTAGTGTGTTTCTCATTTTTTCTTGGGGGATCACCTAGTGAATATAAAACTTCACTAGCCAGTGTTTCCTTCAAGATTGTGATTCACCTAGAAAATATCATACTTTACTATTGTGTGAGTCATGAACACCTTTGGTTTGGATCTTAGCATAGAACAACTTGCTAACCCGTGATTATCCATACCCTCCTCTAAATGTTGTTTTGACATCATGCATGTTTTTGTATGTTTTCTTGCTACATCTCATACATTTGTGTGTTCCTTTGTGCTTATGTTGGTTTTCCATGGGATATTAGATCTTGGGGGCTTGTGCACCCCCCACTAGATCCTTATTTATCATATATCTTAAAAATTTTAACAATAAAACCCCTCTTGACATGGATTTTCTACTTTAGTGTGAGTTTGAACATAAGTTCATAGTCTCACTAAAGTGGGGCTAAATGTACCATCATAAATTGTCACCCTTAACAATTTCACAATATTTTTTCCTCTCCCTAAATTATTGAGCTTAATTGACCTATTTCTCTAAATTATGCATTTCAAGGCCCATTTTTTACTATTTTCTGAGAAATTGCAACCATTAAATGAATGCATCCATTTAATGTTTTTCTCCTGACACACTATGTGCTAGAAAATAGGGCTAGGAATGGAACACCCTTGGGTATCTAAGTCCCCCTAATTTTCTGGGATCAAATTTTGAATATGTCAATGTTGATATTTTAACATTTAGAATTCAAATTGCACAAGTTAGGTTTTAAGATTTAATTTGTAGGAAATTGAATAAATACCTATAAAATCCTAGTTATTGTATCATTTGAAATGGACCAGGGAATTTCTAACAACAAGTGAACATTAAGAGAAATTATTATTGTCAAGATATTGTCAAGATAAACATTTGAAAGATTCATTGAATCAATTCAAGATTCAAGCATCATGTCAAATCTTATGTTAGTCCATGTTATCATTGTTTGTGAAGGATAGCCCTAGTTGTAGATCTATAATAGATTTAAGAAATCAAGAAAACAAGAGACAAGACCTTGAGGTGATTTGTATGACTTAATTCCTTCAAGGAAGCCATTGAAGGGTGGTAAGTTGCAAAACTTTGTTGATTCATCATTCCTTCCTATCATTTATTTATTTTTATCATTGGCATTGCCATTGCGGAGGTGGAAAAACTAACACGAGGTTTGACTAAGGAAAGCCCCTAAATGACCCAACATTTCTTCTCTCTTTGAATGTGTAGGTTCTAGGTTTGGGGGAATTATGAAGAACTATCATTCATTGTTGCAATTGAAGCCCTAAAACTTGTCAACTCATGGAATCTTACTTATAGAATTATGTAATAGTGATCTAAAATTTTTGAAAATGTAAATGGGAGTCTCATATCTACCATCAGTTGACTACAAAAACATGGCAAGACACCCCTATAAGCAATCAGATGCCATTGGGCACCAATGACCCAATATGCACATTGAAACAAAATTTTCTGGATAGGTACATAACCCTCTGCCCTTCCCAAATCTGCCTAAAAATATTTGTTTTAGTTTATTATTTGTTGAGATATCTCATTTTTCATATTGGGACACATAGTCTAATTAGGTTAATCAAGACAAATCAATTCCAATCCATTTCCCATTTCATGAAGATGCAGATTTAGGCTTGATTCACTCATCTTCATGGTTGAAAGTCAATCTAAACACCTTTTTGGTCTCCATCTCAATGAAGCATTGGGAAAAGGGCCATTGAACTATAGGTTATACATTCATAGACACACAATCACCCCCTTTTTCTTTGTTTCATGTATATTTCTCTAAAAATGTTAGTGGCCTTGCTTAAAACTTCAAAATTTTAAATAGTTAATAAAACAAATAAATTCCACATCATCACTTAACCAATGTTTCATTTTCTTATTAATTAAATTCCATGACAACCATGAAAACTTTAGTAATATGGGTAAGTGTAGAAAGATGGAGGACCAAAAAGTTGCCATTATACGTTTTGGTCCCATAAAAGATATCACATGAGCATGTTACAATGCAATGCACTCACATTATGGCTTGTTAGTGATCAAGCCTAGGCTTGGTCACTACCAAGCTATAATGCACTCATATTTTAAAGAACGAAAAATACTTCTCTCTCTTTCTTTCTCTTCCCATCTCTCTCTACCTCCTTATATAGGTCAAAATCTCACTCTTCCTTAAACTATATACATGAAATAAAAATTTAAGTATAAGTGAATTTATATATACACATTTATTTTCTTATAATTTAAGTTATATTTCATTTATATAGTTTCAAGAGGTTTGAGAATGGTTTTGAATCTCTAGGATTTATAATGCAAATTCTTGGTTTCGAAAGATCTAATAATTTTTTAGATATAGTCAAAATTTAGTAATCAATAGGCTCTTACAACCTTTCTTTCTCTCTCTCTATCTCCCTTGAGCTCTAGACCTCTCTCTCTTTTTCTCTCACTTTCTACTCTCCATCTCTTTCTCCTCTCTCCTTTCCTCCCTCCCCCCTCTCTATTTCTCTCTCCCTTCCCTTCCCTCTGCCTTCTCTATCCCCTCAATCTCCATCCCTCTTTCTCCACTCTCTTTCCCTCTCTTCTCTCTATCTCCTCTCTCTCTCTCTATCCCTTGTCCTCCCTCACTACCTCTCTACTTCTCTCCATATCCTCTCTCCCTCTGTATCTAACTAACTCTCCTTCCCTCAATACCTACTTCTACCTTTCTCTACTTCTCTCTCTATCCCTCCTTCCATCTTTACTTATCTCTATCTACCCTATCCCTCACTCCATCTCTCTCTCTCTCTTGAGGTAGGTAGGTAGAGAGGGAGAGGTAATAAGTAGGTAGAGAGAGGGAGGGAGGGAGAGGCATGTAGATATGGAGAGGGGAGATAAAGAGTGGATAGGGAAAGGGAGAGAGAGAGAGAGAGAGAGAGAGAGAGAGAAGATCTTGTTGATTACTAAAATTTCAATGTCTAAAAAATTATAAGATCTTCTAAAACCTAGAATCTACGTTATAACTCCTAGAGATCCAAAACCATTCTCAAACATCCTAAAACTATATACATGAAATATAACTTAAAGTATAAGAAAATAAATTTCCATATATAGATTTCACTTATACTTGAATGTTTTTTCATGTATATAGTTTGAGGAAGAGAGAGGTATTTGTGTTCCTTGAAAACATGAAAGAGTTATAGAAAGCTCATACTATTATCTGCTTTGGGAAATTTCAATCCTTAGGGTTGGATTTTCCTTGGGAATACAACCCAAAAGGTTGGAATTACATGTTTATGTCAAATTCTAAAAGAATGACACAATGTTGAGTGTACTCTCCATTAGGTTTGCAGTCAATAACAAAGTAACATCGAGCTCCCTCTTAGCATTGTAACCATGTAATCTTTTTTACATTTTGAATATTTTGAGGTTTTGATCATTAATATCGTTTGCTAGTGTCTCCATTTTTTTTTTCAAAAAATGTACATATGGTATTTTTGATCTCATTTTTTACTCATTCATCAAAATTTTAAAAAAATTACATTTTTTACGAACTAGACTCTGATTAGTTTCCAAAAAATTCATGTGGGGCACACTCAATTTCTTTTTTTAAAGATGCGTCCACTTTGAAAAATTAGTAAAAAATAATATTTTCATTAAAAAATAGTAGAAAAATCGAGCATAAACTACATTGTGTTAACTATATTTTCGCCCAAGTAATTTTTGAAATACAAAAAAATTTAACATTATAGGGTGACCACACTAGAGTCTATGTTATGTTTTTTTGATAAAAGTTGGAGTGCTTTTTGTTGTCCCCCTCTACTTGAACCCCTTAATATCCACATTTAGAAAAAAGAAAAGTTTAGAAAGTAGATTTAGAGCACCACAACTCTTGTTCTTATTGCGTTTTCAAATTTTGAGCATAAATATCTTTGATTTCTCATTCAAGATTAGTTTTTCTTGATTTCAAGAAAAAAGTGGGCACTTAAGACCCCTTTTGATTCCCCATTTCTTTGCATGTACCCATATATTTTATTTTTATACAATATCTATAAAATTAGATCTTCACCTTTTTTACAAAACTAAAATGATTATATTTTATTTCTAATTATTTATTTCAATGTTCAATCTTGTGACTGTTAGATCCTTAGATAATTACATCCAATGAAAAAGCAAAGATACAACTTATACTAGGAACAACGGTTCATTTAGTATAAAGTTAAATCAAAACCATATCCATGCTTTCTCTTTTTTTACATGGTCTACAACCATTTTTGATAAATTGTTGATAGAATTTCCTATATATGGAAGGCATCTTCCCTCTATATTTTCCTATTCTAGCCATGTCAAAGCACACGTCAATAAATTTTTCATAGAAGTTCTAATTATCAGAATTTGATACATTGATACAAGAGGGGTCTCGAGAGTGGAGAAAGCTACTTGAAGTTAAATCCCATAAACAGAGGTGGTGTTATTTCTTTTACTTAAGACTTTGCATCTTCTTATTCCTCTTTTACATTAGATATTTTATTCTCTTTGATATGGAAAACAACAAATTCATGTTCTTGTCTTCTCCATGAGGGAACTTTTATATTTTTATCTTTGTCAAATATTAACACTTATGTTTGATTAAATCCCTCAAACAATATTTCTCCAACAATATTAATAATACCATTTATTTCCCTTGTTACCTAAAGATCTTAGAACTAAAAAATCACCACTATTCTACTTGTTAGTTCATGATAGTTATCAATTCATCTTGAACATTACAAAATTATTTCTCTCATTAACCCGCATTTTTGTATTAGTCATTTTGACTATTTCATAAAGTACCTATTGCATAATAACCTTCTTCCACCAAAAATTTGAGGGAGAAGAGGCTCCTTTAACCTTTTAATATCCGAAAATAACGAGACCCTATTCTCTTCAATTATTTTTACATAATTTAATGAAACATACTCCCCAATTTGACTTATTTTAAATTTATAGCAATTCATTCCACTCTTTAAGAGGAGGGGTACCATTTCATACAAATTTAGAGTAGATGAATTACATCTTATGTTCTACACATTCAATGAAACTTCCAAGGATAATAACAAAGAAAATTTTTAGTGCTTGGTTTTTTAAAGCGATCAAAAGTGACACATTTTGAATTTTAGGTAAGATACTTGCAATTATAATGAGCACTTTTTTCAATCATTACTCCCAAATGGGGCAGGGGTTTTGGTTCAATTAGCTAAAGAATCTTGTTGCAAGTAAGGGGTCACGAGGTCTAGTCTCCCCCTATCCCTTTGGTACTAAAGGGCATGTCACATTAGCATCATCAGTCATGTGATTTTTTACTATGTGCATTGTAGTTTATAAGGAGGCTAGCTGATTCTTGCAGTCTAAAAAAAAAACTACAAAATCATATAATTTAATCAGCTATATCAGTAGCTTTTGTGAGTCTTTGTTTGTTACTGTTTCTCTAATAGAGTTTTATGTCGAAGTGCCATATTTTTTCATTGGGAGAATCCTAATAAAATGAAAAAAATGAGGTGTTCTAAGGAGAAGCATGTAAACTAGAGTGGCTTCAGTCTAATAATCTTGAAAATAAGTTCATGGATAGATAGGTTAACTTGCAAGAACTTCCCACTAGTTCCTAAAAAGAATCGATTGTAAGGATAAAGGCACCAAAGAATGGGAAAGGGGTATTTTATTGAGGGATATCAGTTGGTGTTGATTTATTTACTTAAATGTTATTTTATTTTAATTAAAAAATATTTTACTCTATTTATTACATAGATGTCATGAACATATAAATTTTAATTTTAATTTAAAATTATTTTAATTTTAAAATTTATTTTAAAGTAAAGGTGGTAGAACCACTCTAAAGGATTTTTATTATTGATATTTAGAAGAAAGATTACAAAATTGGCACAAGCAGAGATGACTCAAATGCTTGCCTGTGAAAAACAACATATGAACAATGCTATAGGAAGAAGCACAACAGAATTACATTTCCAACATTTACAGAGAACAAAAATGAGCATTGATTATCAAAATACAAAAAAATGATAACCACAACCATTATGTGCCACTTCTCGAAGATGAAGCAAGGTCATCAGGAGGAGGGAAAAATGAAACAATGTGCAGATCTTCCAATACATGTCTAAACAAAAGTTGCACTACGTTGTACAAATTCAACAACATATCAGCCAAAGAACCCCCCAAAGTAGGCCTCAGATCATTCAAGCAAACCACAAACCCGGAAGATTGGTCTGCAACCAAATCATGGACCAAAGAGCAGTGAAGAAAGAGCAAGTGTTCACGCCAGAGAACACCACCCACCAAATTGGAACCAACACAGAGATCATAACTTTCTAAAAAAGCCTCAAGCAGAGATGGAATTCGAAGAATAATTCCCCACAATGAACTTCACAGTTTTTGAGCACCATAAAATGTCCATGAGGTTAGACACAAATATGGATGCAAGTTCATTAAGAAGAGCCATTGGATGACTGGACAACCAGTCCCAACCTAAAATCACAATACTTGCATCAGTAACTTGAGAGCATTGCATGGAGAAAGCCCTATGAAGCATTTCAACCGAAATAGGATGGCAAACCCACACTTCATGAAAATGAGTAGGAATAAACACCTTGAACATACCTACATAAAAAATGCCTTTATGAAAGAAAAAGCCAAATATATATTCCAACCGAAAGGCACGAACATACCAAAGCTGGCCAAGCATGATAAATAATAGCATCCAAGATGGAGGACAATAACACACCAAAGCTTACATACTATCACACGTGCATAAGCAAGTGTAGGAATTAAAATTAAATTTTCCACAATATAATATTGCTACCACATGGAAACCAAGCAAGCTCATTTAGATGACAAGTACCCACCATATGAGAACCAAGGTAGGTGTTGAACAAAAAGGATGGCAACACACAAGATCATTATAGAAATATATACCAAAATGAGTGTTGTCAATAATTAATATTCTAAGCTAAATCATGAATATTGAAGCCCAAGAGATTCAGTGAAGCAAAGCAATCCTACTCTACCCCTCCCATCCACAAGAATCGTAGGCAATGTCTACTCAGTCCTCAGACTACACATTTGACTGTATTTATTAATTAATTGAAAATACAAAATGCATTGAATTCTTATTTTTAATAAATTAATAAACACAGTCAAATGTGCAGATGGATGTATAGACAATGGCTGAGTTGTAACCCCACACGGGTCAAAGAGATAGAGGAAGGACAACATGTGTACACCAAATAGGCTAAATAATAACCATATGCTCGTGCAAGTGACATCGAGGGCACTGTCGGCCAAACCAGAAATGGTGGAGCGATGTCATGAGGACCATCAACAACCACTAGAAAATCCATTGAAAGAATAGTAAGAGGCATGACAAGACCACATTAGATAAAAACTAGAGCATGCCACTCAAGGACCAGTAAGAGGCATGACAAGACAACATGCCAATATACCATAAAAAACCAAGTAATGCCAAAACAACAATTTGTTGCAACATTACAAAAATATAGGAGAGAAAGGAGAATATTTTCCATACAAACCAAAAACTTGTAATTTAAAAGCATACCAAAATTAGAAGGGCACATTCACGTGCCTTTATAAGCATTTCTTCAAAATCAAAGCTATTTCCGTTTGAGGATAAATAGTTAATGGAAGTGAACTACCAATTTCCCTATTTGCCAACAAATCTACCACAATATTAGCTTCCCTGTAACAATGATGGAATTCATAATACATGAAATTTTGAAGCAAGAGGCTGATATGATTTAACAAATATTTTAGATGCTAAGTATTGGAGATATTCCTTGAAAGTGCCTCAATCACGACTTGAGAATCCCCCTCAATCACAATATGAGAAATTTTGAGTTGAATCACTAGTTCAAGGCCAAGAATCAAAGCCTTGAATTTTTCCATATTATTAGTGCCTATGGTCAGCATTTGAAAAGAAACGAGCTCAAAATGATACCCTTGTGATCTCTTAAGACCAAGCCAACACCTAAAAATCTAGGATCGCCCTACGAGGCCCCATTAAAATTTAGTTTGACCATCCCCTCTAGAGGAGGGACCAAATTTACCTCATGCCTATTCACTTTAGAAAATTGTCCAAGAATTGAACCTTGAGAAGGGGGGGTTCAGAAGAGGCCAAGATTTTAACACCCAAGTAACCCACGAGGAAAAAATAATTTTTGAATTCAAATCCCTTAGCACATAGAACATGACTGACTCTAAGATTGCAAATTCAATTTTCTGAGTAACTTGATATACATCTAAACATTTCTTCCTAAAAATCCTATTGTTTCTTTTTAACCAAATTTTTGAAATGATGATTTGAATAAAGGGGCCAACATTGAAACTATTAAAAGAGAAACAATGAAGAGGACCATGCCAACCAAGATTCATCTAAGGCCATACCCAACAATTGTTTGCAAAATCACACGATAATAAAAGATAATCAAGACTTTCAAATTCCCTTCCACAAATAACACATGGAAAGAGGGGTGTGATACCAAGGTGACCCAGCCTGGTGTAGAGTCACCAGGACCTATTATGCAAGTTTTATATCATTTTTTGTGTTTTGGGTTGATAATGGGTTTTAATGTCCAATAAGGTCATTTATGACAATTTGCAATCATTTTAACTCATTTTTGTAGTGCTAGGAGTCATTGGTTAAAAAGTTGTCAATATTGTTGAAAGTTGTCAAAAAGTTGCTAAAACTGTCAAGCAACTTTTGGAAAGTGGCAAAAAATCAAGTAAATGTTACAAACCAAGTTGGAATATGTATATACACACCCTCCAAGGTCGAAGAGAGGTTGTTCAAGCTATTTTTTGGTAACATGGTGAATTGAAGCAAGTTTTTTTGAGTTTTCCAGTCTTGCAGTCTTGTTATTGCATTGTGTATGGCCTGTACGACCCATTTAATGATCTGAAAATGGTTGGAATGTGTGGTCATATAAATCCTCTTTCTTTTGTTTTTTGGCATTAAATTTCATTGAGTTTTGTGGAAGATATGGCCATTTTGGTGAAGGCTGTCGTATTCTAACAATAGTTTCCATCATTTACAGTTTGAAAACATGCTAGTATGGAAATGTATGGTATAGTATAGGATTGAAACAAATTCTAAAATTTGAAGGCGTGAGTCTAGTTTCTTATGATTTTGGTTTGAATAAATTTTATTAAGTTTTGAATTAGTTATGCCATTTTTGGTGAGAGCAAGTTTGTGGCTGCTTAGGGTTTGCAGTTTGAGAAAAAAATGCCATAACTTTCTTTTCCACCATTGTATCTTTATGAAAATTGGAAGAAAATTCTGTAGTTAGGTTATCTTCAATCCCATTGAAGTGATTGGGTTCATTATTTTGTTTGTGAAATTTATTAATGATTGTTCCTTTCATTTCACAGTGAGGCAGCTTGTGGGTTTGATCAATAAATGCCTTGTTTTTCCCTGTTCCATACAAAAAAACCATACTTCATTTTAACATATGCTTAGTAAGGGCCAAAAGGGTATCTAAAACAATTTTCATATACTCTTTAACAAGTACCTAAAATAAATTATGGCCAAAAAGGTCTAAATTGCTGCCCCTCCTTTTGGGTTTGAGAACTCATTTGTTTAGGATGAACAAAATGCATAATTACGGCCTTAAGTTTTGAAGTCCTATTTTAAGGTGATAGGAAAGTTGTTTGAGGTCTTTTTCCTTCATCCGCATCACAACCTCATGCCAGATAACATTTTATCCTTAATTGCAAGCCATGCAAAAGCCTCAACCTCTGGAAAAATAGTAGGGCCCCAACATAAAGTATAAGGCCAATCAAAAGATTGAAAATAAATAACAAGAAACTTGTAATTGTCTCTTACATTATAGGAACCTAATTTATCCTTAAGCCAAATAATTTTATCATCCTCATTAGAAACCAAAACATGCCTTTTAGCTAATTCCTACCAAAGAGAATCTTTTAAATCTTGAGAAACATGGAAGAAGTGAAAAAGTTTCCATTTCATTGAAGGAGGTGAAGATGATCAATCAATTACCATATAATCTCCCACTTTGCAACCACACAATTGTTTGAGTGTAACTGTAATTAAATTTCACTTACCAAAAGACCTAAGAGGTTTATGACCATTCCACATATCCTCTCAAAAAAATATTTTTCACCATTATGAATAACCCAAGACAAGTGAGGCAGAATGAGGGATTTGTAGGATGAAATAAAATTCTAGACCTTAGAACCTTGAGGGGGGTTCTTCAAAGTGAATATCCTTTCCCTCTCAAGAGAATAAATATATTTGTACCTCATTATTTGACACCATTTTAAATCAAGATTAGTATATATCCTCCACAAGAGCTTTGCCCCCAAGGCCTTGTTTTGAAGGATCATATCCCTCAAACTAGAACCACCCATATCCTTCAGAAGACATAACTTATCCTAGGAAAGAAGAGGGATTTTATTCTTTTCTTTAACATTCTCAACCCAAAGAAAATATCTAAAGACCTTTATAAAGCATCAGATTTTCCTTGTGGCACCTTTATAACAAACATTAAATAAATTGGAAGAGATTGTAGAACCAATTTGATCATTACTAGCTTACCAACCAAAGAAAGTCATTTTGATTTTCATAATGATATTCTATTTGACATAGAAGAAATGGTTTGATCCCAAAAATTATGCTTCTCCTTCCTAGAAAAGAAGGGAACCCCAAGATATCTACAAGGAAAAGAGTTCTGCTTAAGACCCAAGAAGCAGATGAGCTTACCTTTAACCAAAGGACTCACATTTAGATAGAAAAACTTAGAATTGTTTGTATTAATTTACTGACAAGAGCAAGTAGGGTAAACAAATGACACATTTTTCATAGCCTTGGCCTCAACCAAAATAGCATGAACAAAAATAAGAGTATCATCCAAAAACAAAAAGTGAGTGATGGGCCAAGGAAAGTGGCCAATCTTGATACCTTTCTAAATATTACTACCATTAGCAATAGAAATGGCTCAACTAAAGCCTTTATCCATGAGAATGAAGAGAAATGGGGAAAGGGGACCCCCTGCCCGACCCCTTGATTTGTTAAGAAGAAACCACATGGAGAACCATTCACTAGGACTATAAATTTTTCCCTAGAATACAAGAGGAAATCCATTTGCACCAACTGCTTGAAAAAATGTATTCACTCAAAACCACCAACAAGAAATTCTAGTTTACTTTGTCATATGCCTTACATCATATCAATTTTTAAAATGACAACAAGAATCTCTTCCAACATGATGAAAGGATGGAATTCATGTGAAACTATAAAACCATCCACAGTTTCATTCTCGAGAATAAAACCTCCTTGTTCTTCCATCCTCCAACACTTCTAACTAATGATGTTGGTGTTGCCCATAGTTTTTCTCAATGGTGGGCAATGGCAATTCCAACCTTGATTTTCCCTATAGGAACCCTAGTGGGCGATGATGGTGTCTAGGGTCCAGGAGGCAAGGATGTCAGCGGAGATGGTGAGGAGGGCGAGGTAGAGGAGGTAAGAGTACCAAAGAGGCTAAGGCAACAATGACATGTGTCATCACCTCCACCTGCAATTCCAGTCTCATCAACACCACCTTCTAGCTAAGCATTTGCACCTCTTTGGATGACAACAATAGGGTCGAGCATAGCACCACCCCTGATCTACACTGGTAGGTTGGGGACCCAACTACTAGTGTGATATGTGTTATTTCATTTTGATACTCTCATTTCAATTTTATTATATAAACATATTTATGATATGGTGTTGATATCTCTAAGGTTACAATGGACACACAAGAGTGGACTACTTTCATCAAGTGATGCATTATATAGGTGGCCCCAACTATCTAGATCTAGGGTACAATCCTCGACGCCTATAGGCCTTCATCAACAGGGTGCTAGGACCACTTTTTTGAGCATGTAGTGTACCTGAGGACAATTTATGAGAAGACAAAAGTGGAGATAGTGCAGAGAACTGTCAAGTTGATCACCATGATTGGGCAACAAGATCAGTGAGTAAAATATCTCCTCATGACCCTATCTAAGTGAGACTAGGTCATGGAATGGTCCATGATTTACAAGTAGGAACATGATGCCCTACAAAGCTAGGTGAATGACCTCGATAAGTAGGCAGAGGTAGTGAAGACAATGTCCATTAGTCCTCAAGTGTAGTAGCTCTAGGAGGAGTTGCAACAAGAACGTGAGCAGAGGCTTCGCTACAGGTGCAGGTCTCATGCTATGGGAGGATGCAAAAAATCTTAGAGGAAAGATCTAAGGGCTATAGACACAAAGTATGTATGTGTCACGGTCGCAATGGTCACATTCATATGCATCTATCTAGCACCATCCTTCACCACTGCTAGTGCCAAAGGGCTCAGGGAGCCATGTACTTGGGGACTAGAGGCCTAATTTTGCATGGAAAACTTTATATACCATATCATTTTTTGATGCTTAACATTTTGAAATGATCAAGCAAGGATAAATCCAAATCTCATTAATGAGATAACTTATTATTCTTTTCCTAATACATTCCTGTGATTTGATTTATAATAAGTTTAGAATCACCATGAATGCAAATATGAATATGTTTAATGTCTAATGCTATTGTGGCATGCAAGCTAGAAATAAGGGATTCATACTCAACAATGTTATTAGTGAAATTAAATTCCAATTAAAAGGATATAGGAATCGACTTTCCTTTGGGTGAGATCAAATCTACACTTTTCTTGGAGCTGGTTTGACATCTCAATCCATTGAAGTACATCTCCCATATAGATTCATGGTCTAGTGTGAAGATATTTTCATCTAGAAATAAATCCAAATTAGGGAAGGTATATTTGGATGAGGGAGATTTTTCTTGTTCATAAATGTCAAATTTCCCTTTAATTTCTTTTTGCATTACGAACTTGATGTCGAATTCAGAGAACAACATGACCCATTTCACCAAACTTCCTTGCATTATGAACTTGATGTCGAATTCAAAGAGCAACATGACCCATTTCACCAAACTTCCTTGCATTATGAACTTGATATCGAATTTAGAGAGCAACATGGCCCATTTCACCAACCTTCTTAAAATATTAATTCTAGTAAATAGATGTTTAAGATCACTATTTCTCAATTGTAGAATATCGAGTCTCATAATCAACCAAAATACAACTAATATAATAGACCACTATTTCCTTACCATCATCGTCATGTTGATCTAATAAAGCTACTAAGGCATGAGGTGATGCAAAGATATAAAGTAAAAAGGGTCTATCCTACATAGCCAACATCAAGATAGGAGGATTGGCCAAATAACTTTTGATTGACTGATATACATGTTTTTTCACACTCATCATCCCATTGAAAATAAACATCTTTCTTCAAAAAATGCATGAATTGGAGGGTATGATCAACCAATTGAGATACAAATCTATGGATCACTTGAATCTTCCCTTGTGAGCTACATAGTTGAGAGATATTCTTAGGTGGTGGCATGTTAACGATTGCATCAATTTTAATTATGTTGTTGCATAGATGGTTTTTGTTGCACAAAAAGATTGACATGTTAATGCTTGATACAACTGCTAGAGTTAATGAATCCATGGGAGGCAATTAATCCATGTCACAAACCCAAGTTTTACGTTGCACAACACAAGGAGACCAAGGGCACACACATTGCAACAATCCCCCCAGTGCAAGCAAGGGATTCAAACCTATGACCTATGCTCTGATACCAATTTTTGCACATATGGTTATCGTTACACCAAAATATTGACCTACTAATGCCTGATACAACCTACAGAGTTAATGAATCCATGGGAGGCAGTTAAGCCATGTCATGAACCCGAGTGTTGTACTGCACAACGCAAGGAGACCAAGGGTGTGCACCTTGCAACATATGTTGACTTCAATTCCATGGTGAGAAACAATAAATCCTAAAATATTTCTAGCATCTACGCCAATGATGCACTTAAGAGGATTTAGTCTCATATTATAGAGTCAAAGCCTTTTGAAGATAAGATGAAGATTTTTGTTGTGATCTTGATGAGTCATAGACTTAACCAAGATATGGGTATGCGCAGACTCATGATGGGCCAAAAAGTGGCAATATGATGGTTATGTGGCTGACGATTTTTTTACACCCAAAATTGATGAAATGAAAAGGGTTTTTAAAGGAGATTCTAATCTTTCTAGCAATATAAATTATGATTTACTTTGAATTTAATAAGTAATTATTATTCATTTTTTATTGAAATTATGACTAAATTCTTTATTGATAGACTGATTGAAAAATATCTATAGCTTTCAAACCGTATCACATTTTTTGAATCCAAAACATGCGTTACATTCTATGCTTTGCATACTATAGTATTAAAAAAATAAAAATTGAATTTCATGAAGTTTTGAGCAAGTTAAGATGGCCAGACATACGGGTTTTTTATATTTTTTAAAAGTTGTAATAAAAAATTCATAGTTAATTATTTACTTGGAAAAAAATTACAAAAAAATATGCATCACATTGGGACATGAGTCCTCTACTTATATCTAAAATATTATAAAAAAATATTATAATTTTATTGTGGTTAGGGTGGTTAGATAGACACCTACTTATTTTTCCCTAAAATTTAAGTACTCTGCATTGAAATTTCAAATTTCACCAAATAGATTTTATTTTTTTAAAAAACCTAGTAGTTTAGAAACTACATTCAATTTTCTACAGATTTTATTCTTACATATTTTTGAAATAATATAGATAACTTATTTAAATTTTTATGTCAAGTTGCCTAGCTCTGATTTTTCTGATTTTTTTGCCACTTAAGGGCTTGTTTTTTCCATGATGATCCTACACATACCCATATCATGGATGCAATCTTTTAGGATATTATGAGTGAAATCATGAAAGATAAGAGTCATCATATGTTGGTAAGTTTCTCCAACAAATTATTTAACCCAAATGACACTCTACATAATGGAAAGTACCCCAATGGGTAGTGAAGGTTGTCCTATATTGATCTTCCAGGTTAATATGAATTTGATTATAGCTCGATAAGCCATCCATAAAGGACAATAATGCATGTCTTGGAGTCGAGTAGACAATCATATCAATATTAGGTAACAAAAATAATCCTTAAGAGAATCCTTAAATATAGGTCATAAAAATCTATATAGATGTGAATAAGACCACAAGGTTTACTAACAATGACTATTTTTGATAATTGAACATATAAAGCCTACTTTTAACAGCTTCTCTATCTTAGTATTGACTAAAAAAGCAACCTTGGGATTCATCTTACAAATATTTTGTTTAACATGCTTAGCCTCTGGACATAGGATGACATTGTGAACTTCCACAAACTCATCAATATTAGGCATGTCCTTATATGACCAAGCGAGAATATTAGGATGAGAATGTAACAAATTAGAATATTGTTTAGACTCTTTTGAAGAAAGAAATTTTTCAATCTCAATCACTTTTTTAGAAGATTTAGGATCCATGAAAACATCAAAAATATCTCCTTTAGGGATATTACTATGGTCTTCAAGATGGGGTGGAAAAGTATCATCATCCACATTAGATAAATAAGCTTCCTCATAAATATGCATAATGAATTCTCCAAAATTTTCCTATTTTCTCAACCAATAAGTGAATCACCATTTATGGTGATGAGAAGGTAAATGAGAGTAGGAACCTAAGAATTCATCTAGCACTTCCTCCAAAAAGAATACATCTAGAGGAACTTTGTTATAGTCTACCTTATTTTCAATTGATTTGGGATAAACCAATTCAAGAGAGGGAGGCTTAGTGAAAGTCATACTGACATTCAATCATGGTTTCCTCTTAGCCTTCGAGTGATAGTATCCAAGTCCAATTTTGTACCCACAAGAATCAAAATCTATGGGGACTTTAATACCTTGCTCATTACGTCCACAAAATTTATGTCTATAACGATATTTAGAAAGAAGATTAAAACTAGGACCATAACTTGTTTTCAATTACTAGGAAGGAGGGGGATCAACATAAAGAGAATCATTCCAACTACAGGTATCATGCTTAGAAATGTGATCACCTTCTTTCTTAACTTGAATACAAACACTAGCCTCCTTAATAGTAGAGTGATATCTTCCTCGACAAAGGTGCAACCATTCTTCTTAGAAAAAGAATGATCATCTTCCTTAGTGAGATGACAATCAACTTTCTTAATAGAGGTCTACAATATCATCAAAATATCTAGATGGATAGGATCTACTTTATATTCCCTGATAAAGGATTTGTTAATGTCCAAGGATCCCCAATCATCACCAAGAAATGTATTCGATTTAGAAGAAGTAGAAGTGGAAGGGGTAGACTTAGGAGTCTTTGCTTTTGGGAGGATCTTCCTTAGGGACATTCGTTTCATGAGAAAATTTTGAAATAGGCACTACCAGAGGGAATGCCAATGAATTAGAAGATAATGAAGGAATTAAGTTTTTAAGATAGGGAAACTAAGGCCAAACCATCAGCTGCCATTTCACACAAGTGTATAGCATTAGGGTTATCCTTTCAAATTACTTTATTAGTACCATCAAATTTTATAGAAAA
Source organism: Sequoia sempervirens (assembly GCA_007258455.2). Taxonomy (NCBI): domain Eukaryota; kingdom Viridiplantae; phylum Streptophyta; class Pinopsida; order Cupressales; family Cupressaceae; genus Sequoia; species Sequoia sempervirens. The sequence goes on along the minus strand of VDFB02058242.1, from coordinate 177,182,126 downwards.
ATTCTAGGTAGAAGTGATTTCCCCCAAAGCATGAATCCAAGGTCTTCCTAAGAGAATGTTGTAAGGTAAACATCCTGACATAACATATACCAGGGTGGGCATGGTAACGGGTCCCAACCTCAAAGGAAATATTATCGTGCTTAGGGCTTGTCGATCAACATTATTGAATCCAAAAATATACAATTTAGAAGAAGCATCAAGATAAGATGAGTCAATTTTAATTTTAGGTTATAGGTCAATGCTACACACATTGAGAGATGAACTGATATCAATGAGATTATGTCTAATACCAATATTGTTAATATTAATTATTATCATTATAGGGTCCTCTTGCTTCTATACTTTTAGAGGTGGGAATTCATTCTGATAGAATGTAATATTCAACGAATCCACATGAATATGAGTCACCAACACATTAACATCCATCAACCTAGAAGATAAATCCAAGAGGATCTTTTGCAAAGCTTCTTGAAGTATATCTTGGTAAATTGGAGTAGTCTATTTAGCAAATACCAAAGTGAGATCTTTGTAGGAGTAACATGATGTTGCTCTACAAGATCATACTCACCAGGTGTTTTAGTTGCAAGTTTAGGTGCTTGAGGAAAACTTGGTTGAGAAGGTGGTAGAGAAGTACGTTGATTTAAATTTTGTTGATTCCTTCTAGTATTGTAAGTGTGGGCTATCACTCTATAGGAGGGAGCCTTAGATTGCATGAATCTTGTGTAAAGGTTTGGCATGTCATTGGTGATAGGAACCCCATGAATAGAGTGAATCCTTTTAGGATATGTACTAGGTAGGGTCACGTAAATGATGGATCTCTTAGGCCTTTTGTGTGGTGGAGACTACTACTACATTCATGGACTCCTCAACTTGTGAAGAAGAAGATGACAGTTTTGATGAAGAAGTTTGTTTATCAAATATTCAAATAGAAGGAGATGCCTATAAGAAATCATCTAGGGTATCATCCAACATATCAAAATATTCTTTATAGAATGCATTATCAAAAGCATTAAAGTTTTGAAGAAATAGATCCGATATGATTTCGCTCACATCAGGTTCACCAAAATGTAAAGGAGGGGATTCACTACTCCTAAGTCTCAACGCAAACAAAGTCTAAAGGGAGTGAATAGCCCTCAATTACCTCAATGTACAAGCTCAAGTGAAAAAGTAGAAAATAAAGAGTATTTGGATAACTAGATGAAATGAAATGCTAGGCCATTAAGTACAAGAATAGTAAATTGTTAAATAACATAAACTGTAGATAAGATTACAAAATAGATTAAAGAATTAGAAACTAAAGAACTCAAAGATTCTACTCCAGAAAAGAAAAAGTCTTGGCCATGGATGAAAGCATGTTGTAGGGACATCTATGCCCCGTGTTGTCATCCCTATCAAAATAGAAAGAAAGAACCCAAAATCTGCAAAACCCACCTTCTCGAATCTAAACATCTGCACATAGAAAGGATAAGGAAAAATGTTGGGGCTGTTTCGAGGCTTACCTCAATCAAACCTCCATTTTGGTGTTTCCATCTCCACATATAGCTAGATAGAAAGAGATTGGAAAAATGACATGAAAGTAAAGACAAGACGTGTGGCAAAAACAAAGCCCACTATGGAGGAGAGCCCCTATCACGAATGTAATAGATGAGACAAATAAATGATTGTAAATTATATATGAGACAAAATAGACATGAGAGCATTACCAAAAGTTTGTGGTTCCCCTCTTGGCTTGATAGATGGGACATGCTTGCTTGCAAGAGATCCTTGACTATTGCTGAGAAGAGAATTTGATAGAGATTTGTTGTGGAGAGCAAGATAGAAAAGATATAGAAGCAGAATAGAGTGAGAGAAATATCAAATGAGAATAGGTGAGAATGAATGAGAGAAAGAGTGAAAATAGGAGTTATATGAGGTCAAATGGGTGGGAGGATCCACTACACTCGCATTCCTACCACAATTATGCATGTCATAAGAAAGGGACACAAGATTCCCTCATTTAAAACTCAAAAATTTTGTGGATGCTAGCACATCATGTGGATGTCCAGACATTACACAACCGTCCTACTCAAAACTTTACAAGAAATGAGGCCTTCATACTGCTAACGCTTCATTTTTTCCCATATGAAGTTGAAATTGTGAAATTTTGACTCATAGGTTTTTGTCATTAATGTAACAAGCTAAATGCACTAGTGTGAAATTGTCATGAGGTGCGATTTTATGTCACTACAAAAGCAACATCATTTAGAACACATGAAATAAATTATGACAAGATGAATTTGATACAGTCTAAAATGCATGATATTCATTTTGGAATATATATGTGCCCCTATTTATCTCTGTCAAAGAAGAGCTATGTCAATGGGGTAATTCATTTTTTCTTTTATAGAAAATGACATATTATACCCACTATTAACATTAAGGGGGAGTGTTAGAAGATAATGTTATTAGGGGTCATATCTTTGTAGCATTTATATAATTTTCTATTATAAGGTTATAATAAATTATGCTTATTATCTACTTTATAAAATGATTAATAACTAATAAATTATTAGATTATTAATTATTTGTAAATGGTAATTTTTAATTAGTGCGATCAATACCTCTTTAAGTACTTTTCCAACCCTTTTTTTATATTTCAAGAGCTTATATATCATTAATAAGTAAGTATATTTGGATATTTCTAGTGAATTCTATCACTATGCACAAGAGGTTCTATTGACCATGTGGAAGTGAGGATAAGTGATAATTGTGGGTTTTTATACCCAAAAGGGTTCCCCCACATAAATATGTAAAATTTTGAATATACACTTCTTGTAATTCTCATTTCATTTATTTTGAATATCAGTAATCTAAGATCCTAATCTATAATAAACTCTACCTAAAAACATATGAGAAACCACTCATGTAGTTGTCAACCCTAGCTCAACATGAGGCATGGGTGGTGTAATCATCTAAGGAAGACAAGATAATTATATAATTAGGTGCATAAGTGAGACAACAAAGAAAATAACCATTAAATTACTTGTAGATATTACAACTAGAAAACTCACAAACATTGATGAATTAAATTCATATATTATTTACAACAAAATATAACACATTACAATGATGGTTACTAAAAATATAAGGAATACTATGATTGTAGCCAAAACAATTAAAAATCTGAAACAACAATGCTCACACTAGACTCCCAACAAATCATTGATACTCCAATGTATTTCCTAAGTGAGAGTGATCCTAAAGAACCAAAAGATTTTTTCCCTCTATTACTATTGACCAATAGAGTTTCATCCACTGATCATAGTCTCTTATTGATTCCCATCCACAAAATATTGAGGAAAAATTGCCCATAAATATTGTTTCAGCTGTTATTTTATGATGTATGTTAATGGTTCAATCAGCTGTATCATTTGAGTCGTGTATGGATGATACAATTGTTCTTACTCTTATTATAATGGTTGTATTGTATGTTAATTTCATAGTCTAATCTCTGATTATCTCGACTATACTTAAATCTTTATATTGATTTTTTTTTTTTTCTTCTTCCTGTACAGTCTCCTTTTGAACTACTTATCCTTTTCATTGTAACTCAACTTTGTTCAATAAAAAAAACTTGATCATTACAATCGTAAAGTTTCATAGTTTTATGTGATATCCATTCAAAGATTAAATTAGTCACCAAAGACCCAATATGACACCAAGGAAAAAAATTGAATGCTGCACCCTACTACAGGTCGGCCTCATGGCCTTGCAATATTCCTGTCGTTCCACATACGATAATTTTTACTGTCATTCCACATGCTACTAGTGTTCCTTTTGTCTTGCTATGTGTTGGTCGCACCCACGATCCTGGACTCTCTCATTGTCCTGTTTGGCCTGGTAGATATTGGGTCGCACCCCCGATACTGTCCTTGGTATGTGACTAAAGAATATCTACTATCACTGAGAGAGGAAATGGGGTTCAAGAATCAAAAGGGGAGAGGATTTGGTAGTTCACTTCTCAAAATTTTATGTGGAAATTTTAATTTTTATAAATTTTTTTACAGTAATTTATTTGACAATGTTCTTGTTTATAACTAAGGTTTTTTAGTTTACTTAGGAGCAATTGATCTCGTTATAAATAAGAGCTTGAATCGTTTGGTCTTGATCCAGTATCCTAGGGCCACATCATCAAATATGATGCCCTATCAGCATGCTTTTTTTGAGGTGTTCAAAAAGATCCAAAAAATAGTGAGACCAATACTTGTGCACTAAATCGTGTTTTATTGGTACACTAATACGACATCACATGATTTGTTACTTCTTGGATCTAAGGAAGACATATTGTTTAATTATTGGTAGTTATCATTAATAGTAACAACTTTAACGTCACAACCATTGTTTCCTGACCGTTTCAGGTGGTTTCTATTGTCAAAACCTAGTTGTTAGGGTTTAAGGTCCCTTCTTGTTTGCTGTTTGCAACCTATGTTGTCTTGGTGATCTTTGATGGATACTGTTGTTTAGCTGTCGATGATTTGCTGATTTTTTTTTCGTTCGCAACTTGCTTTCTTTGAATAGGGTTTTGGTTCCTTTCAAAACCGTATGTACTGGGTTTCAGGGCCCCATCAAAACTTGTTTTACCCTTAATAAAAAACGTCACAACTATTGATTCAATATTCTTTAAAATATTAGGAATTAGATCAAAAAATGCTATAACAACTATTAGAACATGTTCAACTACTAGAAACCTATTACAACTTAGATTTAAATATTCAAAATTACCAAGTAATCTTAAGATATATAGGTGGAGAAGTTTTTTTTAGACATTCCATAGAGAAATGGATGTCAAGATTCAAAGAACAAGAATCCATTATACTAGACATATTTTACTTATTATGATAGGAAAAAGTCTAGAAACCTACTAAATAGTGGAAATATATGCTTAGGGGAAGGAAAGGAATACCAAGAAATTATCAAGGTTTAAAATTTTAGAATCCAAGATATCGAATATCTTTTGGGGATGGTAGGAAAAATTATGCCAAATCATTGTATTATAGAGATCAAGAAAAATGGATTAAAAGAACAAGAATCAAATTTCCATTGAATGTCTTGTAATAATGAAAAGGTAAAAAGAAAATCCTTAATATTGTGAAGGACATAAGTGATACAATAGAAGACCAAAAGGTCAATGCAATGGTCTTGAGGATCAAAATTTGGAATAACTAATTGCATTATATAATGTTAATCTTAAATGTTTGGAACCAAAAGTTTGGAGAGATAACAAGTGTCAATGATTTGAGATATTACATATGGGGTAGATAATTAATCAAAATTATAAACTTGCATAATAGGGAAAAAAATTAGTGAGGTGAGGTTTAGAGTGTGCACAAACCACTTTGTCAAAGGGAGATGTGAAAGTCTAAAAATCTAAACATACGGTGGGGAATTAGAGTTAGGGTAAATTTTTGGTTGAGTGCAAAGATAATAAAGATCCTAAATGTTTGTGAAGTTCATAAATGAAATCATGGAGAAATGAGGAGAAAGGGATGGTGGAAATGAGGTTTTTAGAATTGAAATGAGGGGAATGGGGAAATCATGGAAATGAAAGAAAATATGGAAATGCAAGGAAACTTTGATAATCCTTATATAAGGGAAGTGGGTGATTGGAGACTTAGATGAAGAGGTAATTGGGTATGAAAAATCTTAAAATCCTTACTAAGTCTATAAATAGACTAAAATGTCCTCATAGATTATATTTTTAAATTTATTTTTCAAATTGGAAACATGACCATAACACATGAGGGGAAGCAAAGTGAAACTTCAAGAATAAATTCACTGAGGAGAGCCATTAATGGAGTTATCTAATCAAATATCAATGATGGGTACTAAATGGGCTCAAAAAAATCAAGATGATACAAGACTAAGCTAAAAAGGCCCATTAATTTCATTAGATATTATAGAGGTTAGTAAAAAAAGGAATCGGCAAATCACATTTATAAGGGGAAGGCATTACAAAATTACTAGAATATAAAGTCTCTAGTTGAAGAGATAAATTAAAAAAAAAAAAATCATTACATAGGTAATGTCAATCATATTTAAATCACACCAAATTACAATAAGCAAGCACTAGGTTCTATTAATCAAAGTGTGTGTGCACATGATTCAGTTTTATTTTTTATAATCACCAGAACTAGAGTAAAATAGAAAAGAAAATTAGATAAATAAAGTGATCAATCCTTACACATATTAGTCATTTCTCTACTACCAAATAGGAATCTATAGCCTCAACAAAAATACCTCTAGTCTTTTCAAAGTATTGCTTCACTATCAATTGGGTGTCCACATCCCTAGTGAAGATACTTAGGTCACCCAAAAAGGATCGAATATCTAATATTTTATTTTTCTCTAAATTACTCAGTTCTCATATTTTTTCTCATAAATTTTTATTTTTTCTAAAGTTATAAGAAATGAAGCATATAATCTTGGTTTACAACTACCATTAGAATATGAGTGAAAATTAGAAAATAAAAAATAAATTAGCTCAAATCCTAATAGTTCACTCTAGAAAACTAGAAAATATGACATGATCAAGTATTTCCAATTAACAAAGTAATCATGCTTACTTGAAAAATTAGGCCGAAATTAGGTAATTCTAAAATAGCACAATATATATTCTAGGAAAGTGTTAATTAGATAACTAAAATCAACTAAGTGAAATATGAAAAAAAAAACCCAAGAAAAAATAGAGTGGAGAACCAACAAAATTACTCCTATTATAATTTATAAAATGATTAGGTAGATTCAAGTGCATTGTTTGGGTACAAAGGTGGGTGGAAATTCCCTTAAACTCGTAAATGAATTTTTATTATAATTTATGCTCATGATCAATGTTTTTATTAGGTAGGATTAGAACTCGAGGTGAATCATAAGCATGATGTTCTATCCAAATGCATGTATTCTTTCCCTAATCATCATAGTCGAATTGATAATGATTATAACTCACTAACAAACTGTAGGATACAAATTGGTTTGTACTTTCATGGGATAAAAGTACCCATCTCTCAAAGTTTGAATATTATCCAATACTATCTCATCTTTTGTGGTCTTTTTTTACATGAAAGTCACAAGTAAAATAATCAATTTTAAAGGTATATGTAGCATTGTAATTTGTCAACCCTCATAATTTCATACTAGGTTTATCTCCGCTTCATGTTCTTAGACCTAATTATGTTAATAATTTTCTTGTTTTATTATCGTTTTTACAAAATAAGGACAAATTGAAAATTAATATTAATTAATTATTTAATTATAATAAAAGCTCCAAAATAGGTTTGGTCTAGGGTGCCACCACTGTTGACTAACCTATTTTGGCCCAATTTTTAATATATTATTGCCAACATTTTTATGTTTACAAATTCAAATTCATTTGTTAGACTTTCATGATTAATTTTGTGAGATATCAAGAAATGCATAGATAAATATAAGTGTTTTTCACCATTTGAACAACTAATGAAATTTTGAGCTTGCAAGCATTCTAAAAGGCGGTTAAGGAAATTCAAGAATAAAATAAGCAACATTATTGCAACACTTTTTCATTGGTCAAGATTCGTATTAGTAATGCATCAAGTTTATAAGAAAGATTGTTCATGTTTTATGTTCATTTTCTTTGTGAGTACTAACACTTGTGGGACTTCCTATCAACAAGAAAATATTACTTTCATGAGATGTGTATCATGACTTCATTTGATGCAGGAGCACTCAGGTGCACAAATATTTCTGCATACCCAAAAAAATAAATATTTTTTTTTTAATGTTTTTTTTGGTTTTTTTGTAGGAAAAAAATATTTAAATCCTCAACTCCTTTGAGATAGTAAGGTTTGATGTTGGGAATGTAAAAAATCAATTGATTAATTGATTTCCTTGGTAAATTTTTTAAATATGTTTTTAAATTTTTTATTTTCCAAAAAGGAAAAATCCCATGCCCAAGCATGAGTGGGCATTTAATGTAAATTGTAAATCCATTTTGGAATTTTGAAATTGCATTTGTTGAGAAAATGAAAGGTAGGGTGTTGAGAGAGTGGAGAGAGTGGGATGAGAAATGAGAAGAAACTTTTTGAATTGTAATTGAAAGTTCATACCTAGAAGAAGAAAACCCATACTTAAGAAAGAATAATGATGATTTTGGAAGTTTGACTAGTAGGAAAAAAGAGAATGCCATACCCAGGTTGCCAGGAGAGCTTTGATAGGAAACAAATTGAGGATAATATTAGGAAAAATTATATGGAGAGGAGAATGGATTTGATGGTATTTTATGTGTGTTGAAGGTTATTTTTTCTGTTCAAAGGGTGTTGTGATTAGATTTTGTCTTGCATGTAGATGATTTTTAGAATGTTTGAAATTTGCATACGTTTGCATGTAGATTGTTTTTGTAGGAATGATATTGTTTGGTAACTATTGAAGCCATTATTTTTTAATAATATCTCCAAGTTTTTGCAAAAAAAAAATTTGAATAATAATTTTTGAATTCTCCTTTTATTTGTGATTTTTCATGTGTGCATTCAAAAGGCTTAGAGGTTAACTTGCACATTAATTTTGAATCTTGTAGATTCTCAATTGTTGAGTTGCACCATTTGGTATCAGAGTGAGTTGAGGAAGAAGAAAATAAGCAAAATTGCATACATAGGACGTGGTAGAGGGAGAAAACTACGAGGAGAAGAAAATACCACTATTATGGAGATTTTGAGAGGAATAACAACACACCTAGAGGCCATAGAAACCTCACAATGGAGAGGGATTCATATAGAGGATGTTTGACAAGAGAGGAAGAAGTTACAAAAGTTGTAGAGGTGGAAAGAGGAGATGCAGATGAAGATAGATTCCTACAAGTACCATCCAAGCTGGGTAGTAAGCCAAAGATGGATCCATCAAGCTACAATAGAAGCCTAAATCCAGAAGAACTTGCATTGGTTGGATTACAAAGATGGGGGAAAACTTCAACTTGGAATTGACCAAAGACAACAAGAAAGTGAAGTATGCTTGCATGAGGTTGAAAGGGAATGAATCCCTATGGTGGGATCAATTATAAATTGAAAGAAAGGGAGGGAAAAGAAAAAATCACGGGACAAAATGGTCACCAAATTGAAGGCCAAATTTTTTACCAATAGATTACAATATCAACTTATTCAAGAAGTTGCTAAATATGAAACAAAAAGATGTAAGTGTCATGGAGTACACTGAGGATTTCTACCAACTAAATATTTGGGTTGGATATGTTGAGGATAATGAAGAATAGGTAACAAGGTATGTAAATATTCTGCAAATCTCAATCCAAGATGAGTTAAGTATAGTCATGACAAGGACAATAGAAGAGGCCTACCAATATGCACTCAAAGTTGAAGATAAATTAGCAAGGAGCCAACAAAATAATCTTATAGGGAGAGGTAAACCTAGAGGATAACCAAATACAAGACAAGGAAAACCATATAAGGAGGGTGAGACAAGCTAGTCACAAACTAACTATGGTGCCAATGTGGAGGGAAGAGGAGATTCCTTTAGAGGAAGAGGAGAAATGTCAAGAGGAAGGGGAGATTATCGAAGATGAGTATTTTCAATATTTTATCTTAATTATGGAGAGGTTTGTCATAGGGCATTTGAATGCACTCAAGTGCAACAAGAGGATGGGAAGAGTAAGACTGGGAGAACATTTATCACAAAGGTTGAAGAAGAAAATGAAATAGAAGACATAAAGGATGAAAAATATCTTATGTTGAAGAGAGTGTTCTTAAAACCAAAAAAGGAGTAGCAAGAACCCCTACATAGGAGGAGTTCATTTAAAACCATTTGCAAAGCAAGGGGGAAGTGTTGCACCATGATTTTGGAAACTACTAGCAAGATAATTTGGTATCTAAAGAAATGGTGGAGAATCTAAGTTTGGAGGAAAAAACATCCAAACCCCTACAATGTTATGTGGTTGCAAAAGGGCCATCAACTTTTGGTGAATGAACAATGTTTGGTGAGTTTCTAGATTGGAAACTATAGAGATGAGATTATGTATGATGTGATGTCTATGGATTCTTGTCATATTATTTTGGGTAGGCCATGAAAGTATGATCAGAAAGCCATACATGATGGTTAAGAAAACACTTACAAAATAACCAAATGTGAAAAAAAATATCTTGCCACTAGTGAAATAAAAACATAAGGAGATGTGCAGTGATACTAGACTATGTGCAATATTGAGAAAATAATTTCCAAAAGAGATGCAAGTGAAAGAGGTGTGTTATTCCTTGGTTTCTCATCCAAAATAAGTTGAGATAGTGGAAGAAAATCATGAAATACCCATGGAAAAAAAGTAGATATTGCCAGAATATAGTGAAATTTTGATGAAAAACTTACTAGATGGATTACCACCTATGAGGAGTGTGAGTCATTGAATGAATTTGATATTGGGAGAAAGCATACCAAACAAGGAAACCTATTGAATGATGCCAAAGGAGAATGAGGAAATAAATAGATAAGTACAAGGATGGTTGGACAAAGGTAAATGCTAAAAGAAATTTTAAGCCCATGTGTTATTCTAATAGTTCTAGCACCAAAGAAAGATGGAGAATGACGTACGTGTATGAATTCAAGAGTTATTAAAAAAATCACCATCAAGTACAGGTTCCCATTTCCATGAATGAATGATTTGATGGATTATTTGAGTGGAGAAAAATATTTCACAAAGATTAATCTCAAAAGTGGGTACCATCAAATAAGGATTAGGAAGGGATATGAGTGGAAAACCACATTCAAAACAAAGGAGGGGCTATATGAGTGGTTGGTTATGACATTTGGACTCAAAAATACTCCAAGTACATTCATGATATTGATGAATGAAGTGCCAAAACCATTCCTTGGTAAGATTGTGATTGTTTATTTGGATGATATCTTATTTTTTGGTAAAGAAAAGTATGAACAATTACCACATGTAAGGGTTGTTTTGCAAAAGTTAAAAGAGGAAAATTTATTGGTTAACCTCAAGAAATGTATCTTTATGAAAGAAGAGTTGGTATATTTGGATTTTGTAATTTCAAAGGAAGGCCTATAAATGGATCCAAAGAAGGTAAAGGTAAGCCTATAATGGCCAACTCCTAGAAGCATGTTTGAAGCAAGGAGTTTTCATGGTTTTAAAAGCTTCTACAAGAAGTTTATCAAAAAATTAAGTAGAATTTGTGCTCCCATTACAAATAAAACGAAGGGAGAGAAGAGAGAATTCAAGTGGAAAACTACAATAGAGTGGAGTTTTAATATTTTGAAGGAGAAGGTGACCGAACAACCCATACTAACATTACTATATTTTAACAAGGTGTTCAAATTGATTGTGATGCAAGTGGGAAAACCATAGGAGGGTTTTTAAGTTGAGAGGACAGACCTATGTATTACTTTAGTGAGAAGCTAAATGAGGCCAAACGGATGTATTTAGTGTATGATCAGGAGTTCTATGATATTGTTCAAGTACTCAAGAAGTGGAGACACCACTTGCTGGCTAAGGAGTTTGTCTTCTACACTGATCATCATGCTTTGTAATTCATTAACAACCAAGGTAAGCTAAACCAAAGACATATGAAATGGGTTGAGTTTATTTAGAGTTACTCATTTGTTCTTAAAAATACATGTGGCAAGTCAAATTGAGTAGTTGATGCCTTAAGTAGATGTTTGTTGTTAAATAAGATACAAGAAAATGTTATGGGTTTTGACCCCGTGAAAGAAATGTATGAGAAGGATTCTAATTTTTGTGAAGAATGGACAACTTGCACATGCCCAATTGAAGGGGATAGAATGAAATGGATAAAATATTTCATTCAAGAAGGATTATTATTTAAGGGGAAACAATTGTGCATTCCAAGGGGATCAATGAGAGAGAATTTAATTAGAAACATAGTGGAGGACTTGGAGGGAACTTTGGGGAAACTTCAACAAGGTTAGTATCAAGGCCAAGGATGCATAACAATGTGAAGAATATAGTGCAAGGGCACTCAATATTTCAACACATGCCAAAGGGACAAATCAAAACAATGGATTAAACTTTCCTTTTCCTACACCTGAATGACCATGGGAAGATGTGAGTATGGACTTTGTTCATAGGCTTCCAAGGAATCAAAAAGTTAATGATCCCATTTTTGTTGTGGTAAAGAGGTTATCCAAAATAGCACACCTCCATTCAATAAATCTAATGATACAACACACATTGCACATTTATTTTTCAAAAAAGTTATGAGGATACATGGATTCCCTAAGGGAATTGTTTTAGATAGATATTTTGCTGGTCATTTTTGGAAAACATTGTTGAAGAAGTTGGATACCAAATTAACTTTTAGCTCAACCTATCATCCTCAAATGTATGGAAAAATTGAAGTAGTCAACTGGAGCCTTGGAAACTTCTTGATATGTTTAATATATGGGAAGCCAAAACAATGGGATTTGGTGCTTGCACAAGCTGAGTTTGCATATAACAATTCCATCAATTTAAAAGTACAGGTAAGATCCCCTTTCACATTGTTTATGGATTCAGTCCAAGAGGTGTATATGAACTAAGGAATAGTGCAGATTTGGGAAGAAGTCTTGTAGTTGAAGATTATGTAGAGTACTTGCAAGAACTACCAAGGAAGTCAAGGAAAAGCTAGAGGCAAGAAACACATAATACAAAGAACAAGCTAATTTAAAAGGGAGAGAGCAAGAATTTGAGGTTGGAGAATTGGTTTTGGAACATCTACAGAAGGAGAGATTCCCAGAAGGTACTTATGACAAGTTGAAGTTGAAAAATATTTTGGTCCATGTGTAAGGTGATAAGAAAATTTTCAGCTAATGCTTATAAAATACAACTATTACCAGAGTTGGGAATTTATCCAATATTCGATGTACCTAATTTATATCATTTTCATTAAGAGGAAAAAGATGAAAAGGATGGTGATACTTCAGGGTTTCCATCCAAAGCACAATGGGAGGAGAAATTTCCAAAACAAAAGGGTGAAGGAGTAGATGAAGTGATTGATTCTAGACTGGCATAAAAGACACGAGGAAAATAATACAAAGTGTATCTAATCAAATGGAAAGGGAAAAATATGGAGGAAACATCCATGGAACCTCCAAAACTTCCCAAGCTCGGCATACCTCTACCAGATGAATGTTCATGATCTCCCACTCATGAAACATTCTTTCTTACATGGGATGTTTGATGAAGGAGCATCTAGGTGCATGAACAATCTTGGATACCCAATTTTTTTTTAATTTTAATTCTTTGTGTTTTGTTCTTTTTTTAGACTGTAGGAATTGGAATCGGGTAGTCACCCCCTATAAACTGTAGTGCGCCTGGTCAAATTTTTTCACGTGACCAGTGATGCTGGTGTGACATGCCCTCTGATACCACGAGGATGGTAGGGAGACTAGACCTTGTGACCTCTTGCCTACAATAGGATTTTTTAGCCAATTGAGCTAGGCCCATTGCCCCTTTCGTGTTTTGTTTTTGTTTTTCTTGCAAGCAAAAAATATTTAAATCCTTGACTCCTTTGGAAAAGAGGTTTGATGTTGGGAATGTGAAAAATAAATTGATTAATTTATTTTTTTAGTAGTTATTTTAAATATGTTTATACATTGTTGATTTTCCAAAAAGGAAAAATCATATGCCAAAGCTTGTGAATGGGTATTTAATGTAAATTGTAACTCCATTATGAAAATATGAAATTACATTTATTGAGAATATGGAATGCAAGGCATTGAGGAAGTGGAGAGAGTGGGTTGGGAAGCGAGAAGGAAATTTTTGAATTGCAATTGAAAGCTCATACTTGGAAGAGGAAAACCAATGCTCAAGAAGGAATAATGATGATTTTGGAAGTTTGACTAGCAGGAAAAAGAGAAGGCCACACCCAAGTTGCTAGGAGAGTTTTGATAAGAAAAGAATTGAGGAGAATGTCAGGAAAATGAGATTGTATAGAGAGGAGGAAGGATTTGATGGTATTTTATGTGTGTTACAGTTTCTTTTTGTTGTTCAAAGGATGTGATTAGATTTAGCTTGCTTGTAGATTATTTTTAGAATATTTTATGTTTGCATGTAGATCTTTGTTGCAAGAATGACATTGTTTGGAAATTATTGAAGCCATTATATCTCAAAAATTTTGTAGACACTTTGATTTGAATAATAATTTAAAAATTCTCCTTTTATTTATTATTTTCTATTTGTGCATTCAAAAGGCTTAGTGGTTAACTTGATGCAATAATTGACAATCTTGTGGATTCTCAATCTTGAGTTGCACCATCAATCCATCAAGGAGGTCACATTTGATTGGTTAGTTGCACTAATTATCATTTATCATTTATTTTTATCCATTTTCCTCCACTTGACCTAAGGTAAGCATTATTTACATCATCATAGCCATTGTGCAGGTGGAAACACCGAAATAGGGTTTGACTTAAGTAGGTCCCTATATGACACAACCCTTTCTTCCCTCTATTGTTCAAAAGTGGTAGATTTGAAGTAGATTTGGGAGAATATTGAAAACTTGTAATAGCAATATCAAGCATTAAAGTCTCCTATTTCAAAAAATTAAGGTCAGAAGGATTTTTGACCCAAAAATAGAGTTCAAATGTTGAGTCTAGGAGGAAAGAGGCTATAGCCTATGACCTACTCATACCTATTTATAGATTCCAAATATCTTCATCTTATAGTCTAGGGCACCACTACCCTTGAATAGAAAATTTCAAACCTAATTTGCATGATACTTCCTTTGTCTCTACATTTTTTATTTGTTATCAATTTCTATGTTTTAGTCCTACATTTTTTGTATTCATATCAGTTTTTTGTAGGTTCATAGTTAACCTAGTTCACTTTCACATCACACACATCACATACAATATAAAATCAATCAATCCACACACAAAAATAGGGACCAAAATCATGATCAACCATTCTTTCTCTTTCATTTAGGATAGTATCCAAGTGGTCTAATGTGATTAATTTTGGTTCCTCTCTAATTTAATGTTAGGAAAGGTATGATTTAGACCCTAGATCCCTTTTCCCACAAAGTAGTATCCTATCATTTTTCATTCATAACACAATATATGAACACCCATGACCAACAATAACCAAACATAAATATCATCATCATGCACATCAATAAGATTTAAATTATCAAAATATGGTATACTAGATTCAACTCTATCTTGACTAGTTAAATATAAAAAAATAACATTGTGAAAAGAATTAGTATACTCTATCAATTTATATTCTTGTTTATATTGACATAATTTACATCCTTGAATGGGGTGGGGGACCTAGCTTAATTGGCTAAAGCATCATGTTATAGGTAAGAGGTCACGCAGTTTAGTCTCCCCCCATCCCCATGGTATTAGAGGGCATGTTGTGCCAACATCAATGGTCACATGAACAAAGTTTACCAGGCACACTACAATTTATAGGGGGAATACCCAATTCCTACAATATAAAAAAAATTACATCCTTGAATAATACTACCAAGATATTTAACCTAATTAATCAATCTCCACCATTGATCAAATGTCAAGCGAAGGATATAAATAAGAATATTCATTTCATTTAAACTCCCTAGAAATTTTATGATCAGGATCTCCCTTCCACTCTTGTTATCAAAGTTACTATAGCACTTCAAGCATTATCAAGCATTTATAATTGTTAGTTATCAAGTATAGGTATCATTTATCTTTGATAAAATTTATCTTTATCATTACATCATATCATTTTTTTTATTTCATAGTTTGTTACTTTGAAGAGCAACCAACAATGAAGCAAATCAAGATCTTAGCTATGATGACTTTGCTTGTTATCTAAATTCTATATTTTGAGAGTGTGATTTTTACATTATTGATATTTTTGATCCATATTTTTATCATCCACATTTTGATCCACATCCTCTATTTTAACAAGGAAATTTTAGAAGAATTTATTTTCTTGGGTTTATAGGTCAAATTGATGCTTTTGTTTGCCATCATCATGTATTTTTAAGTAGAGTTTTGCATTTATTTAGCAAAGTGACACATTTTTTAATCTATTCATACATATATTCAACAAAGTGGCACATCTATTTAGAGGACTTGCACACCTATCACATTTGTTCAATAAAGTGGCACATTTGTCACTAGAGTGGCACATTTTTCAGCAGAGTGGTGCATTTTCTAGTAGAGTGGTGCATTTTTCAGTAGAGTGGTGCATTTTCTCAACAAAATGGCACATTTGTTAGCAAAGTGACACATTTTTCAGTAGAGTGACACATTTGTTCAGTCTTGTGGCACATTTTTCAAATCTTGTAGTGAATCTATTTAGTAGAGTGGCAAATTTGTCAGCAGAGTGGTGCATTTGTCAGTAGTGTGATGCATTTTTTTTTAATCTTGTGGTGTATTTTTTTAGTGGAATGGCATATTTTATTTACTAATTTTCTTACAAATAAGGTATTTCACAAAATTGTGTATAAATTTTGTATAAATATCAAATTTTTGAAATTAAAAGGGTATTGGAAAGCTTGTTTAGAGCTATTTTCTATGAATGAAGTGATTTCTTAAGATCTTGCACCAAAATTTGGGTAAATTCATTCAAATTCACCCTTTCTTATTTTTTAAATTTTAAATGCTCATAAATAATTCATACCAAATTATTTTTCAATGATATTTCATAAAGAATCCATTTGTGTTATTATTGTTGTCCTTGGAATAACTCTTTTTGGAATTTTTTCACACATGTTCAGAATTGGATTTTAAAATTTATTATTTGCCTTTGGATTTGAGACTTAAAAAAAACTATTTTATCTTAATCTCCAAGATCTACTTATGAATTCTCTCCTCTTGCACCTTAGAATGATATTTCAAGGATAAAAATAAGTGATCTTAATTTTCTTTTCTAGGCTTGTTTGTTGGTCTTTGTGTATAGAGATTGAAAATTCAAAGGGTTGCAAAAGAAAAGTGGATTTGGAGTTCTTCATCAAAATTGGAATTTCAAGATTACAGTTGAACTCCAAATTCATTTATTCTAATCACTTTATCTCTTTCAATTTGTAAAGTTATTAAGAGTTACATTATTCACTTTTCTTTAATCAAATCTTTCTTGGTGTATCTTCCTCACATTGAAATTTGGCTAAAATTAATCTCTCACATTTGGATTTGGGCTCTAAAATAAACAACTTATGTCTTAAAAAATCCCCAAGATCTACATATGTATGCTCCCCTATCACACCCAACAGTGATCTTGAGGACCAAAAATTAGTTATATTTTTTTTCCTTTTAAGGGACCTCTAGGGAATAAACTCAACTCCCATATTCTAGCAAAGTATAAAGAGATGTGGGTGAATCAAAAGACACACCTCTTGGAAGTGGAATATTGTCAATATTGACTAAGCATCTAAGAAATTTCTACCTTAGATAAGTGAAGATGGAGAGTGGTTACCCTCTCATCTCAATCATTTGGTACTATTCCCTTTCATCTACGGATTAAAGCCTCATGTAACTTTGTGGTATATCTTAAGAATACCCCTAGTTGAGCTTGTAAGGCCTAGTCAAAACTTATTGGTCATGTCCACTTGAGTAGAATTGTTAATGTGTCTTATGTGTTTGATTTTTTAGATCACCATCTCCACTTGAAACTAAAGGGGATATATCCCTTCAAAATTGAGCATAGAACATTATCTTTATCATTATATATTTATGTGTTTCTAATCTTTGAAAATATTACAAAAATTCAAAAGTCATTAAAAATAAAAATATTCCAAAAAAAAAAATTCAAAGGTAAAATAAAAAAATATCAAATAAGTAGAGCTCAAACAAAGTGGATAATTTTTTAGTACCTTGTAATATCATTATCAAATTTTATCAAAGTTCAAATTAGATATCCTATCTTTTATTTTATCATATCATAGCTATTGTGGATAGAACATTTTGAGAGTCAAAAGGCTAATATTGATTTAGGGGATCTCGACTCTTTAGGAAGTTTTCTTGAAATAATAAATCTAGTTCAAGTGAAATTTATCTTTATCATCTTGCTTGGACTCATAAGTATAGTTCAAGTAGGATCTATCATATTATCTATTAATATCATTATTATAATTTGGAGATCCAACTTAGCTTTGGTATATTTTGGTTTTGAGAAAAAAACATCAATTTTTTTGAAAGAAAATCTAATTTTATCTAAGGTCTTATATTGCATATGAAAATTACAAGATCTTAATATAATAAAAACATGGAATCCAATGAAGAAGAGTAAAGAATTGTAACAAGCATGAGTGTTGGTCAAAATGAAAAAAGGAACATCCTCCAACCCATCCTTCCCTCATGACAATATTTTAGTGGTTTCCTATATTGAGGATGATCAAGAGCCAACATTAGAAGACTTACAAGAATTTGAGCAAGATCCCAAAGCAATGAGAGTTTTGGATATTTTATTCAAGAATAATCTTGATCATTACCTTCAAATGTTAGTGCAAAATGGTGCCAAGCCACCCTCTAATTTTAAAATTCATAGGCATAAAGGACAAGATCTTATAGAATACACTACATATTACACCTTGATGAAACCCCTAAAAATACTTTATGTTCCACCTCAAAATTTTGCAAAATTTGGTTAATCTCATGTCTATAGGCTTAGGGTTTTGTCCACTATCATGCCCTAGGGTTTGTGTTGCTAAAGCCCTTTCTAATAACCCATATGTTAGATGCTCTTCGTAAGTGTTATAATTCATCATTGACCCTTTCTTTTTCGTTCTCGATCATTTAAGTCACGTCTTATGCCATCAAGTCCATTTTATTACTAGCCCTCGAGTCCTAATGATCCTAGTTATTTATTGTTGCCTTATAAAAATACCACCTTATGGTGGCATGGTTGATTTTCCTTGAAATATTTGTCGGGTCCTAGGTTGAGGTTTATGTTTCCATTGATTTCCTATGGTGTCAACCTTAATTCTTATTTCCCTGTCTATCGTATGCCTAGAAATGACACCTTTTTAGAGCTAGCATTTTGCACGTGCAGGTTTTGGTGATTATGAAGATTGTTCAATCATCGTAGGTAGATCCTAGCCATTCCTCATGCCCCCACTCCATTCTATTTTCCACTTAAATAATTTGGAAGGCTAGCAAGCGAGCACCATGTTACCTTTACATTGACAGGCCCAAGAGTTTTGAATAGTCAACAAGCAGTGTTTTAAATGAGATCAACAATGGTTGTTTAGTGATGTGTCTTCATTTGGACCATTCCCCACCACCCCATTGGTTTTTATTTTGCATTAGAATAATATCATGGGGCAGTGGGCTAATGACACAAATCCTATAGTTAGAGGGATCCACCAAGTTTTAAAATCATGAAAATGCTACTCTTGATCAAGATCAATTATCAATGGAAGATGCCATGGCTCAATCCTAACCACTCCCCACCATCCTATGCAAGACCCACTTTTGTCTCCTATTTCTCAGCGGGGAAGTGGGAAAGTGCCATGTGGAAGTAATCTAAAAGGTAGGAAAGGCTTTGGTAAAGGAAAAATATTAACAAAATATTGTCATGAGGATGTGTAGGATAAACTATGCACTACCAAAATTAATTTCTTTTGCACATGTTCAAGATATGTGAAATATTTTTTTATCTTAGTCATCAATTCTGTACAAGATTATACATGTGAGTGATTTGTTTTGCATGAAGGAAAGCACAAGTTGATGACCTAAAGTCTAATTTTAGCCATTCCCCACCACACGATTACTGTCAGTTGCAAGCTAGTTAAATCTCATGGGCAGGCACAAAATTTGACACGACAGGTTTTATTTAATGCTAAGTGGATGGTGGAGTGTGTAGATAGGGTGGGTGCTTACCCACATAGTTTTTTTTAAATTGGAAAAAGGAAATAGATGCATGGATTCAACTTTTTCAAAATTAATTGCCTTGATTTGGATTATTTGTTGATCTACCTCACCATGTGATCAACGACTGAGGTTCAAAATTTAGTAGTCAAGTGTCATCTCAATCACATGAGCTTTCCTTGAGAATTAATGGCCAACACGATCCAATTGTTTGATATAATGATATTTGTCAACTAGTTTGCTTCATAATTGCAATCATCAGGAGCCAAAAAATAAATCTTGAGTCTGAGCAGAAGGTGTTAGGAGCTTTGGTGAGTAGTTGTAGAGGCATTGAAGATAGTTCTCCCAGGTAAGTTGGTATTCACATTCTTATGTGTCGACTATACATCAGTTGGTTGGTTTAGGAATTATTGAGGGCTTTGTGGGTTTTAGTTACCTAGGGGTTTGTAGGGGTTTGATTATCTACATAATTCAATATGTTGGTAGGATTGTGCATGGTATTTAAGTGTCTTTACCCTGTGAATTTGTAAGATCACTCTATAGTTGAAAGTGCATAAGCCTTAGCCTTATTCTATAAGAATGAGTTAATTTAAGTCTAGTGAGCCTACCCAACTTATAAAGAGGTCTAGAGGAGGATAAATATGCTTGAAACCTAGGATGATACACCTGAACCCAAGCAAGGCATGCTGGGAGCTCTTGTAAGGCCAAAAAATAAGAGAGCCCGTGATAAGTCTATGGAAGGTGGTTTTAAAAATATTTACAACTTGAGAAGTAGGGTTGTTGTTCATAACCAAAATGAGCTTGGTGTTGTGTCTTTAAGGGGATAGATTATTAAGTCGAGGAAATTGGCTAAGCTTAGGGGGAAGAGGAAGAATAAGTACCACAAGGCTTATGATTCTTATATGGGGAAGCTTGATACAACCATGGAAGGTGGGGCTGGTTGTTCGGAAGAATATTGACCCGAACTATGCCTAGTACCTCCTCACACTCACAAGTTGAGAGGATTCTAATGATGGAGGCTTCTCTAGTTTTAGAAAAATCACAAAGGGACATGCATACTCTAATTCTGAAGAATTACAAAGGTAGTGTCCTGATTTGGTGTTTTTTTTTATGACTGAAATGAAGGAGAGGTGTTGGACACCATTGCAATGACGAGGGTTGCCTTTTGGAAGGTGGATAAATCTCCTTCAACGAATGTATAAGTTTTTTTTGGGTGCTGACGTGGAGAAAAGGTTTTAATGTAGCTGCAACAATGAATGATGACTTTTACAAGGATGGATTTTCTGCTTTGAAACAGATAATATGGGTTTTTTTCTTTTGTGCTTTCCTTCCATATGAAGGTGCAAATATAACCATTTGGGGAATATTTGAAATTGAAATGAAATTGAGTGTTAAATGAAAATGTGGATAGAATTATAATTTGTTTTGAGGCTTGTTTCTCCCATGTTTCTATAAATAGGAATTTAGGGTTAGTTACAGGGGGTTGATTCCTTTGTAATTGATCATAGAGGGAACATTGTAAATAATATATCAAGCATCTTAGAGTTAAGTCTTAGGTTTGAGTCTGCTAATATACATGTAATTTTGATAGCAATATTGGCAATAGAGTACAAAATAATTCAAATTCAAATCCATTTTCTCTCTTATGTAATGGGTATGTGCAGGATCATCATAGAAAAAACATGCCCTTAAGTGGCGATGAAAATTCGAAAAAATCAAAGTTAGGAAACTTGACATAAAAATTTGAATAAGTTATCTATATTATTTCAAAAATATATAAGAACAAAATCTATAGAAAATTGAATCTAGTTTCTAAACTACTAGGTTTATTTTAAAAAAAATCTATTTGGTGAAAATTTGAAATTTTAAGGCAGTAGCACTTAAATTTCAAGGAAAAAATAAGAAGTAGGTGTCTGTCTAAACACCCTAACCACAATAAAATGATAATATTTTTTTATAAGATTTTAGATATAAGTAGAGGACTCATGTTTCGATGTGATGCAATTTTTTTTTAAATTTTTTTCCAAGTAAATAATTAATTATGAATTTTAATTACAAATTTTAAAAATAATAAAAACTCATATATCGAACCACCTTAACTTGGTCAAAACTTCATGAAATTCAATTTTTCTTTTTAATCCTATAGTACATGAAGCATAGAATGTGATGCATGTTTCAGATTCAAAAAATGTGATACCATTTGAAATCTATAGAAGTTTTTCAATTAGCCTATCAATCAGGACTTTAGTCGTAATTCAAATAGAAAATGAATAATAATTATTTATTAAATAAAAAATAAAGCATAATTTAGATTGGTGGAAAGCTAAGAATCTCCTTAAAAACCCTTTTTGTTTCATCAATTTTGGGTAAAAAAAAGTTGTCAACCATGTACTCTACACATACCCATCATATCACCAGTTTTTGGCCCATCATGATCCTGCACATACCCTAATAATTTCATGATCTATAAATAATATAATAAAAGGTTATTTTGAGGAAAATTAGATGCGGAAAACAATTCTCCTAATGTCAATACCTTAGGAAAGAATGCAGATACACTTTAAAATTTACAATTACAGTCAAGTTAAGATGCACTATCAAATAGATTACAGAAACAGAGTTTTGACAATCACACAAGAACACCAAATATATGTGGGAAAACCCTTACGGGAGAAAAACCCACCACACCAAGAGAAATCACTTTGTATTACAGTAATTGATATTACATACAATTGACAAACTTATCTTTCTAGTGTTTGTTTATAGCAGCGTTCACCATTAACAATATTCCATAGGAACCTTTACTGTTTACAGTCTTTACAGAATCAAATTCATACATTGATACAGTTCGAACTCTTCACACTCCACTGTTGATTGAACCAACCGATCACAATCTGTAATCACAGAGTATATCCATGTCGATCTCTATCTATCGAGCTCCCTCACAGAACCGTCACAATGAACAGACTCCCAATGGTTCCAATTCAGCTCCTCTAATTGGCCGAATACCAGCCACATAGATAGTCATTGCTCGGTCAGAAGAAACAAACTGAGTTGGCATCTCGGTGAGACACTAACAGTGTCTCGCCGATGCCACTTAGACTTCATATTGATATTTCCAAGAGTCACAGTTGTCGCCAGGATGTTCCATTGAGCTTCATGTTACACTGAGTCACCAAGCAGTCGTCTAGACCTATCGCATTCGCCAGAAGGTCATAGCGAGTCACCAAAGTTACACCGAATTCATTTGTCATATCGAGCTCCACAAGATAGTCGACAAGACTTACATTGTTCACTGAGAGTTCATACTGAGACAGAAAGGTTACCCTGAAGTGTTCATCCATCGCCAAGACATTTCCCTTCGCTAAGACTTCACTCCGAGATCTCTAAGCTACTCTGAAGATATCAACAGTCGCCAAGACATACACCCTTCGCTAAGAGAACATACCAAACTCCAAGACTTACCCCGAAGGCTCTTCATCATTGGCAAGACTCATCAAAGTCGCTGGGACTTCTTATCAAAACCACCGTGTTCCACCGATGACCATCATTCGCCAAGAGCTACACCAAAGAATTCAAAGAAGTGTTTATGTTGGTGAGACCTTCAATGTTCGCTGAGATGTCTTCCTAGGATCTTTGAGTTACCCCAATAGCCATCGGCTATTGGCAAGACATCCTTCAGTCACTAAGAATTTTTTCTGAAACCCATTGTGTTACATCGAAGAATGTTTGGATGTGTCCTTGTCGACAAAACTTTCACTGTTCACTGGGACTTCTCACCGAGCCATATGTTACAGCAAAGACACTAGCAGTGTTCCTACTGGCGAGATATTAGCTTTTGTTAAGACTTCTTAACGAGAACCCTTAGCTATCCCGAAACTCATGATCAGCAGGAGTCTCCTCGATTAACAATTGAATGGCCTTTTGGCTAGAGATGTCTGTGCAAAGTGACTGCTCTATGTTCCACCGATAGACTCTAAATAGTAACCATCCAACAAGACTCCTACAAGGTCACAACGACCTGTGAAAAACATGATGAATCAAACTGCTAGTTGGCCAAACAATGAAGATGTCACACTGACTTGGCTCTAATGGAGGTTTCAACATGTATTGTTTGAGGAACATATTTCCAACAATCTCCCACTTGATGAAGATCATACAAGCACCTCTAGAGCACAAAAAATACTTACTGAAAATCATGGGCACTAAGGCCCATTGAATTGGCACACCACCTGAACTTGTCTGTGCTCGCTGGCTTCGTCAATGCATCTGCAACATTCTCCAAAGTATCAACCTTTTCCAAACTTACCTTTCCATCCTCCACCATATCTCATACAAAGTGGTACTGTACATCAATATGTTTCGTTCTGGCATGGAAAGTAGGGTTCTTTGCCAGACAAATTGCACTCTGACTGTCGCAGAAAATTGTTATTTCCCTTGCATAAAAACCAATGTTAGAACACAAACATTTCAATCATACAGCTTCTTTACAAGCATGAGTAGTTTCCATGTATTCAGCCTCTGTAGTGGACAAAGTGACTACAGCCTACCGCTTGCTCATCCAACTCACTGCACCACCATTCATCATGAAAGCATATCCACTGGTGGACCTCCTGCTATCAATGTCCCCTGCCCAATCAGAATCTACATAATGATGAATTCTGAGAGTCCTCTATGATTCATTTGAATTCCCATGATAACACAAAGCATATTCTGAAGTCCCCTTCAAATATCTAAATACTCTCTTCACAACATCCCAATGTATTCTTCTTGGATTAGCCATAAATCGACTAAGTACTCCCACTGCTTGGGCAATGTCTGGCCTTGTTCAGACCATTGCATACATAAGACTTCCTATAGCACTAGCATAGGGCACACTGGTCATGTCCTCCATCTTAGTGGGAGATTTTGGACAGTCCTTAATAGATAGCTTCATTCCCTACATGACTGGAACAACTAACTACTTGCAATCATTCATACAAAATCTTTCAAGAACAGTCCTGATATACTTACTCTGATTGAGCCAAAGCTTTCTATTCTTCCTATCCCTGGTTATCTCCATCCCTAGAATATACCTTGTTGCACCAAGATCCCTCATTTCAAACTTAGCAGAAAATTGAGACTTAAGATCAGAAATCATTAGCTTACTATTGCCTATGAACAACATATCATAAACATAGAGAGCAATAACAAGCACTTGATCACTTTCAGCTTTATAATATACACAGTGATCAGATTTTGATCTCACAAAGCCTAAAGATAATGCATAAGTATCAAATTTCTATTATCACATTCTAGGTGACTGCTTTAACCCATACATAGACTTCTTTAATTTGCATACCGGTTTTTCTTTACCTTTTTCAACAAAGTGCTCAGGTTGGGACATATAGATTTCTTCTTCAAGATCTCCATGAAGAAATGATGTCTTCACATCCATCTATTCAACCTCTAAGTCATACGATGTTGCAAGTGACAATAGAAATCTAATAGGCGTAAGCTTTGCTACAGGAGAAAATATTTCCCCATAATCAATTCCCTCTACCTGGGAATAACCCTTTGCAACCAGTCTTGCCTTGTACTTTTCTATACTGCCATCTAGACCAATCTTTTTCTTAAATTCCCATTTGTAGCCCATAGGTTTTTTTCCTTTAGCAAGGGCACCAAACTCCAAGTTTCATTTTTATCTAATGACGCCATTTCTTCATTCATGGATT
>VDFB02058242.1:177105876-177156494 GCA_007258455.2 Sequoia sempervirens | reverse complement strand
TGTTTATGATGGGTAACATGGATAGGTGATGGGTGGATGAAATGATGAATAGGATGAGATGGAGGAGGTGATTTTGGGATATAAGGGCCCAAAATAGACATAGTGGGTGGAGGTACATAAGGACCCAAAATGTATGGAGCAAATGAGGGAGGAATATGGATGGTCATTTTGAGGATATACAATGGAGGGTGGGGGATGGTGGAAAATGATTTTGTGGAGCGATAGCAGTCTCTTATTCTTGTAGAAGAGGCTCATCATGGAAGGGGAGAGGTTGTACCAACATGTTTGGATTGCGAGTCTTGAGAGATACATCCAAGACCTTGCATACAAATTTTTTCTTTGACCTGGATGGGCTCTAAACTACCTTGATCATGAAGTCCTAAGCCTTTTCCTTGATAGTTTATGTTCTTGAGCATTCAATCCATGATAGAATTTTTGTTATTCTGGAAGAATGATACAAGTCCATTATTAGGCGAAGGATGATGGGTGGTATATGTGCTTTGTTTTTCTTCTACAAGGAAACCACCATGGAAGAATGCGAGAGTACCAAGGGGATAGAAAAGTGGTGTAGGGATAGTAGGTTTAGGCGATGATGGAGATGATGGGATAAAAACATCTGGATGGGTGGTATCAGAAGAGGGATTAGGTGATATGATAGGATCTGGATTTGTGATGGTAGGTGATAATGGATCATGTGACGGAGATGGAGATAAGGGATCATGAGATGGAGTGGTAGAATATTTAATGTCAAGGGAGTCATGATATGGAGTGGATGGAGGACTTGATCTTGAGTAGGACTAGGTGGGTCGATATGATCTTGATGTGCAAAAGGGGATATGTTGGTGTGCTTTTGATAAGGATATTGGCATGACTCATCTTGTGTGGGTGGAATGATAAAAAAGTGTTGAAGAGACTTTGCAAGTTGGGGAGATGGAAGGATGGGGGACTCATGAAGTTCATGGGAATGGATTTTAGTGATACTAGGAGTGGGAGGAGTGGATTGGACTTGCATGTATTCGATGGATTGAGTGGATTTAGGAATAGTAGGAGTGGATTGGATTTGGTTATCTTTGATGGGTTTGATGGCTCTCAGAGTAGGAGACAAGGGTTTAGTGGATTGGGTGGATGTGATGGTTTCAATGATTTGAGTGGTGCTAGGGGTGGTAGCATCAATGATAGGCATGGGTTGGAGAAGGGTATCATCACTAGTGACTATGGATAATGGGTTGGGATGACATGGGTTTACGACTCCAAGTGGGGGAGTGGGGGATGTGTGCTTTTTCATAAGTCCTTAGAGAACTTCTAGAGTGAGAAACTTGCATACTCTAGGATGAGATGGCGTGATAGGAATAGATGGAGGATTAGGGATTGGTGGACTAGGGTTAGATGGAGGAATGGGATTGGATATAGGATTGGGAGTAGATGGACGATTAGGATTGGATGGAGAGTTAGGGTAGGGATATTGGAGTGGTGAATTAGGATAGGGGGACATGGACTATGGATTAGGACAAGAGGATACGGTTGGTGGATTATAGTAAGGGTATGGGGATGGTGGATTGGGATAAGAAGACGTGGGTGTTGGATTAGGATAGGGAGATGTGGATGTTGGATTAGGGTAAGTTGATGGGGGTGTAGGATTAAGATAAAAAGGTGTGGATGCATGGTTAGGATAAGTTGATTGGTATGGAGGATTAGGATAGTGGGACATGGATGAGGGATTGTAATGGGAGTATTGGGATGGCAGATTAGGATAAGAAGATGTAGGTATTAGATAAGAGGATGGTGTAGATGAAAGACATGATGAATATGCATATGGGGAAGATACTAAAGATCCCTTGTCAAAGGTGGCATAAGGAGCATGATTAGGAATGGAAAAAGATATAATGGGATAGCTTGAAGGGATGATAATATTGTGGAAAGTGGGTGGAGAAAACTTACTAGCGATGATAGTGTCAAGGGGATCTATGTCATATACCTCTTGATCGACAAGAATTTTGTTATTGTCATCAATGTAATTAGGGTTTCCCTTGAATACTATTGATGGAGGATAAGGATAAATAGGATGGATCAAATATTTTGGATGGAAATGGACTAAAGTTCAAATCAGGATTTAGGTCAAGCTTAGATTAGGATGATTGGATGATATAATGAGATTGATTTTGATGATCGGATTTGATTACCAAAGGATGATCTTGACACCAAATATGATTCGAGATGGAAATAGATTGATTAGGTTAAAGGTGATTGGATAGGGATGTGATTGGATTAGATCAGATAAGATCGATTAATGAAACGATTGATAGGATCAATTGATGGATCGAATAACATGATGAAAGGGATTCTAAACCACATTCAAAGATTACCCTAGGTGACTTAGGATACTAATTGATTAGATTAAATGATAAATGGATGATTGTGACATTGAATTGACCTTGAGATTGAAAGTGGAATGATTGGGCTGATGATGATGATTAATTGAGGATGAATGACAATCCTAAGAAAATGTTGATGATGACGATCAATTCAAACACTTAGGTCACTTTGGGTAATAATATGAAACAAAGTTTAGGGGAGTTGGATGGGGAAAATGATGATGGATACCTAACCCATAGATGCTCTTAGATGATGTATTGATATGCTTTAGATGATTTTATGAGAATTCAGATGGGTTGAAATGCGGACTATGGGTGAATAGAGGAAGGTCAAAATAACTAGAGGAAGGTCAGGTTCACCCCTTGAAGGGTAGGTTCACCCCTTTATTTTCAAACCCTTGAAAAAGACTCTCATATTAGGTAGATGGATGATTGGAATGGGTGGACAGACTCTTGGAATTGATAGACAAATTATTGGATCAGGGAAATAGATAATTGGAATGGATGAACGATTACTCAGAATGAGTAAACAATTGATCGAAATGGGTGAACGACTCTCAAAATGAGGATGCAAAAAGTTAGAATGAATGAAATATTACTTAGAACAAGTAAAAAAATTATTGAGAGGAGTGAAAAAATATTTAGAATGAGTAAACGACTCCTAAGAATGGATGAATGACTCTCGAAATGAGGAGATGATTTATTAGATTGGATGGATGATTACTCAGAATGAGTAAATGATTGATCAGAATGGATGAATGACTCTCAAAAAAAGTAGATGGAAGCTCATAATGGATGGAAAAATGCTCAAAATGGATGAACGAGCAATCAAAATGAGAGAATGAGTGATAAAAAAGGATGAATGATTCTCTGAAAAAGGAGACAAAGATTTGAAATGGATGAACAAATGCTCAAAATGAGTAAATGATTGATCAAAATGGATGAATGACTACTTAGAAAAATAGGAGGCTCAAAATGGATGAACGTTTACTTAGAATGAGTGAACAAATGATCAGAATGAACAAATGACTACTTAGAATGAGAGGAGGTTTGAAATAGATGAAAAATTACTCAAAATGACTAAATAGATGATCAAAATAAATGAACAACTATTCAGAATGAGAGAAGGAGGTTTCGAATAGATGAATGATTACATAGAATGAGTGAATAGATGATTGGAATAAATGAATGATTACTCATAATGAGTAAATGGGTGATCAGAATGAATGAATGATTGCTTAGATGGAGAGAACAAATGTTCAAAATGAATGAATGAAGGCTTGAAATGAGTAAACAATTGATCAGAATGGATGAATGAATACCTAGATGGGGATATTGACTCTTGGAATGGATGAAAGGATGCTCTAAAGGGGAAGATGGAGGCTCAAAATGAGGAGGTGGATGGTCGAACCGAGGAGATGAGCCTTTGGAATGGGAAAACGGATGCTAGAAATGGATGAATGAAAGGTGAAAATGACTATTTGGAGGGTAGGTTCACCCCTCTACAAGGGAAAGTTTTCCCCTCTGCAAGGGTAGGTTCGCCTTTGTCTGTTGGGAAGGTACACCCCTCTTCAGGGTAGGTATGCCCAACCTAAGAAACTGGTTATTCTGATGACTGTTTGATTGAAAAAGGGAAGGTTCGGTCCTTTGGAGGGTAGGTACACCCCTTTATAGGGAAGGTACACCCCTCTGTGGGGTAGGTTTGCCCAACTGCTGAAATAAGTTGTTTAACTGAATGAAAGGAAAAACTAACTATTTGGAGGGAAAGTTTTCCCAAGTTAGTGAAATTTCACCCAAGTTGGGATAGTTTCACCCAAGTTAAGGGTAGGTTCCCCCAAACTAAGGGGCAGGTTCTCCCATGCTAGGGTAGGTTCACTTGTTCAGTGAAAATTTTGACAGAAAAAGGCTAAGGAACAACTAAGATAGAGGACATGTTTGCCCCTCTATAGGGTAAGTTCGCCCCTTTGCAATAGACCTGATGTTGAACTAAGTGAAAATAGCTATGGAAAGGGTCAAAAGACACAAAAAACAAGAAAGAGGTAAAAATTGACTTGAATGATAAGATATGCACTGGCTTTGCATGAAGAAGACAGTTTAAGCAACATAATCCTAAGATTAGTAGTAAGAGGGTATGACCAACACTGTCCTCTAACTCGAATGAACAAGGCAAATAGGGAGTCCTTGATATATGCTCGGTACATGAGGCAAAAACATGAACACCAACGCATCTATAAGTGTGATTCAGGAACCCCAGTGACATACTGAAGGGCTCAGACCAATTCTTCACATCTATCTAGGTATCACCCTAGCTTCAACGCTTCACTAGATACAACATGACTGGATTAAGGTACAAATTTTTCTCTTCCCCCTTTATATACCCCGCCAATGTGCGTGGTTGAGATCATTCCTTGGCATGATGAAATCCCCAAGCAGGTCTCGTTAAGAAGAGGACACTAATCATTTTCGGCTACTCCCCAGGCTCACATGAAGTGCAAGGGGAAAGCGTGAAAAAAGTAGTGCCCCCTTGGGTGACACAATGGACTTATAAACATAGAAAATAGTAGATTTAACTCCCCCTAATTAAAATATGTGCCTAAGTTGATAAGTAAAAACAATAAGCGAAACGATAAGGAAACTAGGCAAACTGATCATCTTGCAAGAGAAAGTGTCAATTGTTTTGATCTTCATTCTTTGTTAAGAGTGAATTAGGTTGCAAAAATTTTAGCAATAAGATAGACACACTGAAATATAGATGATGTTAGAGTGTTAGGACCTCAAAATGATAACAAACAAAAGCCAAAACGAAGCTCAAATGACTATTTTACCTCATAGAAAGCTCTGTCTGGGTAGGTTAGCCTCTTTCTAGGGAAGGTTCACCCCTCCTAGGGAAAGTTTTCCCCTCTATAAGGGAAGGTTTTCCCCTCTGCAGAAAACAGTGAAGAAATAGGTTGAAAATGAACCAAAAACAACAGTTTTTCCTTGCAAATTTTTTTTGTTTTGGGCAGGTTCGCCCCTCCTAGGGTAGGTTCACCCCTCTATAGTGGAAATTTCACCTCTCCTAAGGAAGGTTCACCCCTCTATAAGGTCAGGTTTAGCCCTCTGCAGAAAATAGTTAGAAAACAGACTAAAAATGACCTAAAAACAATAGTTTTACCTTGTAAAAACCTCTGTTTTGGGTAGGTTCACCCCTCTATAGGGGCAGGTTCAACCATCCTAGGGTAGGTTCACCCCTTTGTAAGGGAAGATTCACCTCTCTATAGAAAATAGTTAGAAAAAAAACTAAAAATGAACTAAAAGCATCAGTTTCTAGAAATGTGAACTAGTGAAGTGATCCTATTCTAAGTGATGCAAAACAATATGCAAAAACAAGGAAAACAACCCTAACACCTCGAGATAAGCCTAGTTGAACCCAAAAAAAAGAAAAGATAAAAAGAGTAGATTTTACCTTGTCTTGAGTTGATGCTTGGTTGGCCCTTGATGGTTGTTTTTGTGTGCTCCTTTGATGAAAAATTGTGATGAAAGTGGATTCAAAATGATGAGGGTTTGATGGGGATTTAAATGGTGGATGTGGGTAGTTGAGAAGATGAACCAAATGGATGGAATGAAATCTTGAATGTGCAAAAATGGTGGATGGTTGAGCTTGAGATATGAAGTTATGAATGAATGGTTGTTAATGAGAGAATGAAAGGAAATTCTTTCATTTTAGGGAGAGAAGCCCTAGAAATATGGACAGTTAAGATCTTACCACCATGGGAAAGATGTAGGGCTATGGTGAGTTGACTCACAAGCCCTCAAATCTTTCCATGTGGTAGATGATGTGACATAATGACACATGAGATGGAAAGTGACATGTGATGGGAAGGTACTTGTAAGTACCTTGGAAGAAGGATGATATGACCTCTCAATGATCACATGAGGAAGATGAAAACTTTGGATAAATAAAAGTGAATTTAAAATTCATATGATTGAGAGATCTTGTGGATAAGACAAGGTTTCCAAAAAGGGAGGTGAGAAGTAGCTTGGATAAGACAAGGTCCTTAAAAAGGTAAGTACATACCCACATGTGACTGATATGACAAGTCAAAGGTTCTAGACAACCTTGGCACATGTGATTGATGTGACAAGTCAAAAGATTCTAGAACTT
The DNA here is from genome assembly GCA_007258455.2 of Sequoia sempervirens. NCBI lineage: Eukaryota > Viridiplantae > Streptophyta > Pinopsida > Cupressales > Cupressaceae > Sequoia > Sequoia sempervirens. The sequence continues at coordinate 177,149,978 of VDFB02058242.1, read as the reverse complement.
GCATGAGAATAAGGAGAGTCTTGGAAAGATAAAAAATAATTAAAAATTCCTTGGGGGATAGGGAGAGTTGACTAAGGTGCTAATTGGATTAGCTAATTAGTGATTAGAAGACAATTAATGGTTAATGAAGATTATTGGCCAACTTACAAAAGTTGGAGGATGTGACACATCTTAATCATGGATTAGACATGTGCACATCCCTAATGATGGAATTAGGAGGTTGATTATGATTAAGGAAAAGTGCTAGGACATGCGAGGAATTAAATGAAAGGGGAGTAAAGGGGTAAGATATTTAATTATTAACTGAATACCTTAGAGATTTAGAATAATTTAAGGATAATAATTAAGTAATAGCAATATTACTTAATTAATGCAAATACAAGGATGTTTAGACGAAAAAGGATAAATTTTGACCAATGTAAGTGTCCAAATTTATGTGTCTACACATATATTTATTCAAAATTTAAATCATGAATTAGCCTTTCACTTTCAAATTCAAGGTGGTAATATATTTGGAGAAGTCATTGACTTGAGAATTAAAATTGAAAAGTCTCTCATTGTGAAGGGTCTTGCAATTTTTTTAAAGAGAAAAAGGATAACCCTTCAACATCTAAAGATAAACCAACTATTTAGAATACAAACAAAAACATTGTCAATGATGGTGTTGTAGCTATTAGAATTGTGAAAAGCAGGATCCATAGGATCAAACAATGGAAAAAGACACCTTATACATAAGAGATTTACAAAAAATATGTGCAATATTCCTCAACAAGAAAAAACTACATAATGAACCTCAAGAATCTTCAAGGAAAACTAGAATCCTCAATGGTTGAGAGTTCATGAGTAAATCTCTAGACTCATAATACAATGAAGGTTGAGTGATATATAAGAGAAACCTTAGTACTTACTCACTTTCATTAAAAAACCAACTTAGTTAACTAAATAAAGAACTAAGTTTAACTTAAGTGCATGAGAATAAATTAGACTAATAATTAATTAAAGGTTAATTAATTATTAGCTAATTCAAGATTACTCTAACACCCCACCCTTTAAGTTGAACTTAGGGAGTAGCTAGAAACCTTAAAAAGAATGCAAGATGGGTCCCAACAAACAAACCTTGTGATGAGACAAAAAATGCCTCGTCTATTAGCCAAATAAAATAATGTATTTTTCATAATTATGGAGTTTATCAAGATTGGAAATGATGAGGAAAGTAAGAGAGTTTTAGTTGCAACAGACAAATATTTTGCCATATCTTGAAAATTACGATCTAGGTTCTTGATATTTTTGGATAAAAATTTGATGAAAAGAAGAAAAAAGTCCCATTAAATTTCACAAAAGCCTAGTTTGTAGTTTGAGAGAAAACTTTACCAGTCTAATGCTTCAGAACTTTGCTTCCATATTTTAGAATTTCTAGAATTTGTTTATTCATTTGCTTCTATGCTTCAAAATTTTTGGAACTAGGTATGATAGCATTTATGAAGAGGTTGAGTAGTTAAGGGACAACAGTTGCAAGCATTAAAAGAAATTGGAGTGACTTGGACAAAAGTTGAGAGAATATAGGGGTATTTGCAAATATCTAGGGAGTTATTTAGCCCAATTTATGAGTAGTTGAGAGTATATAGGAGTAGATTTAAGAGTTTTAATAATAGAAGAGGTCAAAGGAAGGATTCTTCAACACTCAAACACCTTTTAAAATTAGTTTAAAGGGTTGAAAAACAATGATTATTGTTATGGACGACCAAAAAATATTGACTCACCAAAATGGAGTGAAGACTTATCATTTTTTTCTACACACATGTTCCTATTTTCTAGCAAGTTGTTACATAGCTATGAGACTCATCTTTTAATTCTATAAATGCATTGTAATCAAGGAATCAAGGGGGGATTAGAAAGGCATGTTTTGTCCTAAGGAAATAGGATAGTTTCTAGTTTCATTTCAAGCAAATGCATTTCTACAATTTTTAGAGTAAATTTGAATTCAAGCAAGCTTTTCATTTCCAACAAAGTGTGAAGTAATTTAGCATTTTTCAATTCGTGCAAGTGTGCATTATATTAGTTTCCTTTCATGATGCATTCACAGTGACCTACTTGACGTTCCAACACCAAAGTATCATGATATGTGTCGAAGGTTCAATGGAAGGAAGCTTGGATATTCAAGGGCACATTGAATCTAAAAATGTGGTCTATTTTAGAAAATCCATCAAGGTTAATGATCTTCTTAAATGTTTCCTAACTTCTTGGGCGTGGATCTAGATCTGTTGATCCATGGGAAAGCATGTGGGAAAGCTTAGGATAAGTTGAAGAATACAAGAATTTTATTTTTCCATTTAGCTGTAGGATAAAATGGGTTTGATACTAAGTACTTAAGAGGCTTGAACTTACACGTAAAATAATAGATCTAACTATGTATGGCTATGGCAAGGAGCAGATAGCCTGGAGCATATAGTTTACATAGTCTTCACATTAGGGTATCGCTTCCATGAAAGGAATGGTTGGCAGGGGGTACAAAAGGGGGGATATTATGGATTTAGCATGGTTTTTTTGCAGTATTGAGGAGGAATATTCGAAGTGTTTAAGTTTGGAAAGCAAGAGCAGGACCTACATTATGCAGATTCTTCATCCATGAAGGTCGTTGCTTATCCTGCTATTAATAGCGACATTATCATCATGACCACCCACATCCATTACCCGGCAAGGCCTCCATTTCTACAAGATCCATAATCTTTGCAATGTTCACTCGACCCATGGTGGAATTGTATAAACTAGAGTCTTAATGGAATTGTGAAAAGAAGACTCATATTAGTGATTAAAGTGGAATATCTATCAACCAACGGAGCAAGGTAAGAGATAGTTTGAGGGGGTGATTAGCCAAGGGTAGTTCAACTTCGATGAATCATGGGAAGATGACCAACAACAAGTAGCAGGCAATAATTACATAAAGCGAGGAAGTGAGTCGAATCTCTACCTAAAGAAAATACTAGTAATGGAGAAAATGATAGGAGTTGGTCTCTGGGGGAAAAATTCTATCTTATGATATAAAAGAGTGGTGTGCCGTCTGAGTTAGTAAATAAAAAAAGGGGAAGGCAGTGGGAAATTCAGAAGTAAAGGTTGTGTATGCCACGAAACTAGTTGAAATACTCCTGGTGCCCCAATCCACTCTTCTCTACAAAATACATGCATGGACTTGTCCATTGCGGGTTCCACACCCACCTGAGCTGGCGAAAATTGTTTGTGGGTTTCCATTCTACCAATATTGTTATTTAATGACGCTTCCTCTGTGACTTTCCCACACATCGTCCCCACATGCTTTCCCCACAAATAGCTTGGGGATGGTGGGTTCCTACTCCACACTTTCCCACTTAAGAACAACAATGTTCTGGAGGTGGCATCTGAGGAGTGCTAACAAGTATGCAAAGGTATGCATAGTGTTATGGATATGGTGACCCAAAGATGGAGATCATGGGGATGATGACATGTAATGACAGATCAACACTTCTATTGAGGTTGCAAACCAATGTATTAAGGAGAAGTTAGCTTTTGTTACGAGTAAGATGGTTGTGTTGGAAAATGACGATCACAAATGGATCTTATGGTGTAAATATTGAGTCCTTTGAACAGGGTGATGGTGAAACCAAAAAAAATCAATCTTAATAAATTTTTTGCATGGGTATTTATGACAAGCTTGTCTTAACCTTTAAGGGTAGGGTGAAAGGGTCATTTTAAATTTAAAATTAACAATTGTGATTTTAATCACCCTAGTCAAATTTAAGGGATCCATGATTTTCTTTTAAATGATTATCATGTATGTGTCACTCTAATCTTGTATTATGCAGGGCTTCAATCATCAAGTGGAGATTAGGATGGGGAGGGCCTTGTCATAACAAGAGGGGTTATTTTACTAGACAAAATCTTCATACTCCTTGGAACAAATCAGTTGAATGATTTAAATACAATAAGCCTTTAGTATTGGGATTAACTTTAATGACTATTTCAATCATTCATTGTGTATGTTGTAGGAATTATACTACTAAGGATTGCTTGATGATTGGATTTTGACAAGTCAACCTAAGAAGGTGTCTTTACATGAGGATACACAAGGAGGTGCTAAAAGAAGATTCCTGCTCAAATTGAGCATCCACTAGAGTGGGATGTTCTTGTATGAAGCATAAAGTTGAAGGGAGAATATGCCCACCAAGGGCCTGCATGCAGGATTGCATCAACAATGGATACTTTAATTCAGAACATGGAGGAACTTTTCAGGAAAATGAAGCTATAACATGGTATGGTTGGAATGGAATCCAAAAGTGGGGAGTACTTCAAATCAAATATGCTCAAATGGTGGATGGTTTTCCAAAGGGGGACTGACCAACATATGGATGCACGTCAAATAAGTTGGTGCCATAGAATCAAAATGCTGTCTACAAGAATCAAGAATAGGAGGGGGTTATTTTATCCTCCACCAAATGATTATGATCACTAAAGAACTATTCACTAGGATCATAAGCAACATACTTGCTTCTTAAATTTACAATGAGACCCGCTTGATTGGCTAAGGGAATGCTGCAAGTACATCAACACAAAAGGGGGCAACTTTCAATAGTTTCCAACTGTAGCAAAGGATGGCAACCACTATAGGACAAAACTACTACAATGCTAGGGTCACTAGATGATGAAATAGGGAAAAGAAAAAGATGTATTTTATATTGTCATATATTTGGGGGTAGGTGAAACCCTAAGTTGTAACAAATCTTAGCCATTAATTGTAATTAAATTCTATCCATTCATTTGGGCTTTGGAAAACTATAAATAGGGTCTTTCTTCTTATTTGTAAGTGGTGGTGAATTGTTGTAAGAGGCATTTTGCAGTAATAAAATGAAGAATTGCATTATTTTGGGTGTTTTATTTTAGCTTGCTCATTTTGCATGCATGATTCAACCTCCATGTTAGTTTTAGCTTGTTAGTTTTTTGAATGTCTTTAATGGTGGTTGTTATAATATTGGATGCACTTATAGCTCATGCTTTTTGTGGTTTGTCGATGAATCACTTTGCAAAGATAGTTTGAGCTAATTTATATACTACACTTTAGTTCAATTGTATGTTTATGAGGTGAATGCAAAATCTAAAAATCTACAGGTCTTAGAAGATTGCATTGGTTTTGTGTAGTTGTAGGTTTCTCTTGGTCAAACAAAACTTAGTTTTATGGGATTTTGTCTACTTTAGCATCCTCCATTGTTATTGTTCATTCATAGATTATATTTAGAATATCCCTCTTAACCCTCTCTCTTTTGCTATTTCTTTTAAGTTCTTTGTTAGAGTAGGATTCCAAATACCATCACAATGTCAAACTATGTGATTGAGGTGAGTTTTAGTTTGCTATTTTGAGTGGGCAGCCACTGTTCATTCACTTCCAACACTTTGAAACTCCATTTGTAGACCCAACTTCCCATGCTTTGTAAACCATAAAGGAATTCTTGTGATTACCAAAAATCATATAAACCAATTGAACTATTCCAAGCATTGTCATAACTTGACACCTGAGAGACCTTGGGGTGATTTCTAAGACTTAGTTGCAGAAATTACCTTTCAAGAGAGGTAGCATACTTGTGTGTTGTCTGTGGTGAGAAGGTGCAAAAACACCCATCAATAGAATTGGCACTAGAAGGAGGGTTTGGTTGAGCTTAAGGCTACAAAGTTGGAAGTTGAATGCACTTTCAAGTAAAATTTGAGATAGAAAATCTTTTCATATGCTAGAAATTTAAAATTAGAAAATTTGAGGACAAGGTGGCATATGAGCCGAGATGCAGTAGCATTTGCAAATAAACATTACTCAGCTACAAGAAGACTTAAGTAGGAGGTTGAAGAATCCATTGAAACACTTTTCATTAATAGACAAATGTAGAATTCATGACACTTGTAGACATAATGAAATGGAATGTTTAACATTCTTGGGTAGAATTGAATTGGTTTTGCAAGGAGAAATCCCCTTTCAGGAAATATACCAACCCTTAGCTCTTGTAGTTCCAGAAGAAAAATTTGCTAACATGGTAGCCAAAGCATTCAAGGAATTTACCCAAGAATACATGGGAAACAAGAAGGAACTAAGACGAGAGGAAGTCTTGATATCTGGGTGGTGCAGGGTCCATAATACACCTCATTCAAAATTCACTTGCCCTTCATGTCTATACATCATCACCCAAGCTAGGAAGGCACACTGAAGTTGAACTAAGAAATTCTACAGGAATGAGTGCTGGGACAACTAATGTGAATGTTAAAAGTCAAAAGGATGAGGATAAAAATATTGGGACAATAGAAAAGAATGATGAAAGTATAAGTGAAATAAGATTAGAAGGATTCTTCTCAGTGAATGAAGGAAATCAGGCCTTTGAAAGGGAGGATATAAGGGAGTGGGAACAACTACGGGTAGAAGTAGTCCACCATCAAGCTTCCTCCCCAAGTGCTAATGAAGATCCAGTGATGGAGAGATATGACGAACTTGTTTCAAGAGTCATGAGGGATTGGTGAGAGTTGAGATACCAAGTGGATTTGGAGGTGTTATTGTTGCCAGGATGATGTAGGCTCCATGATTTATCACATTCGGAGTTCATGTGTGAGCTATACCAAGAAGCCAGCAAGCAAGTTAAAGAGCAAGTGGAGCAACCAAGTGCCCATCCTCATGTAGTTGTTTCAATGATTGAGCCAAAAGTCCAAGAGTCAAAACCAAGTGACAACTTAGCTGAAATCAACCCTTAAGAAAATGTTGGGACAATGAAAAAGGAAGAATGATACCACCCCAAATATTTGGACAATAAAGCATATCAAATGGAAGAGTTTTCCCCTCTTGTAGAATATTTATACACAATAGATGATAGGCTTTACATAGGACTTTCAGAGGGAAATCATATGTCATACCTCAATCCCCTTGATGAGCCAGTGTCACTTACTATTTTTTTTCCACTTGGAATTGTGCCACATAGGTATAGTGACATTGAGGAAGAGTACATTTTAGAAGATGTTACTGATGAGAACATATCACTCGAACCTCCAGATGGTGAAATATTAAAGCTCCCATATTGAGAAAGAGACTCTATTTCCATCTACAATGATGATGAACAAGAGGAAACAAGTGAATATCCTAATGCACCACATGAACTGTGGAGAGAAGAAGACCAAGGAAGGGATGTCTTGGAGGTTGCTCACATGGGTGATATACCATTTCAACCACAAGGACAAGTTGCAACTGGTAGTCTTTACGACTTGTCTATTGTTGATCCTCCTATGCATTACAAGAGTTGTAATAGGATAGGTTCATCCATATCATGATTTTATAACATGGATCATCATAAAATTGAGATCAATAATAGGGAAACAAGATGGGACAACATGTTACCTTTTGAGGATAGCAATCAAGTAGAGCCATGGACTATGGAGGATCGACATCATAGTGTCTATAGATCTCCTTGAAGAACAACAAAGGGAGGATGAGGGTCTCATTAGTAGCTTGGAAGGAGGATTGGTTGAATCACTTTCTCTGCCTTATAGTATTTTAGAATAAGGTACAAGGTTCCTTTCATTTGAAAAATTTTCTTCACAGTATTTACTGCCTGATCAATTTGATTGTGATATGTAGATTTGCAATGTAATAGGAATGTTGCACCATCCATTGTGTCCACCCAAGGCTGCCAATGTAATGAATGATGATGTAGTGATCATTCTTGACTATCAAACATTGCCATCTTCGCATGATGAGATCTAGGTTTTATCTTTCCCTGCTCTTATGAACAATCATGCTTATCATTTTGATTGTGAGACTAATGGAACACACAATTTTTGGTGGATTGATCATGTGCTTGACGAACTACCTCAAATTTTAGTTTTTCTTGGATGTATTATTGAATTTGAATGCTACAATATTGAATTTAATTTTTTTGAATATAAGGATGAGTTTGCATGGCTTATAACTATAACGATTTCCCTTCTTCTTACACATGCATTATGAAATCCAACGAGCATAAATGTTTTTTTTCCTTTCCTGAACGTGGTTCTTTGTGAATACCTTTGTACATAGTTCAGTTCGAGTGGTGTAGGTTTCGTGTATATAGCTCATTTTCCTGCTTTCATTAGATTAGTTGGTTTGATGTAGGTTAGTTTTCTTTAGATTAGTTTCCTTTTTGTTTTCTTTTGGTTGGTTTACTTTCCATTTTCTTTGCTATGCAGGGTCCCTTCTGCTCACCGTCGGGCATGTTTGCATACACAACAAACATTTTTATTACTTGGGGCTATTCTAAGTATTTCCTTGATAAAATTTAATCAAGTTTTTAGAGTGGGCAGTGAAGATATTTTTCTAGTGTCAAGTGACCTAGATGTTTGAATCAAAGGGGATAAGTTATTGGTTTAGTCTAAGGGTATGTGTAGGATCATGATGGGCCAAAAAGTGGTGATATGATGGGTATGTGGCTGACGACTTTTTTACACCCAAAATTGATGAAACAAAAAGGGTTTTTAAAGGAGTTTCTGGTGCAGGAGCACCTAGGCTGACCTCCATTTTGGTTTGCACAATTTTGGCTTGTACTGACCTTAGGCAAGTCAGGATCTTAGTTGTTTGGTTTGGACCTTAGAAGGTCTTGCATTTGTGTGTGAAGAGTTAGTCATTAGGACTAAAATCTTCATTAGGTCATCATTAGTATTAAATTTTGCTTTATTAAACTTAGGACAGCATATGTTAAGCATTTAGTGTGTGTTAAAGTCACATCCTCATTGTTTGGAGATGCTAAAGGTCAGTTAAGGGGTTGTTAGCTTGGACTCAATGAGTTAGTGATCCTAAGATGAAGGATAATGGCGAGGTTGCAAGAATATTGCATAGTTGCATGGCAACAATGCTTGGTTGCATGTAACTTGGTAGTTGTCTTAGGATTCCCTTAAAATCAAGGATATGGGAGCGAGAAATATTCCCTTGAATGGTGGAAAAGAATTCAAGATTGAAGTAATGGCTCATAACAAGTAGCAGGGATGATTGTAATCAAAGTTAGAGGTGAGAAATAGAGAACAGTTTGGAAGAAATTCTGGATTTTCTGTGTTTTGTGTATTACCCGTGTGTTTTCAAAACAGAGATATAGAAAGCATTGTATATATTGTTTTCACACTGTGTTAGTACACATTGGAGAGTATAGAGTAATCTTCATCTGTTACACAATTTGTTTAGTGTAGATTTTGTTGTTTCCAACTCATAGATTAGGTTGTAGTTTGTTAGTTTTCCCTATTTTGAGCAGCAAAATTTAAAATGGCTTCCCCATAGACACTAACCACAGGATACTCCTGAGATTAGTTGAATATGGGAGGGAAGCCAGTGCAATGTACATATTTAATAGTAGGAAATAAAAAGAGCCAAGCAATGATTTTGAACACCAAACCCTAGGCAAGCTATTGTAACCCGGTTAGGAGTTTGGTAGGAAAAAGTTGAGAACTCAGGCAGGGGTAGAAGGTACAGTATGAAATCTGTACGGATTCAAGAAGGTTTTAGTCACAATTTGACATGTTGGAAAGGATTGAGGCTTGAAAAATCCAATAGTGTGAGGAATCAGTAAGAAATTCCTAAAACCCTAGCTATTAGGCCTATTAGCCCTAATCCTCCTTGTTTGTAGGAATTTACCGTATGGTACAGGCAGAGCCCTAAAACTTGGTGAAAGATTTAAAGTTCCAAAAAGGGTATTAGGAACTCAAGTTTACTTGATAGGTTGTTTGTTAGATTTAAGCAAGAAAGGAAAAAAAAGGACTAGTAAGGGCTAGTAGAGTATAGGGCTTCTCAAGGCAAAATTTTGAAATCGGGTAGATTGAGGATTGAAGAATCTTCAAGATGCTTTCAATTGAATGTGAAAGGCAAGGAAGCAGAGCTCCTAACTCCCCTGCAATGAGTTCAAGTCAGATGGTGATGCTAGCACTTAGATCCTTCTAGGTGTTGTGAAGAGGAATGTAGTTTCCAATGGTGTTGAATCTTCAAAGGTAAAGCACAAGGTTGAAAGTTCTCTGAGAATAGTTGGAGCAAGACTAGAGCAGTCTTTTAAGCTCAACAAGAACCCTTGGCAGCAGGTTCCAGGCAAGAGACAGTGGAAATTCTTCCAGAAGGCAATGCAAGCAACCTTTGGGGTTATCATACACCATATTGGTATCATAGCTTGATTGATTCAAGGCTTGTGATTAATGTTTCAGCCCACTGAGTCAGTTGGAGAGAATACACCAGAGGAAGGAGCCATGGTGACAAATGCAGAGTTGGCTAAAAAGGTAGAAGAGAAAGAGGAAGACAACCGATTGCTCAGAGAAAGGATATCTCAAATGGAGAGACTCTTGGATGAAGTCCAGGAGACAGCAGATACTAAGGACAAGATAAAGCAGAAGGAAAAGTAGGAAGCTAAGGAAAAAGAAGAGGAATTGGAGGAGGAAACTCCAAATCCTGGTCATGTTCTTGCAGAGGAACCATTCTTGAAGGCGTTGCAAGCTTTGAGTGGTAAAGCATTGGAGGGAGTGCCACTTTTCAGTGGACAAATGGACCCTGATTCAGTTGTATACTAGATTGAGAGCATTGAGAATCACTTTGAGTATGATGGCATAACAGAGGCCCAAAAGGTAAAGGTGGCCAAGTCAAGGCTGAGAGGAGCAGCTCTCACATGGTGGAAGTTTGTACAATCAGAAAGAGAGAAAGAAGGCAAAGGACCCATAGTTTCATGGAAAGGGATGGTAACCAAGATAAGGAAGACCTATCTCCCTGATGATTATGAAGTCCAGTTGCATAGGAGAAGACACAATCTGAGGCAAAAAGATATGGATGTTCAACATATACAGAGGAGTTTCAAAAATTGTGCCTTAGATCAAAAGTGGTTGAAGATGAGAGTATTAGGTTAGCTAGGTACCTAAATGGACTCAATTGGTCTATTCAAGAAGATATGAGTTTGGAGAACTTCAAAACAGTCCACCAATGCTATCAAATGGCTTTGAAGATAGAGGAGAAAGGCAAAAAGAAGCAGGAACAAAACCCCAAAAGCAGAGGTAAAGGGAAAGACAACAGAGGACAAAGAGGTAGTTATAGTGGAAGAAGCTCAGAGCCAAGAGCCCAAGGAGAAGTCAGATTTTTTGAACAGCAAGAAGGAAGCTCTAGTAGAGGTGGTAGAGGAAGAGGTTTCAACTCCAGAGGAAGAAGTGGTGGACAAGGAAGAGGCAGCTACTTCACCAACATGAAATGTTATCATTGCAACCAACTGGGACACCTGGCCTATAGATGTCCTGAGAAAGGTAGCACTTCTTATGGAGGAGATAAGAGAACTAATTTGATTCAAGATGAGACAGCTATAGCAAATAAACAACTTGAAGTACCATTGAACTCAGAGGAAGGTGAGAATCTCATGATGAGAAGGACTTTAATCAAAAAACCGGTGAAAGAAGAGCCAAGCCAAGGAAGGTCCTTATTTAGGATAAAATGCAAGATGATGGGGAAAGTATGTAAGGTCATTATAGACTCAGGTTCTACTGACAATATTGTGTCAGAGGAGGCAGTCAGCAAACAAAAATTGAAAATGATACCTCACAATAATCCTTATAAGGTCACATGGCTCAATAAGGGTCAGCATGTCTTGGTGAATGAACAAGCCTGGGTGGAGTTCTCAATTGGAAAGTACAAAGACAAGGTATTGTGTGATGTATTACCTATGGATGCATGCCACTTGCTCCTAGGTAGGCCATGGCAATTTGACCATCAAGCTGTGCATGATGGAGCCAAGAACTCATATACCTTCAAGAAGGACAATGTAACCTACAAGATTCAATCTTTGTTAGAAGATACTGAGGTGCAGACAACAGGTTCTAAACTGTTCATAGCTGGTGAAAAAGAGTTTTTAAAAGCTTTAGAAGAAGGAGAAGGAGTTGGCTATGTAGTAATGATCAAGCCAAGAGAAGTAAGCAAAGAGAAGGCAGCTGAAAAGCAAGAGTTACCCAAGGAGATTCAAGACTTGTTGTAGACCTATGAAGGTATTGTTAGTAGTGGTCAACCAACAACCTTACCTCCTAAAAGAGCCTTAATTCATAGGATAGACTTGATACTAGGAGCTACCCTTCCAAACAAAGCAGCTTACAAGATGACCCCTCAACAAAATGAGGAAATAGCCAGGAAGATTCAAGAAATTCTTGACCAAGGTCTCATTAGGAAAAGCATTAGTCCTTGTGCAGTTCCCACTGTCTTAGCACCTAAGAAAGGAGGAGAATGGTGGCTTTGTACTGATCCCAGGGCAATAAACAAGATAACCATTAGGTATAGGTTTAACATCCCTAGGATTGAAGATCTCATGGATTGTCTAGGTGAAGCTAGGTACTATACCAAGATAGATTTAAACAGTGGCTATCATCAAATTAGGATACATGAGGGTGATGAGTGGAAAACAGCCTTCAAAACCAATGAGGGTCTTTATGAGTGGCTAGTTATGCCATTTGGATTATCTAATGCCCCCTCCACATTCATGAGACTCATGAATTAAATCCTCAAGGATTATATTGGCAAGTTTGTAGTAGTGTATCTTGATGATATACTAATCTATAGCAGAACAAGAGAAGAGCACCTCCAACATATTGAGTTGATTTTCAAGAAGCTGCAGGAGGAGAAGTTGATGATCAATCTAGAAAAGTGTGAGTTCATCAAAATAGAGCTGGTGTACCTTGGATTTGTGCTATCACATGGCAACTTGAAGATGGACAGCAGCAAGGTAGAAGCCATTCTCAATTGGCCCACTCCAAAGACAGCAACAGAGGTAAGAAGCTTCCATGGTCTTGCTCAATATTATAGAAAATTCATAAGAAAATTCAATGCTATTTGTGCTCCTATGTTGGATACCATTAAAGGAGGCATGAAAACTAAGTTTGTATGGAATGAGAAAGCTAACAAGAGTTTTGAGTTGCTAAAGGAAAAGATAGCTACCCAACCTGTTTTGGTGTTACCAAGCTTTGAGAAACTATTTACCATTGAATGTGATGCAAGTAATGTAGCAATTGGAGCTATTCTCAGTCAAGAGGGCAGACCGGTGGCTTTTCATTCTGAGAAGCTAAGTGAAGCCAAGAAGAAGTACTCTTCTTATGACCTTGAGATGTATGCATTGGTCCAAGCACTAAGGAAATGGAGGCACTACTTGCTTCCCAAGGAATTCATTGTGTACTCAGACAATCAAGCCCTCAGTTTTCTGAATTCACAAGAGAAGTTGAGTCACAGGCACATGAAATGGGTGGAGTATTTGCAGGCTTACACCTTCAATATCAAGCACAAGAAAGGAGCTCTCAACAAGGTGGCTGATGCATTGAGCAGAAGAGTTCTCACAATTCAAGAAATTCAGTTGAAGAGCATGGGAATAGATCACTTCAAAGATCTATATACAGATGATGAAGACTTTGCTGATATCTATAAGGTATGTCTTGAGTACAAGAATCATTTCCATAGCAAATACGCTGAATATACCTTGCAAAGTGATCTTTTGTTTAAAGGAACTCAACTTTGTGTTCCTAGAGGTTCTATTAGGGAGAACTTAATACAAGAAAAGCATAATGGTGCATTGAGTGGTCATTTTGGGATCACTAAAACTCAGGAACTAGTTCAAAGGTTTTATTTTCGGCCTAAGATGAACTTAGATATCAAGAAGTATGTAGAGAGTTGTTTAGTGTGTCAAAAAGCAAAAGGCACTTCCTCAAATGCAGGCCTATACTAGCCACTGCCTATCCCTTCTAGGCCATGGGAATGTTTGAGCATGGACTTTGTAGTCGGTTTACCCAAGACAAGGCAAGGTATGGATAGTGTTCATCTTGTTGTTGATAGATTCAGAAAAATGGCTCACTTTGTACCCTGCAAAACAACCAATGATGCCAGTCAAATAGCCTCTCTTTTCTTTAAGGAGATAGTCAGGATTCATGGTTTACCAATCAGCATTGTGTCAGACAGGGATACTAAGTTTATGAGTCATTTTTAGAAGACTCTTTGGCAAAGAATGGGCACCAATTTGTCCTTTGGATCTGCATACCATCCTCAAACTGATGGTCAGACCGAAGTGGTAAATAGAACTCTTGGAAACCTCTTAAGATGCTTGACCAAGGAGTATGGTCAACAGTGGGATCAGATTATTGGGCAAGCTGAATATGCCTATAATGATACAGTGAATAGGTCAACAGGGAAGAGTCCCTTTGAAATTGTGTATGGTTTACATCCCAGGGGTGTGTATGAACTGAGAGAGTTGAAGGATGGAGTCAAGGGAAGTGGATACACAGATGATTTTTCCTATGCAATGCAGTAAATTCATGACACAGTCAGAAAAACCTTGGCAGAAAACACTATGAAACATAAGGTTAAGGAAGATGAGCATAGGAAAGAGGTTCAGTTTAATGTTGGAGACTTAGTGATGGTCCATTTAAACAAGGCTAGATTGCAGAAGGGAGTTCCTCATAAGTTGCAAATGAAGAGGATAGGTCCCTGTCCTATCTTGGAGAAGTATGGTAACAATGCAGTCAAAGTGCAATTACTAGATGACAGTGGACTGTCCCCTATTTTTAATGTTGTAGATCTTGTACACTACAAAGGACCACCAATCAACATGGATCAGACCATCCATGAAGTCACCCAAGATGTTGAAGAACTCAAACTACCCCCTGCTACAGGAAAGCAAGATGATAAAATCTTAGATACCAGGGTCTACAAGAAGACTAGGACCAAAGAGTATAAAGAACACCTGATCAAGAGGCATGGATAACCTGATGCAGATGCAGTATGGATCAAGGAGGCAGAGTTTGAGAAGTTGGGAATTGATCTCAACTTGCTCAATCCAAGGATGGATTGAATTTTTCTATTTTAGGGAGGATGGTGCAGGAGCACCTAGGCTGACCTCCATTTTGGTTTGCACAATTTTGGCTTGTACTAACCTTAGCCATGTCAGGATCTTAGTTGTTTGGTTTGGACCTTAGAAGGTCTTGCATTTGTGTGTGAAGAGTTAGTCATTAGGACTAAAATCTTCATTAGGTCATCATTAGTATTAAATTTTTCTTTATTAAACTTAGGACAGTGTGTGTTAAGCATTTAGTGTGTGTTAAAGTCACATCCTCATTGTTTGGAGATTCTAAAGGTTAGTTAAGGGGTTGTTAGCTTAGACTCAATGAGTTAGTGATCCTAAGATGAAGGATAATGGCAAGGTTGCAAGAATATTGCATAGTTGCATGGCAACAATGCTTGGTTGCATGTAACTTGGTAGTTGTCTTAGGATTCCCTTAAAATTAGGGATATGGGAGCGAGCAATCTTCCCTTGAATGGTGGAAAAGACTTCAAGATTGAAGTAATGGATCGTAACGAGTAAAAGGGATGATTGTAATCAAAGTTAGAGGTGAGAAATAAAGAACAGTTTGGCAGAAATTTTGGATTTTCTGTGTTTTGTGTATTACCCATGTGTTTTCAAAACAGAGATATAGAAAGCATTGTATATATTGTTTTCACATTGTGTTAGTACACATTGGAGAGTATAGAGTAATCTTCATCTGTTACATAGTTTGTTTAGTGTAGATTTTGTTGTTTCCAACTCATAGATTAGGTTGTAGTTTGTTAGTTTTCCCTGTTTTGAGCAGCAAAATTTAAAATGGCTTCCCCATAGACACTAACCACAGGATACTCCTGAAATTAGTTGAATATGGGAGGGAAGCCAGTGCAATGTACATATTTAATAGTAGGAAATCAAAAGAGCCAAGCAATGATTTTGAACACCAAACCCTAGGCGAGCTATTGTAACCCGGTTAGGAGTTTGGTAGGAAAAAGTTGAGAACTCAGGCAGGGGTAGAAGGTACAGTACGAAATTTGTATGAATTCAAGAAGGTTTTAGTCACAATTTGACATGTTGGAAAATATTGAGGCTTGAACAATCCAATAGTGTGAGGAATCAGTAAGAAATTCCTAAAACCCTAGCTATTAGGCCTATTAGCCCTAATCCTCCTTGTTTGTAGGAATTTACCGTACGGTATAGGCAGAGCCCTGAAACTTGGTGAAAGATTTAAAGTTCCAAAAAGGGTATCAGGAACTCAAGTTTACTTGATAGGTTGTTTGGTAGATTTAAGCAAGAAAGGAAAAAAAAGGACTGGTAAGGGCTAGTAGAGTATAGGTCTTCTCAAGGCAAAATTTTGAAATCGGGTAGATTGAGGATTGAAGAATCTTCAAGATGCTTTCAATTGAATGTGAAAGGAAAGGAAACAGAGCTCCTAACTCCCCTACAATGAGTTCAAGTCAGATGGTGATGCTAGCACTTAGATCCTTCTAGGTGTTGTGAAGAGGAATGCAGTTTCCAATGGTGTTGAATCTTCAAAGGTAAAGCACAAGGTTGAAAGTTCTCTAAGAAGAGTTGGAGCAAGACTAGAGCAGTCTTTTAAGCTCAACAAGAACCCTTGGCAGCAGGTTCCAGGCAGGAGATAGTGGAAAGTTTTCCAAAAGGCAGTGCAGGCAACCTTTGGGGTTATCATACACTAGTTTCTCATATTTCCACCAATATAAATTATACTTTACTTTGAATTTAATAAATAATTATTATTCATTTTCTATTTGAATTACGACTAAAGTTCTCTTTGATAGGCTGGTTGAAAAACATCTATAGCTTTCAAACGATATCACATTTTTTGAATCCAAAACATGTGTCACATTCTACGCTTCATATACTATAGGATTAAAAAAAATGAATTTCATGAAGTTTTGACCAAGTTAATTTGGTTAGATATACAAGTTTTTTATAGTTTTTAAAAGTTGTAATAAAAAATTTATAATTAATTATTTACTTGCAAAAAAATTATAAAAAAATATGTATCACATAAGGATAGGAGTCCTCTACTTATATCTAAAATATTATAAAAAAATATTAACATTTTATTGTGGTTAGGGTGGTCTTACATGCACCTACTTCTTATTTTTTCCCTGAAATGTAAGTCCTACTGCATTGAAATTTCAAATTTTCACCAAAGGGCGGGTGCATGAAGTTGGGTTACACTTTTGTGGCCAACTCCAAAAAAAAATTGAAAATGACATAATGCGAATGCATTATAACATGCTCACATTATAACACGCTCACATTATAACATGCTCACGTTATGTCATTTTAAAAGCAAAAAAAAGTGAAAGCTATTCATTTTCTCTTGTCTATTTTTCTGCTTTGCTCGTAGCCAAAAACCCTCATTTTCACACTCATGTTCTAGGAGGCATTCTACAAAATTCATCAACAATAGTTGTTTTTCCTTTGCAAAGATGGCACCACGATGACAAAAAGGTGCAAGAGGTAAGTATTGTTTGCTATTTGTTTTGAATTTCTTAGTTTCAAGTTGATTTTGTTTGTTTTAGGTTAGATTTGATTTAAAAAAAAAAATTGTAGGAGATGAATATGATCCTAGAAATCCTCAAAATCCTCAAGAAGAAGAATAGGAAAATCCTCCTCAACAAAATAAACCTCCCCCACCAATCACTCAACACCCTCTTGCAACTCAACAACATTTGAGGAGTGAAATTGAGAACAACCGCAGAAAGAATGACACTAAAAAATTCAATGAAAGAGATGTTAAAAAATGTAGATTCAATAACCCAAAAAATAATGGGATGGAAAAATAGGAGGTAGGAAGCTAGGGCATGTTATGCAGATAAACTATCATATAAACAAGTAAAATATTTAAAAATTACTAAAGGTGATTTGTGCTCTTTATTCACTGACCCTAGAAAAAATCAAAATCTTAGCCTCAATGTGAAGAGGTTTCCTATTCATTGGTGCCACCACCAAGAGATTAGGAACCATTTTTATGATAGGTGGCACTTGGCCTTTGATTACCCACCCTGCAACAATTGTGAAGTCCCCCAATATTTTCTTAGGAAACTATACAGTGAGTTCATATTGAACCAAATCCCAAATTATTTTGATATGAGGGAGTTCCATGGGAGAGGTGGGGGGTTGGCTCAAGATAGGCCTGGTGCACAGCCAAATCCTGTGTGGCAAGGGAGATGACCTCTCGCTAGGCCGCCTCATGAGCACATTGTTATTCCTACTGTTGCAAAGGAGAGTGTTGATGTAGAGACATTGTAGGTGATCAACACTTTGACCCAGAGTGTCATCCATCATACTAGCCCTATTGTACAATGCCATCCAGGGGAGTCTTCGGGTGGTGGCCTTCGAACCCATGTGTGTCAATCTTGTGGGACGACTTGTTCATATGACCCCACTGGCACTCAGGAGGCTACTATGAAGAATTCGTATGCTGCTACGCAGGATCCATATGCTGTTGTAGGGATGGAGAGGATGAATGGAATTTTGTATCATGCATATGGCATTGATATTTAGGTAAAATTCAACATGTTCATTGAATTTAATTTATTAAAATTTGATTTTTAAATGCAAGATTAATTAATTTAGTTTTATTATTTTAATAAAATTGTAGGGTCATAGTGTTGAGACTAGATACACCGGTCCTCCACCTACTTATTTCTACAGGAAACCTATCAGTGAGGTATGTAACTAGTAAAAAATTATAAATTTATTACATGTTAATATCATTTTTTTATGAATGGTATTTTAATACTTATGATTTTGGATGTTGAACAGGCTAATATTGGCAGTTTCAAGCAAACACCTCCTAGTGCCAGTGGATTTACCCAAACGTACATGGATGTAATAGAATAAAGATAACTTAACTAATGAATTCTACTTAATATATTTGTTTAGTTTATATTCATATTTTTGGTTACGTTGCATTACACATCATTCAAACTCAAAGCATTACTTCAAATTCCATAAATAATAACTAGATACTGATAGATGACCAAATTTTAACTATACAATATAGTTGTTTAGAAATTCAACATAAGAAGCACAATGCAATTACTTCACATGGAGGCATATGCTTGAAAAGGTGCACCAACAGGACAAACTGTGGATGCTTGAAAAAACTCTATGAAACCATAATAATAAGCAATAGCATAGACAAGGTAGTTAGTGATGCAGAGCATCATATCAAAAAACTCAATCATCAAGGTACATTTAATGCAAAGCATCCAACAAACACCATCAACATCATTTATTCAAGGGATTTCAATCCAAAATAGAATCAGGAGAAGATCAAATATAATTTCATTAGAAATCTACTTTTCATTCAACCAAAATCCACTCAAATTCTCTTATCCATTCCATAGGCCATCATTCATCATTCCACTAATCAACATTCCAATTGACTCATTCAAAGAAAAAACCATATTAAAAGAAAACTTTGACTTAATCAATTAGATTCACATCATTCTCAACCACCATAAAAACAACATAAACTTGATTACTGACACTTGAACAATTCATCCTTTCCTTTATTCACCAAGGCAACAAATCAACTAAACCATACCTCACTGCTATCAGTCCATTATCAAGCATTGTACTCACCATATTTTGATTGCAGTAGTCTATTTAAAGGTTACAAAATCCTACTACAACAAAATCTTGATTATCATCTTGTGGTTAATCACTAATTTGCTTAAAAGGCTTCATAATACTCACCCATCCAACCATCAAAGTCACCAAACTTGTCTTATACACCCTAACCAAATTTTGTAACATCAATCATATCATTAGTTCGATAGTAACCAATCACTCAATATCATCCTTTCCATTGTTTAAACAAACATCTTTGTTTTGATCAGGCAATATCATATTCCTCTAGTAGGTTTGCCAACCATTGAATTAGGTAGTTACATTCCTATCTCAAAGCTTATTAAAAAACTAAATAAACATTTAGAAACACTTTCCAACACATCACAACATATCAAAGTTCTTAGATGTTTGACATAAAGAAAATCATCAGATTTCATACTGTCCTTTGAAGAAAGGCTAGTAGATTAGGCTTGCTTTACAAAGGAGACCCCTTCAAAACCATTACAAATCACTCAAAACCTCAAAAAAAGTCTTCAAGCATGTCTTATAACTCAATATTTCACCATTTATAGGGATTGAAAACCATGAAAATGTTCTAATCCAATAAACCCTGATTTATAGGGTGTAAAAGCACAAATCAAGGAGGGTTTTGTGAAAAATACTCTTGCAAACCTCTATTTCTCTGGCCACCACCTGGAACATGATTTTTTATGTCTTCCAAGACCTTCCACATCATTTCCAAGCCTTTGCAAGCTTTATTTATTCATGACCCATGACTGTAGCATCACTTTGTGTAGGAAAATCCTCTATTTTCTAGTGTAGCAACAACTCCACCATGGTGTTCTTTCTTTTCCTTGCACTTACAATCATCAAAACATGAAAAATATCCTAACATTAACCTACTCCACCAATTTACTTGTCCTACATTGGTGGAGTAGCGAAGAAAAACCCTATTGGACTCTCAAACTTGCTTCTAAAAGGACTCTGTCAAGCACTAAAAACTGCCTCTTATTCTTTTGTTTCCTAAAACTAACCAAGTCCAACTCTTGAAATTGGAAACTAACTCATATTTACATGCATTCACACTATGATTTAACTTTGGGTGTTCCTAAATTACCAACCCAAGAAAACAAAACAATGGAGTAATGCTGCAAACTTAGAAACATGGAATTTTTATTTCAAAATCTAATTACAAGAACAAAAACTTTTTCCTTTTCTCACCTTTACATGCATTTTAAAGATATTCCCTTTTCCATAACTGTCTTTCCATCAGTTGAAACTACCCATTTTAACCATTAATATGCCCGATTTCCTTGTTTTTGTCAATTTAACAACTTTTAACAATATTACATTATTGCATTGTTTGCATTTTCCCACTTTGACCACCTAGAACTTACCCATAACCTTAAATACATTGAAATAAGACCTTATATGACCTTGAACATGCTTTACATTATTTTTCCATGACCTTTTGTGATTGAATCAATACAAATTTGAACACTCATCCCTTTTGCAAAATTGAAAAGTATTTGATGACCTAGGTGCTCCTGCACCAACATCTGACCCAATTGAATCAGATGAAGATCAAATTGAATAAGCAACTAAAATTTATTTGTATTTTCATCAAAAATCACATTGTTTCATTTGAAAACCACAAGGAAACAACAAGCCAACTCATTTCAATACTTCTTATCATCCTCAAGCTTGAAACATCTTATTTATCAACAAAAATGACTAATCCGTGCACAAGAAACCTAATTAGAGTCACTAAACAATCCACTCTTTCATCATTCACCATGGCACCCTTCCACTCATTTTTTTTTACCTAGTCAAAATGTAGTACCCCTCCATTTATGTTTATGTTTTCTGCTGATATGTTTTTACACTTTTAGACTATGGTATTTTGTTTGGATATTTTGATCGCTGGTTTTGAGCGACAGTGGATTCACTTTGTGACATGATGATACATTGTATTGCGATATTTGATTTCTGATATGCTTTGAGATAGCGTAGATGTTTTCTTTTAGATGATTATTGCTATGTACATGTTTATGATGGACTAACTATTATTTAATTCGCCAGTCTGATGTGACGTATATTGGTGTGGAGAACAGAATCACATCACTTGCTTGCGAGTGCCCTGTGATATCCATGATTTTCTCTGCACGGTGTGCCTGTACAATGGTTTATATATATGCATGTTATTGCTTGGTTGCAGGATTGTAGGTACATGACACCGACTCCACCTAGTTACTCAGGTCTGAGCGTGTCAAAACTCAACAGATATGTTGATTGGGAGGTAGTAGTTTGGTTTATCCTAGTCTAGTCTATAACCTGGTCATAGTACATTGTCTGTTTTAGTTTAGAGTCATAGGTTGTCTTGTATTTTTCTGTTTGGTTTAATTGCTTGAAAGGAAAAATGTCAATTTCAATGTTAGTTTAATATTCTTTAATATATTGTTATTGCAATTAATTTTTAATTGTTGGAAAAATAAGATTTACTTTTATTTAATTAAATAAATTTAATCTTAATGATCAAATCATTTAACCAAACAAACTAATTAATTAATTATTATTGAACCACCTCATCAGATGGATGAGTATTGTAATATCTTATCAAATGCATTGTAAGAAACATGTTTGTACTTTATATTATCTTGAATGGAATTCAATGTTATGTGATGTTTATTTTAAGTTTATGATTAATTAAATATGTGCAATGCGAAATATTAAAGTCGTCTATGGAAACTCAAATTAGTGTAACATCATGTAACTTAATGATACATAGTGTCGCTATCTGTTAACCTTGGTTGAATAGTATCTAAGACTCGTTATTGTTATATGTAGGAACATGCCTAGGCAAGGTGGAAGAGGTCATGGTAGAGGTCGAGGTGGAGGTCGAGGGCCAATCCCTCAGGTTACTCCCCCTCTAAGCCCTCATCACAGTGATTAGGCAGAGCAGTTGGATCAGAGGAATGAGGGACAAAATTTTGAACAGTCAGGAGTAGAGGGTTCATAGATATGTCCTTTGTTAGAGGAGGTCCTAGCTTGACTTGGACCTAGATAGGAAGTTGAGCAGGAGGTGGTTAGAGAGAGAGATAGATCTCCTAGGAGAGTAGATGATATAGCGCATCAGGATGCTATTACTGCAGGACATGCGAGATTTACTGAGGGCACGCCCTCCTACCTTTGATGGTATAGGAGGTGGATTAGAGGCTGAGACCTGGCTACTGGATTTGGGTAGATGCTTTGCCATGCACCCTTACAATAGCAATACCCGTGCGAGATGAACTATTATGCATCTAAGAGGATTCACCTCTACTTGGTGGCGCCTGGAGGAGCAGAAGCTCCACTTAGACATTGGGTCAGTGTCTTGGGAGATGTTCCTGGATAGGTTTAGAGCACGGTTCCTATCGGAACACTAGAGGCAGCATCGAGCTGATGAGTTCCATGATCTACGTTAGTTGGCTCTATCTGTTGAACAATATGAACGTAGATTCTATGAACTCAAGCAGTATGCTAGTATTGGCGATGATGAGCCTATGTTAGTACAACACTTCATCAGGGGTTTAAATGCCCACATCAGTGGTGGTGTTCGAGTCTTTGAGCCAAAGACTATGGAAGTTGCAGTGGAGAAGGCTCGCATAGTGGAGGAGTACCTTGTTATGGCATTAGGTGGTCACACAGGAGTACAGATTGGCAGTGCTCCTACAACAGGTTTTAGTCCATAGGGTGGACAGGCACAGACAAGGGGTTCCTCTAGGAACCAAGAGACACCCTCAAAGGGTGGGCAACAGCAACAACGTACACCTCAAAAGAATAATAATCCACAACCACAGCAAGGTAATAGCCCTCAGAGTGTGTAGTCTACTATCAGTAGAGGTAGTTTCCAATAATCCAATGCACCTTCGAGTGGCAGAGGTTTCAGTAGAGGCACAGGTTGTTACTCATGTGGTCAGCAGGGACACATTGCTAGGCAGTGTCCGATGAGAGGTTCGACTAGTTTTGGGCCTCGACCTACAGTTTCAGAGCCTACAGTGGGAGATGCAGGCAGGTCACATAGGGTGTTTACCATGGTGGGTAACCACCAGGATGAGAACTAGGGTGTAGTTGGAGAGGTTCCTGATGGAGGACCGGCATCGTTCTTTGCGAACCGTGCATGTCCTTCTACATCGGGAGTTGATCCTCAGGGTTCGAGACATTGACTGAGTACTGATTCAGTGGGATCTTAGTGGCTAGTCTTCCATTTCTTGGAAGGACCTATTTTAGTTGTGTATGTGTTATTTGTTTGCTACTAGTAGGCTTCCAAGAGTAAGCTTGATCCTGGGGGGAAGGATGTAGTACCCCTCCATTTATGCTTATGTTTTCTGCTGATATGTTTTTACACTTTTAGACTATGGTATTTTGTTTGGATATTTTGATCGCTAGTTTTGAGCGACAGTGGATTCACTTTGTGACATGATGATACATTTTATTGCGATATTTGATTTCTGATATGCTTTGAGATAGCGTAGATGTTTTCTTTTAGATGATTATTGCTATGTACATGTTTATGATGGACTAACTGTTATTTAATTCGTCAGTCTAATGTGATGTGTTTTGGTGTGGAGAATGGAATCACATCACTTGCTTGCTAGTGCCCTGTGATATCTGTGATTTTCTCAGTACGGTGTGCCTGTACAATGGTTTATATATATATATGCATGTTATTGCTTGGTTGCAGGATTGCAGGTACATGACACCGACTCCACCTGGTTACTCAGGTCTGAGTGTGTCAAGACTCAACGGATATGTTGATTGGGAGGTAGTAGTTTGGTTTATCCTAATCTAGTCTATAACTCGGTCATAGTACATTGTCTATTTTAGTTTAAAGTCATAGGTTGTCTTGTATTTTTCTGTTTGGTTTAATTGCTTGAAAGGAAAAATGTCAATTTCAATGTTAGTTTAATATTCTTTAATATATTGTTATTGCAATTAATTTTTAATTGTTGGAAAAATAAGATTTACTTTTATTTGATTAATTAATTAGTTTGTTTGGTTAAATGATTTGATCATTAAGATTAAATTTATTTAATTAAATAAATAAATAAATTAAATTAAATTGTTTTAAATTGTGTGTGAATAGATTTATTAAAATTTAAATATTATTTGGAAATGACATATTTTATTATTAAATATATTTGTAATTTATAATTGTTAATTTTAAATAAATTAATTAAATCATGCAAATCTTGAAAGGCAAGATTGCCAAGAAGTTGTTGAGAAGATATTTTATACTTCTCGACAAGTGTGCCAGTGCATTTATGATTTTTGGTTGAGGTTGTTCATGGTAATTATTTTGGATCTGGGGAAAACACAGAGGCTATTCAATTTCTTCACAGGAAAAATATTTGAGCTTTGTAAAACTTTTCTATTAATGCTATTTGGCAATATTGTATACTTGTGGAAGATCCCTTTGGTGGGAAGTACTTTGTGTTAGTTATAGCTTTCCTGTGGATTTGGGGTTTTTCTTGAGAATCTTTGGTGGATTGTGCACTACAAGCAACAAAAGCTTTCTTCTACAGGCAACTTTCAAGTTATGGGATAATCAAGTATTTTTCTTGGAAATTAAATTGTTTTCTTTTAAAATGATTGCCTGAGTAAATGTCTGTTTATGAAGTTGTATTTCTTCTCGGGAAATTTAGAAAACAATTCTATGAATTTTGATTTCCTCTCTGTGAAAATTGTGAAAACATAGAATTATAGAGAAATCAAGAGTAAAATAGTAGAAATCTACAGGAAAAAATTTGACAAAACCATAGAAGGGTTTAATTTTTAAATTGTCTGTTAAAAATTAGTGATTATATTGAGGATTTGTAATAAAAATCTCAGTTAATGTATTTATTGTTTTGGGAATAAACTGTTCAGATTTGAAGTTTTACCCAATTCCTGTTAAAAAAATTATGCTAAAAATTATTGCTCAGTTTCATTATATTGTTCTTATTTAAATTATATATATGAAATCATATATGTATATATATTGTGATTAATATATATATACATATACAAACACATACATAATAATTTAGATTTAAATTTTTGAGAATTCATATGAAGAAATCACCGTACGCGATTAATGAAATCGTTGAAAATTTTAGTAGAAAATTTTTAAATGTTTTGGTATATAGTTATGTGTGGCTGCAGGCGGAGGGGGGGGGGATGGGAGGGGGAGGGGGGGGGCTTGTTCCCCACAACCGACCCCCATGGGGGAGTGACTGTGAGGGTAGCACCCTGCGCTGCCTTCACAGGAAGCGCCGGTGCTGCCCACACAGTCACGGCCATGGAGGGTTCGGCTGTGTGAAGGCAGCCTGCCCTGCCATGTGAAATAAACCTTGTTTATTATTATTTTTTAATTTCTATTTAATATAATATATTTTATAATATATATATTATATATAATATGTTATTAATATATATTATATATAATATATATAATATTATAATATATTTTATATATAGATTTTAATTTATAAATAAATGATTTTTTTTATAAATGGAAAATTTGATATAGTTAAATTAAATAATGTGTAAATTAATAAAATAAAATAATTATTTAAAAAAATTAAATGATTATTTCAAACCTTTGGATAATAATATGAGTATAGTTTTAAATTTTGATTTTATTTAAATAGGATAATTGCATATGATAAATTGATGATTATTTTAATATATGAAATTGTGAAAGTTATAATTTAGATTATTTGATTATGTAATTTAATCAAGTTGACTTGTTTTCATGCAAATTATATTTGACTGATTGGATATAGTAAATCCGAATAGTAGATGTGTAATTTTCTTAATTTGCTTTAATTGTGTTTCTAGTTGGGCAAATTGGGAATTTCATAGTTGTTCAAGTCTTCTAGACCAATTGTAAAAGTGGGGATTGTGATT
The DNA here is from genome assembly GCA_007258455.2 of Sequoia sempervirens. NCBI lineage: Eukaryota > Viridiplantae > Streptophyta > Pinopsida > Cupressales > Cupressaceae > Sequoia > Sequoia sempervirens. The sequence goes on along the minus strand of VDFB02058242.1, from coordinate 177,123,615 downwards.
GTTAAAGTTAAATTCTTGAGTTAGCTAAGGTTGTGTACATGGTATTTGTGTGGTGTTTAGACACCTGATTGTATGAACATAGTCTTTGTTGTTCATTATGAAAAGTGTATAATTTCTTGTTGTATTTCTGTACACTTTGTAAACCTTAGTCAAGAAAACTTAGAGTTTCTATGTTATGTTTAGAGGAGTGGCTTTTTGTGAGGGCCGACACCTAAAGTGGTGTCAGGGTAACTTACAAAGAGTTAGTAAGTCAGTGATAACTAAAGAACACAGTAGTTAGAATTAAAATCTTTAACAAGATGTTTATGCCTCGCTTAATGACTCTTGAGCTTGTTCAGTCTTGAGTATAAGATGAGAAGGCCTAGAATGGAAAATCGATGTCTTGTTCCTTCAAAAGACATTCGATTCTGCAATGATTTGCAATGGGGCCGGGTTTCATAAGAGGTTACTAGGGTAACCCAAGTTGAGGGCCGGAACCTAGGAAGAAACACCAGGGTAACCTTTGCAATATTGTGATGACACTCCACCTAAAATAACAGTTAACCTTGTGTATGTAGTACATTTGATTGTCTTTAATCTGGAAGCAATGTAACCATCAGTTAGTTATGTACTTGTGTCTAGGGTTAGTAGATGATGTCTAGGTAACCATATTACTATCTCCTAGCACGGGGGTGGACCTACGGGTACCACATGGTTGGGTGGAACGTGCACCTTACTCCGTTGGGTCCCCAGTTTATGATCATGGCAAGGAGAGCTTCATGGATGGAGAGCTCATACTTGGATATAGATGTATTTTCTTTATTGCATTATTGTAAAACTTGTATTGTAAAGCATCCCTCAATTGTTATGAGGTGAACATTGTAAAATGTAATTATTATTGAACCACCTCATCAGATGGATGAGTATTGTAATATCTTATCAAATGCAATGTAAGAAACATGTTTGTACTTTATATTATCTTGAATGGAATTCAATGTTATGTGATGTTTATTTTAAGTTTATGATTAATTAAATATGTGCAATGCGAAATACTAAAGTCATCTATGGAAACTCAAAGTAGTGTAACGCCGCGTAACTTAATGAATGTATGCAACTAATTAACTTAATATTAATACTTTAAAAAAAAAAATTCACTATTATACACAATTGCAACATTCCTTAGGTTATTAAGATGGGGCATTACACAAAATAACCAAAAACCAATCTTTCATGTTACAACCTATATCCATTAGATCCTAACACAATTTTGTCATCATCAATTTATCTGAATTTAAAACAAAAACCTGATAAAGAGCTTTGAATCTTTCAATTCCTTAAACAACTCACAAAATTTTCACTTTTACCAACTAGTTCCACAAGACCAAGATACTACAATCAACCATTTGCATCTCAATCATTTCATCTAACTTCCAAGACATTACTTACATCATGTTTATTGACAAAGCTTATTCTATGCACAAATCAAGCCTTACAAAGGAGGGTTTATTGCATAAGGTACTTACAAACCTTAAATACTCCTGCCACCACCAAAAACACCATGGAAATAGCCTACATAAGCTTTAGAAATGATGCAGAGTGGCAAGGAAGGAAAACTAACAATCACAAATGGCAAAGTCACTCCACTGAATGTTTCTCTTAAATACTCTTATGAGGAGTCTTAAACTCCACTATTCTTTAAGAGATCAACCCCACACACCTAGGGTTCACAACTCAGACCACTCACAAAGCTTGAAAACATTTATATCATGTCTCATTAATTCAAAACAAGGTTTAACAACCCTCTAGCATTTAGGTTTCAAGAAACACCCATCACTATGGTGACTTAGACCTCCCTCTCTCTTAAGGCTTGCAACCCTTGCCCGATAGGATGACCAGAATAAAAAACACAAGGAAGAATATTAGGACACCAAAACTATGGATTCATACCCCTAATATGGACCCCTACAAGGTTCCAAAACCCTTCCTCTTGATTGTCAAAACATCACTCACAATGGCCCTTTCTACTATTGCTCTGAAAGGCCTAATTCATAGACCTACACCTAGGTCTTGACTAGCCAGGCTCTCCCCTTCACCCAAAATCCCAAATTCAGACTCCTATAGGTTCTCCACACCTATTTCCACCATTCCTAAGTGCCTCTTAAAAAAATTCTTCAAAATCAAGAAAAAATTCATTTATTTTGCTTGTCAATTATGCTTGCCACATAGAGATGTCAAGCCAAAATTCATGTACAACTTCCAACAATGAGCTTTCCGTTCTCCAAAACATTGAGGACATGATAGTACAACCTTATATATTCCATGCCACTGAGATTCAGCAATTTTACAACGTGGGAATGGAAGAAATATATATTTTTCACCCAAAACCTTGATTTTAAGGGTTTTCAGACCACCCGATAGAGAAATTGGAATATTTCCCTTGATATTCAATGAAATATCACCACTCTAATTCCAAAGGAAATATTACTCAATTACCTATCCAACCATTATTGGCTTGGAGCATGAAAGTGAGCATACTGTCCGTACCAAGTACGGTATCAACAAATTCTTTAGAAAAAACACGAGAAAAACAACAAACTTCTTTTGAAACTTCTTCAAAACATTAACATCAACCTTGCCTCAACCAAGAGAGGCATATTTGAATTCTTACAAACTCCCTCCAAATTCTTGCAACTGTCTTTTGAAAAGAGAGATTTTGGAAAACAACTAATCTCATGCTTTGACTTCTAATTACCTAGTTAAGGCAATGTGAGCAACTTCTACCAACTTGACCAAAAAGAGCCTTCCAAAATGTGTCAAAGGAATTTAAAACCTTGTTAAAAAGTAAGGTGAATCCCCTCAAGTTTCTAGATACAACAAGGCATCCTTTTTCCTTATTTTTCCAAGATGCACTAGACTTACAAAGGAGGATGGAGACATTGTTGTACAAAGAAGTTGGTCACCAAGACCAAAAACTCAACCAAAAACCTAGAGGACCTACTACAAAGCATTAAAATGGTCCATAAGACCTTATTCCATCCATGAACCAAGAAACAAAACATGAAATTTATTATTCTAGGTCCCTTAGATCCATGGGTTCTCCTGCACCATACTCCCAAGCAAGAAAAAGATCTCAAGTCCTCTTTGAGATTAGGTCTTCTACAGTAGCTCCATGTTGTTTAATATCATTTTCTAACATCCATGTTGCATCCTCTTGAGGTAGACCTTTCCATTTGACTAGGTATTCCTTGTAAACCTTCCTTCTAGTCTTCTTTGTCTCATTGGTGTCTAGGATGCATTCAACAGTCATAGGTTGGTTGGGGGGTAGTTCCTTCACCCAATCTTCATCCTCCATTACTGTTGTACTTGATCCATCACCTTCATTCATAGAAGCTTTGAAAGGATACAAGTCAAAAATGTTGAAGATAGGAGAGATTTCCACCCCAAGAGGTAGCTCCATTTCATAATCATTTTGGCCAAACTTGTGGACCACCTTGCAAGGTCCTATCTTCTTCATCATGAGTTTGGTATACTTTCATTTTGGAAGTCTCTCCTTCTTCAAGTGTTCCATCACCAAGTCTCCAACCTTGAATTAGACATTCCTCTTCTTTAAATCTACCTTTTCCTTATACTTCTCAACATTCTTTTGAAGGGTTTCCTTCACTTGTTGATGAATATCCCTAATTGTAATAGCAAAGTCCTCACCTTGAGCACTTATCTTAGCAACTCCTTGTAAATCTCTTAGTTCATAGACCCCTCTAGGGTGCATGCCATAGACTACTTCAAAAGGGATTCTACCAATGCTCCTATTCATGGAGTCATTATATGCAAATTTAGCCTAAGCTAAAATCAAATCCCAAGCTTGTCCGTGCTCTTTGGTAAGGCATCTTAAGAGGTTTCCAAATGATCTATTCCCCATTTCTATTTTTCCATCCAGTTGTGGATGGTATGCTGAACTAAAGGACATATTTTTTCCTTGAGTTTCTTCCACAAGGTCCTCCAAAAGTGACCAATGAATTTATAATCCCTATCAAAAACAATGATTAAAGGTAGTCCGTGTATCCTAACAACCTCCTTAAATAAGAGACTTTCTATATGAGATGCATCATTGGTGCATTTGCAAGGAAGAAAATGTGCCATCTTACTAAATCTATCAACTACCACAAAGATACTATCAAAACCTCTTTGGTTTCTAGGAAACCCCAAGACAAAGTTCATACTTACACACTCCGAAGGCCTATTGGGAATGGGCAGTGGCTGATAGTGTCCTACATTTGATGAAGTTCCCTTTTCCCTTTGAAATATTGTGCAGCCTTCCACATACCTTCTCACTTCCACCTGCAACTTTGGCCAATAAAATCTCCTAACTTGTTCCAAGATTTTTTCAAGGCCAAAGTGAGCTCCAAGACTCCCACTGTGTTTCTCCTTTATGATATTCTCCCTCATTGAGCATTTACGCAAACACAATTGGCTTCCTTTGAAGAGAAAACCATTCTACAATAAAAAAAGTCAGAGAATTCACCATGAAAATAATTCAAATGCTGCTCACAATCATTGTATACCTCCTTGAAATCTAAATCTTCATGATACATATCCTTTAATGCTTCAACCCCCATGCTTTGGAGTTGGATCTCTTGCATTACAAGTTCCCTTCTACTGAGAACATCTTCCACCTTATTTTCTTGGCCCTTCTTATGCTTTATTGTGAAAGTATAGGCTTGCAAAGACTCTACCCACTTCATGTGCCTATGACTGAGTTTGCCATGTGCATTGAAAAAAATCAAGGCATGATTATTAGTATAAACAACAAATTCTTTAGGTAACAAGTAGTGCCTCCAATTTTTGAGGGCTTGGAACATAGCATAGAATTCCAAATCATAGGAAGAATACTTCATCTTTGCTTCATTCATCCTCTCACTGAAAAATGCAACCGGTTTTCCTTCTTGGCTCAAAACAACCCCTATTGCTTGATTGCTAGCATCACACTCAATGGTAAAAAATTTATCAAATTTGGGAGAACAAGTATAGGCTGTTGTGCTACTCTCATTTTTAGATATTCAAACCCTTTATCAGCTTCATTGGTCCAAGAAAACTTATGTTTGTTACCTCCTTTGATGGTGTCCAAGATTGGTGCACAAATTTGGCTAAAATTCTTGTTGAACTTTCTATAAAACCTTGCAAGCCCATGGAAGCTTCTCACATCTCCCATGGATTTTGGTGTTGGATGAGTAAGAATAGCATCCACCTTTAAAGGATCCATCTTCAAACTTCCCTTGGAGATGACAAAACCAAGGTAGACTAGTTCTTCCTTCATGAATTCACACTTTTCCATGTTGATCAACAACTTCTCTTGTAACCTCCTTAGTACCATGTCAAGGTTCTTCAAATGTTTTTCTTTAGACTTGCTAAACACAAGGATGCCATCTAAATAAACTACAACAAACTTTCCAATGAAAGGTCTCAATACATCATTCATAAGGCACATAAATGTACTAGGGGAATTTGATAACCCTAAGGGCATCACCAACCACTCATAGAGCCATTCATTGGTATTAAAAGTTTTCTTCCATTCATCCCCCTCTTCGATCCTTATTTGATGGAAACCACTCTTTAGATCAATCTTGGAAAAGTAAGATTCTCTTGATAGACAATCCATGAGGTCCTCCATTCTTGGCATTGGGAACCTATATATGATTGTGATCCTATTAATGGCTCTTGAATCAGTGCAAAGCCTCCAATTCCCATCCTTCCTTGGTTCTAGGATAGTAGGAATAACACATGGGATCAAACTCTTCCTCACTAGCCCTTTATCCATCAACTCTTGCACTTGTCTTGCAATCTCCTCATTTTGAGCAGGTGTCATCTTGTATGTAGCCTTATTGGGAAATGTATCCCCTGGAATTAGATCAATATGGTGGCTTATATCCCTAATGGGAGGTAGGGAATTGGGTATGTGCAGGATCACGGTATGCCAAAAAGTGGCAATGGAGAAAAAATTATGTGTTTCATTGACTCAAAAATATGAAAATGCCGAGTTGACTTTATGTGGCTTGGGTGTCAGTACACACTACCGAAGCAAAGCCCAAACCTAGATTTCCATATCGGATATCTGATTTGGATTGGATATCCGATCCAAATCAGATATCTGATCCAAATCAGATATCCGATTTGTGACACACATATATATTTCATTTCGGCCTGATTAAAACTCATTTCACATTTGTTTAACCATGGGCACATAGTGAAAAATTCATTCCGCAAACCAAATATCCGATTTTGCTCAAATCCATCTTCAAAAGGTTAGATTCTTGGTTTTTCTTTGCTCTAATCAAATTTTCAATTAGATTTGTGTAATTTTAGTTAATTTTTTATAGATTTTTTATGAAAAAATTGAGTTTAGTATGGATTTTGATGAATATTGAATGTTTGTAATGGATTTTGATGAAAATTGAATGTTTGTAATGGATTTTGATTTAAAAATAGTGTTTTCTATGTATTTGGATTAAAAATTAGAGAATTTTATATATTTGTGTTAAAAACTAGGGTTTTTGTTGGATTTTTTTAAAAAACTAGGGTATTTTTATAATATTTTCATTTATATTGTCTAATTTTAATTAGATTAAATTTTTTTTAACTTTAATCAAGCATTATGGCTACTGACAATGAAAATGCACAAATGCCAAATGCTCCACCACCTCCACAACCATCAATTGAAGAATTAATTTGTGAAAATTGCAACAATTAAGGGGCATTTCTGAAGTTTATATGAGAGTCCCTCGATTATCTGAGATGTCAAACACAATAAAAGAAATAATTAAAAACATAGAAACCCTCTCCTTGTAACATAATGCCTTTCATTTGTGGCGAGAAGACATCATAGAATATTATGCATGTGGATTGTCCTATGATGATGTGAAAAATCTCAAAATAACCAAAGCCCAAATAGCCTCTTTATTTGTTAACCCCCGCACTGGTTTGTTGGTTAATGTTAATAAACCAAAAATTTCTATAAAATGGTGCACTCATAGAGACATTGTAGAAAACTTTTGGGATCGTTGGTGTATGGTCTTTTTGAAACCACCGAACAACAATTGTGATATACCATTTTACTTTATAAAAAAATTATATGCTGAGTTTGTGTTAGGGCATCATGTCAATTACTTTGACATTAAACCCTTCCAGGGCGTTAGTGGAGGTATGCCCTAGGATAGACTAGGGGCAGTTAGAGTAATACCCCACCCATATGTTCCCCCTCCTCCCCTTCCTCTGCCACCTTCAGTATACCATCCAGATATTATGCAGGATGCGGCCACACAGACTATCCACGCTATTCACTCTTTGAGTGGTCTTTTGGTTTCACATGCTTTTGTAGTAGCTTAGCCACATTCTGGTGATGTTGGTGATGGCTCGAGTGCTGCTGTGTCATCCTCGTCAGGTCCACATATTTGTGTACCACATACTTGCTCCATGTGCCACTATATATGCTTGGGTCCTCTTGTACAGCCTGTCGAGCATCCCTTGGACACTTCCGATTATGACTTCCATGATGTGGACATTATAGATCAGACGCAGGGGAGTGGAGCACACCGTACAGAGTCCTCTCCTACTAGAGAGGGGGATGTTGGAATAGTGACACATAAAATTTAAGTTGTGAATTCATAACTTGCATTTGTTTTTAAATGAATATTAACAAGAGATAGTATAATGTACTAATATTTATCTACATGGTCTATTTAACAGTTGATGTCCGAGGAGGAGCTGACACAAGTGACAGATAGCACCCTGAGGGCCATTTCATTTGGCCTCGACACGCACACAGTATATATTTTTGCACTCACTCATTTACATTTATTTATTATATACTTTCTTGTCATTTGAATTGTCATTAATGAAATTATATAATAACTTATATGTTTATCTTATTTTCCTCTTATAGGAAATACCTAGTGCGAGCAAGGTGTAGCCTTGTCCAGATTATGGAAGTGCAATGTTGGATAAGGGGAAGGTAATTGAACTCAAATTTGATTGAATTAAGAATTTTAAGATATTATATTGATTATACATACATCGACATAGATTGGTAGTTTCATATGTACTTGTCATTTTTATGTGCAGGGAATTATGAGCTATACGTCCTTGTTGACAAGTACCACAATGCCCAAAGTAGTACATATTGGAACACTTGAAGGAGTAGGTGTTGAAGCACCTCAAGGAGGAGGTGTCGAAACACCTAAAGGAGATAAATAAAAAGATCAACCTAAAGAAGTATGTGTTCATTTTATTTTGTGTTTGGTATTTATATGTTCATATTACTGACAATTGTATGCTAACTTGGATCACTTTTATGTTTTTGTTCACCTATATAGATTGAAATTACAAAAGATGGTTTGGTCGGTTCTTTGAGAGGGGAATATTCTAGGAATCCTGACCCTTTGAAGAGATGGATATTTTAGGTAATCAAGATTACAATTTTAGAGTTCAATTATAATTTAATGTATATTGATTTTGATGTTAATTATTCAATTTTAAATTATATAGTATAACTAATCTCAATTGTGGTTTGACTTTTTCTTGTGCAGCTACATTCAGAGGCAACAAGTGCTTCAAAGAGGCTCCATTTTGATGATCCACCAGTAGTTTAGGATGAGATAGACATTTTGGCATGTAAATATTGAATAGATACCGAGATGGCATATGCCACATATTGTAAAATTTTGTTTGAGTTGGCGTTGATGCCATTTTTGTATATGGACATACACTTGATTATTGGATAATTTGATATATAGAAGTTGACAATTGAAATTTAATTGCCTCCTCATGTGCATAATTAAACTCTTTGAAAATTTAATCAAGTGAGCAATGGTTAAATATCTTGATGTACAATAGCATAAAAAGAATGGTTATATTATGTAGTTTATTCATATTGCTGATTACATTGTATTGCACATCTTTCAAACTCAAAGCATTACATCACATTGCATAAGTAACAACTAGATGCTGATAGATGAAAAAATTTCAATTACAATATAGTTTTTACAAAGTCAACCTAAGCAGTTATGCAATTACTTCACATTACATAACTAATAATTAAAAATTTATTCATATTATTGATTACATTGCATTGCACATCTTTCAAACTCAAAGCATTACTTCACATTGCATAAGTAACAACTAGGTGCTGATAGATGAAAAGATTTCAATTACAGGCCTACTGCCCCCTCATTCCACACATTATGCAACCATTTACTTGTGGTGTAAAGGCCGAACAATGGAGAAAACATGTAAAAATAATATATATATGCAGCCTAGAAGCATGAATTAGTACCAATATTAATGCATCATCATTGATTACCTTGAAGCAAAGATTTGAATCAACATCATTCTTCAAGAGGCCCAAACTAGACAGGTACCGATCAATCCTTTCGTACCATGCACAAGGAGCCTGCTTAAGACCATACAAGGCCTTCTTCAACTTACACACATGTGACTCCTTCCCATGAACCTCAAAACCATCAGGTTGCTCGATGTAAACTTCTTCCTCAATCACGCCATTCAGAAAAGTTGTCTTCACGTCCATGTGATGAATCTTCCATCCACTTGATGTAGCAAGGGAAATGATAGTTCTGACAGAAGTGTAATGAAAAATAGGAGCAAATGTTTCTTCATAATGAACTCCCTCTTTCTGAGAAAACCACTGTCGATCAGCCAAGTGTTGGTGTCAGTGGGTACATTGCTTGACAATGCTAAGCAAAAAAAATATTCATTCTTTTGTGGAGAAACATCATCGACATCTGCAATAGAGGCTTGATGCTTAGGTCTATTTGAACAATGTTTGGAAAAGTGACCAAACTTATCACACCTAAAGCATTGAATCTTGGACAAGTCTCGCTTCTTCTTGGAAGAGGGAGCACCATCATTTCCTTTGTCTCGATTCCTCTTGAAGAATCCCTTCTTTCCACTTCTTCCTTTCTTCTTCGAAGGTTGGGCGGCAAGAACATGAATCTCTTCATTAGTAGAATTTTGGCCAACACCTCTAACCATCAATCTTGATGCATAATGAATGAAATCAACCCTCAAATGATCGAACTTCGAGAGTTTGGAACTTGCACTAATTCCTTGAATATAGGACTCCCAAGACAATGGAAAACCATTGAGGGCAAGCATTGTCAAATCCTTATCTTTAACTTGTTGATGCGTGTTTTATGACACACTCTTACATCAAAATAAAAATGCCCAGAGACACCCTATCCTCTCTTGAAAAACCACCCTGTATGCTAAGATTGTGAGAAGATCATATGGCGATTCCAAGGTTTCTTATGTAAGGTCTTGACATGTGGTAAGCTCAATGGGCATTGTGATTTGCTAGTAATCACAAGTGGACTTATGCTGGATTTTTTCAATTCACAATGAAGGTCTGGACAATGAAGCTCTTTTATTTGGGTTGCAGATCAAACAAAATAAAAAGGAGATAAGGGGTCAGAAGTTCTAATCTACTTCCTAAGAATTGAAGAGATGATATTGACTTGGTGAAACGAAACCAAACTTTGTTTCACCACATAGGAATCACGCCAACTACGCAAAGCCATTGCAATATTCAAGGAAATGTGCTTATGGTTTTCATATCATGAACAACTACCTTCCAATCGAACAATATTTATCCAGACAGAAGTTAAGAATCCACAGAGTAAGCTCAGGCTAACTTTACACATTGAACAAAAATCATCCATTCAAAGAAAGAATGAGAAAAAGTTCCACCATAAGTCAATGCTTATCAAATCTTGCATTTATCTAACAAAATTTCAAAGAAAATTTTATTCCAAGTGTAATATAATTCTAATATATCTCCAATCTATGGTGGAAGAAGTTATGCAACCATGCACACTATTTGACAATAAAAGTGGTTCAAATCAAATCATGCCTAAGAGCTTTTATTCTCAGAAATAGTCTATCACAACAATTCTATACACTATCTCCACCCTTTACAAATGAGGGGTGAGCTCAATTTCACTTTAAGGTTGGTAGACTTCCTCTTTTCTCTTGCCATTTCAAACTTAACATGCTGAGTGATCTTCACTCATTCACTTTCCATGTTCATATTCTTCTAAGTACGGACACTCATTATCCTCTTGAAGCGGATTTGGAAAGATTCCATCTTTTATGCCATGTCACTCTTTGGTAAGCGTGGACCTTGTCAAGTTTCATGGCCAAGACATGTGGCGGACTTCAATCATGTTTGACACATCCCTTTCTTAACATGGGAAGGCTTTGCTGAGTGTTTGTGCCAAGAAACAAGGGTGGAATTTCCTTTATGTATTGCTAGCAGACTTTGCTTTATACCAAGCCATTGATTATTTCCTTGGAGTGGACTTGGCTATATTGTATGCCACTTTTGTATGGCTGGGCGGGCTTAGTCTTAGCAAGTGCCATGTTTTACTCTTGAAGCGGACTCTACTCTCCTCTGTTGGAACAACTGGAAGAGATCAACGAAGCTACTAACATCAACAGAATTGTGGTAGCTTGATATACAAAGTCTATTGATGCCAGGGTTCAACTTGTATGATATTGAGAGTGGTAGCTTAATATAGGTCCACAATACCTTTTTGTAATATCATAGAATAGGGCTCTTAGACCGACCTCCAATCAAAATGTCTCTCAAATGCACAAAAAAGAATGAAATTACTTCAAACCAAGTTTGTGAAGAAGTTAACTCTGTTGCCCACTAGTTTCCCTTAAGAGCCCAAAGTGCTAAAAGGAAACAATTTTTGAAGGGCTATTTCTTAGAGACCGTGAGTCATACAAATTCTTGTCAAAGGCTATGGTATCATGTTGGGACCATCTACAAAAACCTCTCTCGGTTTTTGCTATCTCGGAGGTGTTTTCCTGTGGTGATGAATTTTCAGTGGAGGGAAAAGTTGCCAGATGCAAGCAGTGTAAAGTTGCAAAGTGGTGCAACTTTCATTCCACAACTCGTACGACCAAACAGACTATTCCAACACATTCATATGGGTACATTTATGCTAGGGATGGTCCTCTTTTGTACCCAAATATGCCAAATCACTCTGAGCTACATTGGACCGGCAATTTCCCTTAAGAGTCCAAAGTGCTAAAATGCTGCAATATTTGAAGGGCTATTTCTCGGAGACTGTGGGGCATATAGACTATCCGTCAGAGGCTATGGGATTGTGTTGGGACCATCTACAAAAAACTCTCTCAGTTTTTGCTATCTCAGAGGCATTTTCTTGTGGTGATGACTTTTCAATGGAGGGAAAAGTTGCCAGATGCAAGCAGTGTAAAGTTGCAAAGTGGTGCAAATTTCATTCCACAACTCGTACAACCAAACGAACTATTCCAACACGTTCATATGGGTATGTTTACGCTAGGGATGGTCCTCTTTTGCACCCAAATATGCCGAATCACTCCGAGCTACATTGGATCGACGATTTCCCTTAATAGTCCAAAGTGCTAAAAGGTAGCAATATTTGAAGGGCTATTTCTCAGAGACCGTGGGGCATACAAACTCTCTGTTGAAGGCTACAGGATCATGTTGGGACCATCTACTAAAACCTCTCTCAGCTTTTGCTATCTCAGAGGCGTTTACTTGTGGTGATGACTTTTCAGTGGAGGGAAAAGTTGCCAGATGCAAGCAGTGTAAAGTTGCAAAGTGGTGCAACTTTCATTCCACAACTTGTACGACCAAACAGACTATTCCAACACGTTTGTATGGGTAAATTTACGCTAGGAATGGCCCTCTTTTGCACCCAAATATGCTGAATCACTCCGAGCTACATTGGACCGACAATTTCCCTTAAGAGTCCAAAGTGCTAAAAGGCAGAAATATTTGAAGGGCTATTTCTCGGAGATCATGGGGCATACAAACTCTCCATCGGAGGCTATGGGACTGTGTTGGGACCATCTACAAAAACTTCTCTCAGTTTTTGCTATCTCGGAGGCATTTTTCTGTGGTGATGACTTTTCAGTGGAGGGAAAAGTTGCCAGATGCAAGCAGTGTAAAGTTGTAAAGTGGTGCAACTTTCATTCCGCAACTCGTACGACCAAACATACTGTTCCAACACGTTCTTATGGGTACATTTACGCCAAGGATGATCCTCTTTTGCACCTAAATACTCTGAATCACTCCGAGCTACATTGGACCGACGATTTCCCTTACGAGTCGAAAGTGCTAAGAGGTAGCAAGATTGTGTTGTAATTGTAATAGTAAGTGCTAAAAGGTTGGATCAAGCTTGTGTAGGTTATAACAACATCATCTTTAATTGTAATTGTGTTGTTTAAAGCCACCTGGCTCATGCATCAGAAAACTCTTACTCAATCAGCTTGAACATTATGCACACCCAAATACCTTGTTTCCACTTTGCTAGATCAAAGACTCAATTACATTGGAAATGACCTTCACATGACATTTTTTATTTTTTTTGGAAAAAGTGGCAAGCCACTGTAATTTATTATATATAAATAGGAGATATTACAAAACCTGGTTCAAATGAGCATACCAGTAGGAAAGAACTAGGAAGAAAACCTTCGGTTGTATTACAATAAGTTACTATAGAATTGTCTCAATACACAGTTATGGCCTTCTTACATTGTTTCGCATTTCAAAATTGAAATTTTACAAAATTTTCCTATTGGAGGCATTCAAGGCACAATCTTCCACAAGAGTAGTATGTTCACATTCTGGACTGACAAGCACCTGTACAAACCATCAAGCTAGCAGTTAAACTACATACAATAGAAATGATGCTTAGAATAAAAGAAAATAACCAATCTATATTACTATAATCTTTCACATACCTCTCCAAAAGGATCAAAGCTAGCTATTGTTGCAGTAGGTCCATGATCAATCGTGCCAAAAATATCACAAAATTTGTCAAATGAGAAATCTATATTGTCACAATAGAAAATATGGTTAGACTAACAAATCTATATTAATCTAAATAACTGAATGATGATGAATTGGTAATGAAAACTATAAAAAATTCTTAGAATAACCAATCTATATTACTGTAATCTTTCGCATACCTCTTTGAAAGGATCGAAGTTGGCTATTGTAGCAGTGGTCCATGATCAATGCGTGCCAAAAATATCAAAAAATTGTCAAATGAGAAATCTATATTGTCACAATAGAAAAAGATGGTTAGACTAACAAATCTATATTAATCTAAACAACCTGAATGATGATGAATTAGTAATGCAAGCTATAAAAAATGCTTAGAATAACCAATCTATATTACTGTAATCTTTAGCATACCTCTCCGAAAGGATCGAAGCTAGCTATTGTAGCAGGTCCATGATCAATCGTGCCAAAAATATCGCAAAATTTGTCAAATGAGAAATCTATGTTGTCACAATAGAAAAGATGGTTAGACTAACAAATCTATATTAAATTATAATGAACTTAACCATAATGAACCTAAGCATTGTACCTTCCATTCTTGAAAATGCTATTCAAGTGTACCTGAAGGGTCATCTCTTTGCTTAAGAGTATCCAATATTGCTTCATGATCAGCATTACTAAGTGTCCATAGTTGTTTTGTCTTTGGTCTAGCATGATGCTTGAACAACTTAACATTTGTTTCTATAACAAGGTGCAAATACATGAGAATGGTTTTGTGTTTCTTATAGTCTTCAAATGTAGGTATGCCATTCTTTCTAACCATATATGTTCGCAACCAAGTTCTTGCAACCACAACTGAACCTGTAGGATACATGAACCCATCATCATCTTCCATCGGTTGTGTTAGCTTATGCTTTATCTACACACATCGATCCAACCAATAGTCTGATGTCTCTTCATTCCCCTATGGTGCAACAACTGCAAAAACATTTCCTGGCTGTAGTAGATTTGAAAGTCAGTCGTAATCAACTAAACTTTACATTATGTCATTTCTCATGGATATTGTTTGAGATAATGGAGTTAGATACTGTGGAACCCATGTATCCACCCACTCACTTGACTCGCATTGATTCCACTCACACTGAATACAACTCTGACAAAAACAAGCCAAATCTTGTGTCCAAATGGTCCATGTGCTTGCATCTGAGATTCAAAATGAATGCATCTTTGAAGAATCTTTGATTGTATGACAATCCAATCTGCCTCCCACTATACCCTTCTCAACCAACCAAAAGCATCTGTGCACTGTTGAATCAAGTGTCCCTCCCTGTGACAATGCTGAACTACACTAATCAACAATAGAACGTGCATCACTAAATTTTTATCTTGAAATCTTCAATTGCTCCTTAACTAGAGCTCTTTTTACACATGCACCTGCTCCATCGTGCTCCCGTTTCCCATGCCCAGCTTCAAAAAAACTCCAAATATGAGGTACACCCCTCTTTACATGCATTCTACTCAACCAATAAAACATACGAGAATTCTTGAATTGACCTATGTAGTTATCTGACCAAATGAGATGTCAGCCCATTGCTATATCATGCTCCTGCAAGAACTCAAAACAATTCTCAAAACAATGTTGTACATACTCGGATGAGTGAGATCTATCATCACTCATATAAAACTGATACTCTCTTATTATCTTTTGATCCTCCTCTGTACTATCAAGTGCATGTCTAAATGTTATGTGGACAAATATAGCAATTTGAATGGAATTGTAATATTGCGATTGCACCTTGTTTTGTGGTTGCAATGCGTAGTTTTCTGCAAAATCAACCACTGATAATAGTGCCAATTGGAAAAGAGTCCTTACACATTCTAAATTGTTGATCCAACCACTGAGACCTATGACTATGACTTGCATACTTGTAGAAGAGATTGTCCTTAAAATCTGAAATAAAATCAGTAACACTGCATTCTTTTGAAACCAACTCACAACTAGAACCTTCACCTCCACTCTGCAAAGTATATTTGACTATCTCATATCTCTTTTTCTCAACAAGCTTCTTTCCAAATTCATGTTCAGAACCCTCATGAAAACATTGAACAAACTTTGACAAGCCACCACATTGTGAGCACTTTGCATTTAAACAATTATTTCTATAGAAAAAACAACCATCATCTCTAGAACATAAAAAAAGATCTAACAAGTCCCTTGATGATTTCAGAAGATGCATTGCACCACACTCTGCAACATTTCATTGGTATGCAAAAGTAAATGGATCATAGCAATAGTTCATGGTACATTGAAAACTCCACATGGTATTTGCAACAACAAAGTATTACAAATTTTTAAGGCATACAATAAAATGGCCCCGAACCTTCAAAGTCCTTTTGTGAGATTTCCATATTTGGATCGCGTTTCAATAATTTTTTGAACAACATTGTTTGGCTTGATTCCAAGAAATGTTTGGGATGTGAATTAATGCGGTCTTGATTTTCCAATTCTTAACTTTTGAAAACATCCTTTGCATTGGGTGATACTCTAGAGTTATCATGCCAAAATTGTTGAATTACTTGTTTTACATTGCTCGGTTAGCTTCTTTATCAACCGCATTAGGAAGCCTCCCGGCAAAAGCCCATGTATCACTTTGAAGAGCATCATCTATTCTTTCTCTTCTTGCAAGTGCTCTATCCAAAGTTTTACGATTTATGTCAAAAACAATACAAGTTTGTCTCATAAAGCGAGCCTTTTCAATTGATGGCTTACTAGGGCGGTTGTAATGACTCTCCGAGCAACTCTCTTATCTTTTTTCTTGTTAGTTTTTCCAATAGACTTGAGAGCATTAAAAAGATTTTTGACAATAATATTATTTTTTTCGGTCTTCTTATGCACATGAATCTTCAATTTGGCAAGCAAAGGTCTCATCTTTTGCATCTTTAACAAAATTGTACAAAAATTTGGTATTGCTTGGTCAATGTCTTATTGCTAAAATATTGTATGAAAAGTCATCTAGCCCACAACCGAATGGTTCGTGTTGACCTCTTGCCTTCAAAATTGTTTATAATGTTCTCATCAATTTCAATTAACCATTTAGGGGGTTTTGAAGGTCTTGAGTTTGGAATATGTCTTTCTTCCACATAAGGTTCTTCATTTCTCATGTAACTTGGTGAAACATAATTTACACTTAGTTCAATATTATGTTCAACATCTTCATTTCCAACATTTTCACTTTCAATTTGAATAATTTCATTTCCAATTTCAACACCATATTCAACATCTTCGAATCCAACATTTTTACCTTGAACATTTTCATTATCAATTTCAATATTTTCATTCCCAATTTGAATATCATGTTCAATATCTTCAATTCCAACATTTTCAGCTTGAATATTTTGAGTATCAATTTTAACATTTTCATCCCCAATTTCAATATCATGTTCAATATTTTCACCTTCTACATATTCAATTTCCTCTTCACTAGAAAGACCAAAGGACTCAGATTCACCAATATTTAACATACCTTGTCTTCTCTTCCTATGACCTTTATCTTTTTGTCTATATGCTTCAATTTGTTCTTTTGTAAGGTTTCTCTTACGTTTATGCTTCTGATGACTGCTGCTCCCCATTATACCTCATAAAAGATGCTGAAAAATCATAGTTTATGACAAATTTGAGTGGAAGATGCTCCAAAAAGTTGATCTTTATCCCTTCCTCTCTGAAACCATGCATTTGTTGCCTGCAAAGCCTGCAAAAAGAATGTAGGGTCCATTGGAATGCAAAAAGGGGCCATATGGGGTTTTCCTATGGCCCACAAATTAGATATCCAAACAAATCCGATATCTGATACATAGAACTCTGAAAATAAAGTAATTTTTTAATTCTCCCCAACGACACAATTTTAGTGTTTCAA
>VDFB02058242.1:177091759-177105776 GCA_007258455.2 Sequoia sempervirens | reverse complement strand
GATTAGCAATGCATGAAAGTTTCAAAAAGTATCCTTGATATTACAAAAATATATGTGTTTATACCATAGCAGCAAAAATCTTTTGGGGAAAAAATCAGCAAACTAAAAGTATAATATTTTTTGAAAAATTTGGGAAAAGGTCTAGGAAAAATAAGAAAAAAATTAGATTTAAAAAAAAGGTAAGAAAAAGTAGAACAAGAGATAATTTAAAAAAATAAAAAATTAAAGGCATTTCCATAGCATAGAGATATAGAGAGAAAATAAAATAAAGATTTTAACTAATAAATTGTAAAAAATAGATTTTGTAGTTTATATTCATATCGTTGGATTATACTGTAGTACTGCTTCACATCAGCATAACTAATAACTAGGATCAGCACCCAATTGCATTTTCTTGTCATGGCATTCTATGAGACCACATTTCTTTTGAGGCATTTTTCAAACAATTAACGCCTCATTTTATACTACCACATTTTTGGATACATGTGTTCCAAAGAATTTTGTCACAGTTCATCATTTTGTTAAGTTAGCGTGGTCAGCCTAAAATAAGTAAGCTTTCAAACAAGCTATGGATGCTTGGAAAAAATCTATCAAAAGCATAATAGTAGTTAATATCATACAAGGAAAGGACCGTTAGGGGTCGTTCAAGAGTCGAATTCACTTGATATCGCCATGACAATCAAATGCTTTGATTGTCAGTGGAATTCCATCACCATGAGACCTCATTTCTTTCGAGGTATTTCAAAGAGTTCAATGCCTTGTCTATGCTAACTACATTTTCGCTACATGTCTATCAAATAATTTTATCAACACCATTGCTCTTGTTAAGCATGTATTAAAATGGCCTTTAAACAAGTTCTTTCAAGCAAGGTATGGATTGTCATGGAATTCCATCACCATGAGACCACATTTCTTTGAGGCATTTTTTCAAACAGTTCACTGCCTTCTTTATGCTACCACATTTTTCATACATGTTTACCAAAGCATTTTATCAAAGAGTTCACCTCCTTGCTGCTATGGCTAAAAGCCTAAAATAGGTGCTTCCAAACAAGCTATGGATGCTTGGAAAAAATCCATCAAAGCATAATAATAAGCAATAGCATAGACAAGGAAACAAACTGTTTAAAAAAAAGCCTCAAAGAAATGTGGTCTCAATGATGGTGGAATGCCATGACAATCCATAGCAATTTGCTTGTCATGGCATTCATCATGCCATTCCATCACCATGAAACCACATTTCTTTGAGGAATTTTTTCAAATAGTTCACTTTGTTGTGTATTCTACCACATTTTTCATACATGTCTACCAAAGCATTTTACAAACAATTCACTACCTTGCTGCTATGGCTAAAATCTTTAAAAAAGTACTTTTGAACAAGATATGGATGCTTGGAAAAAATCTATCAAAGCATAATAGTAAGCAATAAGCTATGGTCTCATGGTTTTTTTTCAAGCAAAAATTAGCGTGATTTTATTCACATTTTTTTGTAGGTTATAAATACATTTTTTTTGGCAATTTTGTTGTTTTAAATGACATTCAAGTTTATGGCGGTTTTGTTGTTTATATGATGATATGTGATATTCTAATCCTAATTAATGCTTCTATGTTGCATAGATATATATTTTATTTTTACATGGTTTTTGTACCAATGAACCCAAAACGAATTGAACACCCCTCCAAAAATCTTTGGCCAAACTGACAAATTAAACTCTTGCACAAACTTAAGTGGCCACCAAATTATGTTGCCCCTTGACTTTACCCACATTTACTCCCTCAAACCTCTCTTTTTCATTCAATACCCCTATTTTCCCAACTAGGGCATGTCATGCCATAACATACTTTTGACCTCCCCTATCCTTGCAGAGCTTTTTACCACATCAAACTCCACAATCTCAGCCTATTTCTAACCTATTCTAACTTATTTTCAAGAAATTTCTTTTTTTCACCTCTTCTAGCCTTGCTTTTAAGGGGCCTCAATTTTGAATTTTCAATAGGGGTAGCATTAGTAATCTCTTCCAATATCCTCACTAATGCTATCTTCTTATTCCTACTCCCTATCATACTTACATCAAGCCCATATCATCGAGACACAACTTGAACAATAAGTGGAATGGCCTATTTCAACATACTACACTCAAACCCTTAAGGGATTGATCCAATTAAATGTAGCTCAGAGCACTTTTGCATGTTTGGGTGAGAAAGAGGACCATGCCTAGCATGAACATGTCTATTTGGACACGTTGGAATAGTTTGTTTGGTCACACGAGTTGCAAAATGAATTTTGCACCACCTTGCAACTTTCCACTACTTCCATTTGACACTTTTTCTATCAACTGAAAATTGGACACCATGGGAAAACCACTCTGAGATAACAAAAATAGAGAGATGTTATTGTAGAGGGGCCCAACACGATCCCAAGGGATTAGACAAGAAGTTTCTAAGCATCACGGTGTTTGAGTAACCTCATGTTGAAGTTTGTAGCCATTTTTCCCTTTGGACCCTTAAGGGATCAATCCAATTGAACATAGCTTGGAGTGATTCTACATGTTTAGGTGCGAAAGAGGACCATACCTAGTGTAAACATGCCTATTCAGACACATTGGAATAGTCTGTTTGGTCACACGAGTTGCAGAACGAAAGTTGGAACACTTTGCAACTTTCCACTGCTTCCATTTGACACTTTTTTCATCAACAAAAAACTAGACACCACGGGTAAACCACTCTGAGATAACAAAAACTGAGAGAGGTTATTATAGAGGGGCCCAACATGATCCCATTAGATTATATGAGAAGTTTCTAAGAATCACGGTGTCCGAGTAACCTCATGTTGAAGTTTGTAGCCATTTTTCCTTTTGGACCCTTAAGGGATTGATCTGGTTGAATGTAGCTCAGAGCGATTCCACGTGTTTTGGTGTGAAAGAGGACTATACCTAGCATAAAAATTCCTATTCAGACATGTTGGAATAGTCTGTTTGGTTACACGAGTTGCAGAATGAAAGTTGCACCACCTTGCAAATTTCCACTACTTCCATTTGACACTTTTTCCATCAACTGAAAACTGGATACCACAGAAAAACCACTATGGGATAAGAAAAACTGAGAGAGGTTGTTGTAGAAGGCCCCAACACAATCCCATAGGAATAGATGATAATTTTCTAAGCATCACGGTGTATGAGTAACCTCATTCTAAAGTTTGTAGCCATTTTTCCCTTTGGACCCTTAAGGGATCAATCTGGTTGAGCGTAGCTCAAAGCGACTCTGTGTGTTTGGGTGCAAAAGAGTACCCTTCCTAGCATAAACATACCTATTCTAATGCATTGGAACAATCCGTTTGGTCACACGAGTTGCAGAATGAAAGATGCACCACTTTGCAACTTTCTACTGCTTTGATTTGACACTTTTTTCATCAACTGAAAACTAGACACCATGGGAAAAAAATTTTGAGATAATGAAAACCAAGAGATATTATTGTAGAGGGACCCAACGTGATCCCATAAGATCACATGAGAATTTTTTAAGCATCACAATGTTCGAGTAACCTCATGCTGAAGTTTGTAGCCATTTTTCCCTTTGGACCCTTAAGGAATCGATTTGGTTGAACGTAGCTTGAAGTGATTCTATGTGCTTGGGTGTGAAAGAGGACCATGCCTAGTGTGAAAATTCCTATTTGGATGCATTGGTATAGTCCATTTTGTCACACAAGTTACAGAACGAAAGTTGCACCACCTTGCAACTTTTCCATTGCTTCCATTTGACACTTTTTCCATCAACAGAAAATTGGACACCACAGGAAAACCACTCCAAGATAACAAAAACTGAGGGAAGTTATTGTAGAGGGACCAAAAATGATCCCATAGGATTAGATAAGAAGTTTCTAAGCATCTCAGTGTCCAAGTAATCTCATGTTGAAGTTTGCAGCCATTTTTCCCTTTAGACGCTTAAGGGATCGATCCGATGTAACAAAGGGTCTATACTCTAAACTTATCCAAACCTTACTAACTCTTGGCGTAGCAATTCTAAGGTGTCAAAAGTTCAAAATACATAATCAGATCTCAGTTATACCACCGTACAATGGTTAAACCACAAAACCCTCTATTATAGCCTAAACCCTAGGGGTTCATTGAAAATGATACTTCCAAAGCTAACCACAACCTAAAAATTACTCAAAGAAGTTTTTCATACCCTACACAAGCTCAAACAATCATAAAATAATGCTTCCCTACACAAAAACACAATTTGACTCTTCAAAACCACCATTTTTCTTAAAGAAATCTCACTTTTACACATGGGTTTCACACCCATCTCACTTTCAGACCTCCCCAACAGTAACACATCATTCCCACACCTTAATAATGTTAGTGTAGACCCATTCCTTAACTTACAGAGGCTAAAGAAAGATGAATGGGTCAAAAATCATTTTTTATTGACTCAAAACCTTCAAATGTACAAGTTCGGGTCAGTTTTAGTAAATTGATGATATTCTACTCCTTATTTTCCTTGATGAACAAAACCTACTCAATGGTGCTCCTACACCAATCATGAATTTACCTTCTTTTCCCTCCTAAATTTTGGATCACATCCATTACCTCCACATAAAACTCGGCATCCTTGGTCTTCTTGGTTCCCATGTCTTGATATGGTTATGCAAATGAAAATGAAGCAAAGTAATCATCTCCTTCTCCGCTGGCTGGAAGAATGCATGCTTAATGTTTTGATACATGATATCATCTCTCTCATCTACTCTCATGGTTGAATACCGAAATCTAGTATGGTGGGCCTCTAGAGTTCCAGTCATCTTTCTTCCTCTTCCACCAAATGTTGGCCCGATCCACACATCTTCCAACCTAATTGACTTTGTTTTTGAAAGTTGAAGTTTCTCTTGAGTCACCAGTGTTGCTCTATCTACCTTTTCAAACTCTTGCATTGCTATAGATCATCTCTGGGATTTAATCATTTGTACCACATGTGGTTGATTTGCTTTGAATCCTTGCATCTAAAGGAAATTTCCTCAACATAAATACTCTCTCAAGGTTAGCAATCATACATTGACCTTCTTTCCCATCTTAAATTTTGGACCACATCCATTACCTCCACATAAAACTCAAAATCCTTGGTCTTCTTGGTTCCCACACCTTGATATGGTTATGCAAATGAAAATTAAGAAAATTAATCACCTCCTCCACTGGCTGGAAGAATGCATGATTAATGTTTTGATACATGATATGAACTCTCTATTTTTCTCTCATGGTTGAACATCGAAATCCGGTATGGTGGGCCTCTAGAGTTCCAGTCATCTTTCTTCCTCTTCCACCAAACACTAGCCTGATCAACACATCTGCTAGCCTAATTGGCTTTGTTTTTTGAAAGCTGAAGTTTCTCTAGAGTCACCAATGTAGCTCTCTTTTCCTTTTCAGACTCTTTCATTGCTAAAAATTGTATTTGGGATTTAATCATCTATACCACATGGTTGATGTGCTTTGAATCATCAGTAATAGTCTTCAAAATTGGCTTCTAGTACAAGTTCATTATTCTTTCATAATACTTTATAACCATGGAGTTCAACCATTCCTTGATGCCATCAAGTGAAGATTGAGGAATGGTGTTAATGTGGAATACATCCCACTTGAAGTCTTTGAAAGCAATATCCATATAAAATTCCTTTTTCCCAAGTCCTACTCTCTCAAGGTTAACAATCTTACTCTCACTAATAGCGATTACTACTAAGAAAGGTAATTCCACCAACTCTACCAAACATTTTACCATAAGAATAATAAAAGTAGAGGCTTTGAAAGGAACTCCATGAAAACCAAGCTCTCTAAATGGTACATATCAAAGTATAGTTCAAAATATTTTAGATGAGGTTGCTCCCATAGCTCTCTTACTCACTTGACAAATCCTTGAAACTCTGTATTGATTTTATTTTTCATGTACCTCTCTTGTTGTTATTCCTCAATTTCATCGAGATCATACATTGACCTTCTTGACCCTCCTAAATTTTGGACCACATCCATTACTTCCACATAAAATTGGACATCCTTAGTCTTCTTGGTTCCCATGCCTTGATATGCTTACGCAAATGAAAATGAAGCAAAGTAATCATCTCCTTCTCTATTGGTTGGAATAATTCATGCTTAATGTTTTGATACATGATATCAAATCTCTCATCTGCTATCATGGTTCAATACCAAAATATTGTATGGTGGGCCTCTAGAGTTCCACTCATCTTTCTTCCTCTTCCACAAAATGCTAGCCCAATCCAAACATCTGCCAGCCTAATTGACTTTGTTTTTGAAAGCTAAATGGTGCAGGAGCACCCACACCTCGCCCTCAATTTGTGATTGTTTGATGGTAAATTGGGAGGAAATTTGGTAAATGTTAGTATGTTGAGGTCTTTTTGTCTTGAATAAGGTCTAATAGACCAATCTTTTATGTACTTTGGGAATTAGTAGGTTACGGTGGACAAATGTGCAACAACACTCTTGAATTAAATAATTGTTGATATTTCCATAAAGGAAAATTATGTAAAAAGTAGGTGGGAGTGCAGAGAAAGAGTCTAAAATTCATGTTATAAGGATGTCTAAGTGGTCCTAGGCCTTTAGAATAATAAATTTGCATGATAAAGCTAAGTGAAACCATTGTTAAGTACTAGTATTTGTAGGCTTAATAAGGGTTTGCTGGTTCAAAGGAAGTTATGGGCATTGAAGGGAGATGATTCTCATTTGAAATGTATTGAAAACATCATTCAAGCTTGAATGGGGGTTCAATCAATAGTTTTTTTGAAGATTGGTGCTATTCACAACGCCTAAAACTGTGGAATTTCAACATTTTTTTGAGTTTTCAATTTCTTTTCTCTATGTACATCCTAGTATAGGCCTCTTATGAATACAAATTCATGAAACATTGTGGTGAAAGGTCTGAACCTAGATTTCAATCTGTTTTAGTGAAAGGAAAATCCATTTTTCTTTATTTAGCCTGTACAAACTAGCAAGGTCTGAGTTTACTTTAATTTCTGTGATGGAGCCCTTCCTCCTACTGTGGTGAATTGTGACTCAGAGGAAAGGTTTAAAATGTGTTTTTTTCAAGTTTTCTTAACTCTTTTAATAATGGTAAGGTTTTTATAGGGCTGGTGATGTTGTTTTAGGTTGAGAATGTGAGATTTTGGCTTGAAATGGAGGAATCAAAGTGATGTTTTTGAGATCTACTAAGTCTAAAGGCTAGGTGAAGGTTTATTATGTGTGTGTAGACCCTATAATTTTTTTTTGATGCTTTGGTGAGGTTTGGAAGGCCTTGTCGTTGTGAGATGCTAAAAACCCTAGGTATTTGTTAGAAAATTGAGGGTTTTAATCAATTATGGCTTAGAGGTTGAGTAATTTTCTAAAAGCTATGGAATTGGGATTTTTGTGACCTATTTGATGACTATCAAAGAGCTTGTGGGGTTAGAAGAATTTTAAAGAGCAGTTTGTTTATAAAATAGGGCTAATTTTGTAGCCTTTTTGTAGGGTAGTTTGAAGGATCTCCAAGAAATTGCAAAGAAACCTTGTATGTCTAGCTTGGGAATGGTGTTTGGGGTTTGATTAGATGCTATATTGATGATGAGATGGTCCTTGAGAGGAATTATCTAAAATTTAAGCCAAATTATTGAGTTTGGAATCCTTTTTGTTGGTAGTTGTTCTAAGATGGCCAAATGAAATAATAAAGGTTGTTGATTTACTAAAATCTAATTTGTTTGAGTCTTCTCCACCTTGAGTTTGCATCACTAAATTTTCTTCTGAGTCACCAATGTAGCTCTCTCTTCCTTTTTAGACTCTTTCATTACTATAGATCCTCTCTGGGATTTAATCATTTGTACCACATTGTTGGTGTGCTTTGAATCCTTGCATCTAAAGGAAATTTCATCAACATAAATACTGCTACTTTCTGAAGGTTAACAATCTCAATCTCACTAATAGTACAATTAAAACCATATTCAAATATTTTCTTTCAAAAGGATACAAATTCAAATATTGACTTAAATAGCCTTCAAGAGGCTTTAAATAGCCTTTACAAATGATTCTACATCTTTCCAATCATGCCTAACTGTTCTTTTTGTAACTAACATGACTTATTACATTATAAATCAATTGTGGATGTGTTATGACCTTATTCAACTAACAAAACTAAAAAAGAAAACTAACTTAAAAGATTTCCATGAACCAAATTTACTCAATAACCTTGGTGCCCCTACATCAAATTTCATTATTTTAGTAAATATCATTACAAGTAAATCTCATTATAATGCCTTAGGTACTATGTTCTCACATATATTTTACAATTTCACTCATACATTCAAGATTCTCTTATAATGTCTACATCATAGGTTCTCATGTAGAGGTTAACTTCAAATGAGAAACTTCAGATTCCCTCACAAAGCTTCATACACTCTTTTATAATGTCTTGAAATCAAAATTGAGATTTGTGAAGATCATCAAAATAAGGATGTTGCATTGACTTTTTGGTTGAGATTCTCTTTGATGGCTCCAAAATCAGCATTTTTTGCAAGGAGAGACCAATCAATTTTTACTAGTTTAGTTATAGATAGGCAAAGTAAAAGAATAAAAAGAAACAACTCATGTCCAAAAGAGAAATGAAATGAAAATAGATGGAAGGAACTTATAGATAGGCATGGCAGTTTCTCAACTTAGTCACTCCTGCTCATACATCTTCACTGCGAGTTCCAAGATACCTATTGCACACAACACCTCTCATGAATCTAGAATATCTTGAAATTCAAGATGCTCCTATAATGTCTACATTATAGGTTCTCATGATAATGATAAATTCAAATGAATAACTTGAAATTCCCTACTAAGATTCTCACACACTTTTGTAATGGCTGAAAATCATAATTGAGATTTTTCAAGATCATCAAAATAGGGATATTGCATTGCTTTTATGCCTGAGATTCTCTTGGATGGCTCATAAATCTGCATTTTCTGCAAGGGGACACCATTCAATGTTTACCGGGTTACTTACAGATACACAAAGTAAAATAAGACATGATAGCATTGGCATCAAACAAATTAACGTGGATACAAGTATAAATTAATAAGAACCATTGTGCATATACTTACAAATTAATCCAATGAACCATCTGAATCTGCTCTACTCTTTATTGTATCAAGTATTGCCTCATGGTCAGACTCAGGGACCTTCCTCAAGGTCTTGTTCAAAGGTCTACCCCCATATTTTCTCAAATAAACATTGGATGCCACAACAAGGTTCAAGTAATGAAGAATCTTATGATGTGTGTCAAAATCCTCAAACAACCAATGTTTAACACTCTTATGTGGGTACCTTCTAAGCCACGTTCCAGTAACAACAACTGAGCCTGTAGGGTATTCAATGTTTTCTCCATCTATAACTGGGGCTTCCAATTTCTTTTCGGCCTCAACAAAAGGAAACAAGTAATAGTTTGTTCCCTCTTCATTTTCTTCATCTGCAATAACTGCATAAACATGCCCTACATTATATGTGCATAAAATCATTTGAAATTAGTCAACATTATGAATACAATACAAAGTAAAATAACAATATGGAATTTGAAAAACTAAGAAAGTAGATATATTATCTGGTTGAACTAGATCTGATATGTGGTCAAAGTCGACCAATGATTCCATCTATGTTAGTTCCAATTCCATTAGAGGGTGATATGTGTGAAGTTGGGTAAGATAACTTGTCAACCATTTGTCAACCCACTCCCCTGACTCACAATCATTCTAGGCTTGCATTTTGCATGAAGAACAAAAGCATGCCATCTTACATGTATCAATACTCCATGAACCTACATTTGAGCTATGGAAAGATTGTAGCTCACTCGATATTGTTAGTGTACAATAATCCTCATATGGTGGAACATTAGTATCATCCATCAACCAAAAAAAAAAATGAACTGAAGACATACCTTCATTACTTGGACCCATCAAAGCATTACACCACTCGACGATTGAACTTGCATATGTCAACTTTGCACCATCTTTATATTTTAACTCTTCTCTTGGTAATTCTCTTTTCACACATGCTCCTGCACCATCGTGCTCCCCCTTTCGATGCCCAACCTCACAAAAGTTCCACATATTCTAAACACATGTAGTGAGATGCATCCTGCACAACCAGTAGAACATCCACACGTTCTTGAACTGTGTTGCACAGTTATCTGACCATATTATATGTCGACCATATGCTATGCCCCTCTGAGCCAAATCACTATAGAACATCTAGGAGCAACCTTGCATGAACTTTGGAGAATGTGTGCGATCATCACTAATATAAAAGTGATACTCCCTCAATACCTTCCTTTGGTACTTTGTACTATTAGCTTCATGAATGAATGCTATGTGCACAAATATCAAAACCTATGTGGAGTTGTAATACTATGACTGCACCTCACATTGTGGCATTAGAGTATAGTTCTCTACAAATTCAACCACTAATACGATGTTTCCAACTAGAAAGGTGTCCTTTCATAGCTTGAATTGTGTGTCCAACCATCAGGCCCTATGGGTATGCCTTGCATACTCATACACTAGATTCTCATGAAACATGGACATAAACTGATACATTGGAATCTTCTCAATAACCAAATTACACCTTTTTGCTTGAGACCCATATTTTGTAGCATATTCCAATATTTTATACTTCCCAAAATGTACTAGTTTATGTCCCACCTCATCTATGCTTTCCATATGTTGACATACTGGAATTCGTTACAAGGCACCACAACGCTTGCATGAACCATCCAAGCATGTTGTCCTGTAGAATATTTGGCCATCCTCTATTTGACATAAATTTTTTGATAAGAAATATCTTGAAGATTTTGGTGGGGCTTCTATGCCACAATCCTACAAAACATCATTAGTATACAAATCTAAACATATAGAATGATAAAAATTATAATGGTTAGTGAATTCAATATGTATTCTACAACAAGTAGTGCCTGTGTGATTTATCTTGACATAAAAAGGTTTAAGCATTTCAAAAAATATTTGAGAAATACTAATTTGAGGATAAGCATTATGAAATTTATGAAAAAATTGGGTTTGAGTCGTATCCAAAAAATGCTTTGGATGTGGCTCATGGTTCCGACTATCGATTATCCTTCTTACGACATCCCTTTGATTCAAAGATGGCCTTGTATTATTTTTCCAATAATATTCAATTAGTGTTCTCAATGCTTCAATTTTTTTTTATCTTTATGTGGTATTCTTCCCAAGAATTCCCATAATTCATTTGAATTGGTGCCCTCAATTCTTTGCCGCCTTTGAACGACTTTTGATAAAGTTTTTCTACCAATTCCCATTTGTTCACTTGTCTTTTTAATGAGACAAGATCTCTTTGTTTGATAGCTTACCAAATTCAATGTAATGACACGTCGGGTGGCATTACTATCCTTTAAGTGTGAGGTCTTACCCACACTCTCATAAGCATCCATTAGATTCTTCACAATAGTGTTTTCACTTGATGCATTTGATATTCTCAAGCCAAGAGTCTTCATGATGTTTATGTACTTTAAACCCCGCATCATTTGAACAAATAGTTGACATCTTCTGGTTTCATTTAGCCTTTCAAAGAACATTTTCCAAATCTTATCAGCATATCTTCTACAAGTGTGTTCTAGAATCTTACCTTCCATGTGCTGCAAAATATCCTCATCAATATTAATCAAAAACTTTGGCTTTCTACACAAAATTCTAGGTGGTGTTCTCTTAGGTACATACACCTCAACATTAGCAATTTCATCAATATTTAATTGAGGTGGGCTAGATGCATACCTTCAACTGAGGGTGGAATAGTATACATACCTTGTTTGTCAAATCCGAGTGATGATGTAATCTCAACTTTAGATGTGGTGGATGGTGTCCAACCATACTCACTTGTGGTAGATGGTGTCCCTCCATATTTTCTTGTGCTTAATGGTGTCCCTTTGTATTCACTTGTCGTAGAGGGTGTGTCTCCAACTACGATATCTACATCTCCCCTAGCACGAGTCTTTTGCATTCATGCCCTTCGTGCTGCCAATTTCTTTTCTCTTTTTGATGGTTGAGTTTCCTCTTCAACTTTCTTGTTTATGTCAATCATTCCCAATTTATGCTTTTCATGATATTCCCTTTTCCATTTTTTCTCTTTAGCTTTGAAGGCTTGGAGCTGATCATCTGTTAATTTTTTCTTTTTAATAGTTCATTTCTTTGGCATAATGAATAATTTTACTTGTGCAAAAAGTGCTAAGTCAAGTCAAATTAACTAATAGTGAAGGGTTGTAAAAGTCTATTAAAGAGGGAGACCAATGGTCACCTCTTTCAAATGTTAGTTTTTGAAGTTTAAGTGGTTTTTTTTAAGAGGGAAACATTATAAAAGGCCATGATAAACTTGAATGGAGGGTGATCTTGGATTGGGTGTCAAACCAAATGAGGAAATGTCGAGTTTTCCTTAACAAAATTGAGCTTTTGGTGACTGAAATTGAGTTTCTGAGTTGGGAAGTGACATTTTATGTTAGATTGAGCACGAGCAAGGTATATTAGGATTTTTTCAACAGTTTTCAAGTTTTGAAGTGTTTGGCAAGTGCTACTTTCAATAAAATATATGGTTTCTAAGCCTAGGAAGAGGGTTTTATGGTTTAGGTGGTAAATGATTGAATCTCTCCAATCTAATGCTATAATTTAAATTTTTGATAGATATAAAGTGCTTCCCTAAGGTTTCAAGAGATTTGGACAAGTTTTGAAGGTGGTCCCTTTGTAAAAGTGGGCTAATTTGGGCCCTTAAAAACCTTGAAAGCTTAATAATTTATGCAGTTTGGTACAAAACAAGCATTAGTGATTGTTGGATATGTTGAAAGGATTTGTAATGGGTAAAATAAAGGTGTCTAAATGGTCCTAGGTCTGTAGAACAATAAATTTGCATAATGAAGCTTATTAAGCAAACCATTGCTAATACTAGTACTTTTAGGGTTAATGAAGGTTTGTTGGTTCAAGGGTGGTTATGGGCATTGAAGGAAGTTGGGACTCCTGATTTGAAAATGTATAAAAATTGTAAGCCCGAATAAACAATAAGCTAAGAAGTGAGAAGGTTGTGTGGGAAATTATACCTGATTGAGTAACTTTGATATGCTACAATCTAAACAATGTGAATTTGTTGAAAGAAGAGGTCATGATGAAATTGTAAATTGAATTTTTTTTTGTAGATTGGAGTTGTGTGTTTGTATGTTGCAGGCCTCCCCCTACTACATTAGGAGTATATTCCAATTTTTTAGATACATTTATGGAAAATTTGGTAGCATAGACAAGGAAATCAGCTGGTTTGTATAATTGTTTGACAAAAATACCTCAATGAAAGCTTTGGAAGCATACACAAAGAAAGTCAATTGTTAAATTTAACAAAATGCCTCAAAGAGATGTGGTTTAAAAATGTAATAGGAAAGTGTATAGAATTGTTTAATTTAAAATTTCCATTGACAACCTAAGGTTGTAACATGACAAACAAATAATTTTATCAACATGGAATAAACAAAACAACAAAAATGAAAGCAAGCCATAATAGAATGAAATAAAATGTACAAAGACTTCACATACCTAAAAAAACAAAGTGTCAAATGGAGGAGTTCTACCCAATTATGTATCCTTTGCTTCTTCTTTTGTCAAACTCCTCAAAAAGTTAACTTTTCCAAAAGCTTGTTCCCCTCCAAACTTCAATTGTATATCAGTTATCATTGTAATTCAAACTTGAATTCATATTATATGCCTTTCAACATGAAAACTCTACTATTTCATGCAAAGGTGATGGAAATATCATGAAAAAGGTGGTGGAATCTAAAAATCATGCATGCACACTTCACTCAATCACCAAAAAGCTACTTTTTGTTGGAGAACACATAGAACTAGGAGAATATCTAGAATGTGGGCCGACATCATGAGTCTATTGTGTTTTTTAACCATTTTTAGTGCAATAAAAAACATGGTCGCATTACAACGCGAGTGCATTATTTCTT
>VDFB02058242.1:177080878-177091659 GCA_007258455.2 Sequoia sempervirens | reverse complement strand
TACATGCTTAAAGACTTAATGGAAAACAAATATTGTCAGCCTCTCTCATCCTCTCCTATAGTGCCTTTTATGTCCAATTGAGGAGACGGTCAGATAAAATCTTATAGGCTTCTTTAAGTCCTTGGCACTAATGGTGGGTTGATTCCACTTGCACGAGGGTTCAGGGAAGCCTCTGCTTTGACCATTGCACTTTCAACACCTCCAGCCTATAAGAAACCCATGAATATAAATGACTACGTTCAATAATTAACATATGGATATAAGGAAAAGGCAACATCATATCTAAGTGTGAAGAAAGAGAATCAATAGGGGGAGAGATGAAAGTCTTATCTAAAAACGCAAACAACTTTTGTAACACATTTGTATGAACCTGTGGAGGAGAAATACAATTGAAAATAGATGAGAAGGAAAAGGAAAAATCAAACAGACCAAGAAATGTCACTAATAATCAAGGCTCAATTTTTTCCCTTCTTTCACAGAAGTTGAAGGAAATTGAGAAATTAAGCAGGCTAGTGTCAAGAAACAATAAAATCAGGACTCGATCTTATTAGCGACATTTCTTCACACCCGCCACTTCCTTGTTCATACTTTCCCTATAACGTGAAGAATGTTAACATCACATCAAATTCAAATGCATGCAACAAATTCATTCAAATTAGGAAAATACACGTTCAAAAGCAGATTTCAAAATTACCCTTTCTCCCACTTTATTCCTCTGAAAGAACCAGGGATAGTGTGTTTTCCAATATACTGTTAAAATCAACATATTCGTAACAAAAATGAAATTTTCTAAATGAAATCACAAAGACACTCTAAAATCAGAGCAAAAAGTGACTGCAACGACACATATTACAGCCAACCATGAATGCCTACTTTAAAAGGGAAAGTGCACGATCTCCTCCCCAAACATCCTTTCTTCTTGCTGCCCTATCGACGCACACTTTCTTGTCCCAAATGGACACTAAATTTCTCACGCCCACCACTTCCTTGCCCATCCTTTCCCTCTAATGCCAGGAATGTAAACATCACATCAAATTCAAATACATGCAACCAATTCATTCAAAATATCAAAATACACATTAAAAAGAAGATTTCAATATTGCCCTTTCTCCTGCTTTCTTCGACTTTCCCCTTCGAAGTGTGCATCTGTGGTTGCCTGTAATATGTAAAAAAGTTGCAAGTGTTACGGGACAGTTAAAGTTCCAAAATTTATTGCACCATCTATTGTAAGCAAGCATATAGTTTTTGAATCATAAGAAACAAAATTTTAAGGTGGACTTCCTTACATTCTTTATGGGTAGGAAACAAAAACTTTTGACAAGAAAATAACTGATAGGGGATGGTTTGTTTTCCAACATTTCAAATAATGTGAGCATTTGTTTTCTTGCAATCACATGAAGATAGTGAAATGCCATTTTTACTGTTACAAATAGCATTTAATACAACTATTCATTTGAAAGAATCTATGATGAGAAAAGTAATTGACTTCAAAAAAATTAAATGTCAACCTTTTTCTTTCATTTATAAGCAAGCTACCATAAACAATAAGACTTCAGGTGGCATTGCCTTCTGGTATATTTCATATTAACATAAATAGAATGCACATTATAAACACACAACCAAACGATTATTGTCACAGTCTGCATAACAAAAAGTGGTCATTGAACAAGAATTGAGAAGTGAGTCACAACCCTATGTGTTTTCCATCCTGCAACTATTATGTGCATTTTGTGTTCCAAACATATGAACAAATATTGAAATGGAATGTTTGTTGAAAGTAAGGGTTGTCATAAAATATGAAGGTGAACTTCAAAACATTGTTTTGTTACAGCCTGCATAACAAAGAGTGCTCATTGAACAAGAATTCAGAAGTGAGTCACAAACCTATGTGTTTTCCATCCTACAACTCTTATGTGCATTTTTTGTTCCAAACATATAACAATATTGAAATGGAATGTTTGCTGAAAGTAAGGGTTGTTGAATGCATTCAAACTGTCAATATAATTGTCAGTGGGGGATACATAAAAGTATCCAAAATCGACTAAGGTGTCACCAACCAATTGGGTTCTCATAGTGTAAGTGACCAAAATGTTTTCATTACATTCATATTGTCTATGTGTAATTGCAGGTTCAAAAACATTGGGTATTATGAACCCTGCAACCCAAATACTATTTTCAAATCCTTTACAAGTAACAACCCAATTTGTTACTCACCTCTCAGGTGAATTTGGATAGTCTTATATATCCTTGACCTGCAACTCCCTACAGAATGAGAAAACTTAGAACACAGAGTGTTTTCCAAGAACAATACTTGTTACAATCTAAAACACATGTCTTAATCACATTAACGCCCTTCCCTCCATAGTAAACAAATAGCTTCTCACACAAGGAAAAAAAAATAGCACAATTTGATGCGAGAGGACACCTCCTCGCTTTTCTTGCCATGGTGTTTCCTCCCATTTGTCGGTTTCATCACTTTTATCATCTATCTTGGCGGGCCCTACACTATGTCATCTCCTTATGTTATGTATGTTTTTATGCATTTTTTGTATGTACATAAGTGTGTTTTGTCAAGAGATTAGTTGTGTCCATGCAGGGTTTTACAACATTATGTGGGTTGAAGGTTTCATAAATCATGCACTCACATTCCATTGTGTTTTCCAACTTGCAATCATAGACTTTTAATCGTTGTTGGAAAACACAGGGTGTTTAAAAATGGTGCCTTTCATTGCATTCCTACAATCTAAATAACAAAAGCTTTTCAAGAAGAATATTCATACTATTGTGTAAAATTCCACATTGCAAAACACTGGTTTTTCAAAATTTGCAACCCACACAATGTTTTAAAACCCTTTACAAGTGACAACCCAATCGATTAGAAACCCCTCACCTCAATTCCATTGGTTTTTCATCTCCCCCACCTGCT
This sequence comes from Sequoia sempervirens, assembly GCA_007258455.2. Lineage (NCBI taxonomy): Eukaryota > Viridiplantae > Streptophyta > Pinopsida > Cupressales > Cupressaceae > Sequoia > Sequoia sempervirens. Next base: position 177,088,733 of record VDFB02058242.1, on the reverse strand, counting down.
CTCCAACCTTCCACTTTCAACCTATAGAATGAGAAAACCCAAAACACAGTGTGTTTTCCAATAATAGTACTTCTTACATATTAACTGTGACGTTTCCTTTTGTTGTTGGTTCCATCACTTCTATCATCGATCTAGTAGGCCCCGTACTACGTCGTCTCTTCATGTTATGTATGTTACCATGTATATTGTCATGTATGTTTTCATCCATTTTTTTTTTGTACATAGGTGCTTTTTGTCTAGGAGTCGAAGAAAGCTAACTTCTAGACAAAAAAAACCTATCTATGTAACATGATATCGTACCCCTCATACCCCATGCCACACAATGGACAAAAATCACAGAGGAAAAGACTTGACAGATGGCTAGCCGCGTGCTGGCAGGTGGCATCGCTAGAAAAGGACATGTGGCTAGGTGGGAAAGTAAAAAAGCTAGACAAAAACACACCTAACATCACCATTTTCCATATTTGCATTTTATAGTTTTGTGGGTGGGGAGGGACGAGGCGTGAGCAAGGAAAATGGAGTTGCAGGCTGTCAAACTAGAGTAAATTTTTTTCTTTTTTTATGTACATAGGTGTGTTTTGTCTACATTTTTGTTGCATTTGGAGAGCTAAAAGTTTCCATTTGTGACATTTCATTTTTCACTTTGGTGGGGAGCATAGGCGACGCAATGGAGGCTAAAGGAGAGAAACACATTCAACATGCGCGGTGGCTAGCCAGCAGGTATTTGTATCTACCATTGTATATGCCATTTTTCCATTATGTAGGAATTGTGAAGCACGACTATTAAATGGGTTTCTCCGAAGCATTGAAGAGTGGTTAAATGGGTTTTCTAAAAGCATTCAATGGCTATCGGTTAAAGAAAAAGAGTTTTCTATTGATGGAAAAATAAAATGTTTGTTTTACGGTAGGATTTTCATATGAAATGCATATTGTTTTGTTTATGGAAACAAAAATTGAACTAGAAATTATTTGCATTCGCCACAGTAAGCATCTCATCTATAAAAATATCATAACTTCTTAATTCAGAATAAATGAATAAATTTTGGAAGTTTAACTGACCCATACACTTGTAATTCAAGCTATGACAGCTAGAATCACCTGTATTTAGTGCAGAAGCTTCACATCTCCTAAAGCATCCTTCTCAATCCATGTGCCCTTGTTTTCCTCAATTTTGTTTCCTCGAATATATCAACCACCTGGAAGGAAGACAAGTGTTAGTGATAGATTAAATTGGCAAATTAAAGACATTTGGTGCTACAAATAATTTTTTTTATTCCAAATTTCACCAATATACAATTTATATGTTGTGGCAAGTGCAAAATTCCAGCTTGTACAAACAATAAACAAACATATTAAACTATACATTGGGAATTTAATTTCCAATTTAACCTATTGCTAACACTAACCTTGTAGTATATATTAGCAATTATATCTTCCATTCCACTATTCTGCAAGAACTGTGAAGCACTGAACGATCATTTGGATATATAAAAAACTCATCTCTCCTAACATATGAAAGAGGCCATAACTTACAATAATCAATAAGCACATAGAAGAAATAACAAGAAGGATACCATGTACCACTATCAGACTTCTTTTTATATCATGTGTCTCTCAATGAACATCTAAATGACATCAGTATCGTAACCATTGTTCAATGATATTCTAAACTGAACCATTACTTGTACAAATGACAGAAAAAATATAGATCATTGCAAGAAAAAAGGTTAACAAGTCAACAAAAGCCTTACTAATCACCTTGATTGACCAAAAAATAACAGCTAATCTTCTGACAAAACACACCTATGTACATACAAAAATGAATAAAATCGTACACAAAAACACACATAGAAACATACATAACATGAAAAGAAGGCAGAATAGGATGTTAGTGCAGAAAAGAGAATTAGTTGGATGGAGACATAACATTCCTATGTGAAAAGGTAGAAAAATTTTGTAAACAACTTATTAAAAACAAAACATCTACATTCTCTAATCAGAAAGACACTTTGAAAGCTGAGAACAGTACTTGGGTTGCAAGTTTCATAACACATTGTTTTCCAACATGAAAGTATATATAGACAACATTCTTCTAATGAAAACCTTAAATTTTGTAGACAATAACAATGTACTAAAGTTCATTCGCCTTCACAATTTATAGCAACTCTTACTTACAGAAAAAAATTGAAATTCAATTTCGTCATATCATTTAAAAATAAATGCACAATATAATTTGCAAGTTGGAAAACAAAATGTGGTTTGCCATTTATTTCATTTTGTACATTAAAAGTTACGTGGTTGAGAGTACATGCAGGAATGTCTTGAAAAGCTTTTGTTAATTAGGCAGTAGGAATGCAATGAAAGGAAATGTTTTATAAACACCCACTATTTTCCAACAACCATTAAAAAATTTTGAATGATTGCACATTGGAAAACACCGTGGGAGGTGAGTGCATGATTTATGAAACCTCCAACCCACATAATGTTGTAAACCCTCAATGGACAATACAACTAATCTCCCTGACAAAACAAACCTATGTATATACAAAACTGCATAAGAACATACATAACAACATACATGGAAACATAGATAACATGAAGAGTAGACGTAGTGTGGGACCCACCAAATGGATGATAGAAGTGATGGAACCAATAGATGGAAGGAAACATCATAGCAGTGGAGGTAAGAGGGAGGTGTCCCATCACATCAAATTATGTCTACATTTTTTACCTTGTGCAAAAATCTATTCGTTCCCTACAGGATAGAAGGGTGTTGATGTGATTAAGACATGTGTTTTAGATTGTAACAAGTACTATTCTTGGAAAACACTATGTGTTCTAGGTTTTCTCATTCTGTAGGTTGAAAGTGAATTGTTGGAGAGCAAGGAGGCATTACAGGTGGGGAAGATGACCAAGCAAGTTGAGGTGAGGGGTTTCTAACCAACTATATGTACATAGGTGCGTTAGCTCAGTTTTCCTGCTTTACCAATTGGGCTATTACATCTAGAGGGTTTTACAACATTGTGTGGGTTGCACATTTCTTAAAAATCAAAATTTTCCAATCCCATTGCAATCTTATCATCTAATTCACAAAACAATTAAGACAATAAAAGGCATACCAAATTGAGGTGAAGGGTGAGTAACCAATTGGGTTGTTAGTTGTAAAGGGTTTTACAACATTATGTGGGTTGCAAATTTTGAAAAACCAGTGTTTTGCACCTTGGAATTTTACAGAATAGTATGAATGCAATTTAGGCAGTACAAACAATTAGAGTATGAGTTGTCATTTTCAGAGATTTTTTTTGGTACGGGCAAGGCAAAATGACATGTGCATTTTCAGTTTGGAGAAAGAAAGGGGAAAACACTCTGTGTTTCATGTCTACACATTGAAAGCTAATGGTTGGAGTGCACATGTAAGAGTTGGAGGAAAAAACCAATGTTTTGAAACCTAGAATTTAACAAAACGGTATGAATGTAATTTAGACAGTACAAATGTAATGAAAGGAACCTTATAACAAGACTTAGGCATAATAAAAATTGCATTTCTATTTCTTAATATGATCCAAATATACATGCATAGTATGTTGTAGGTTGGAAAACACAGAGGGAGGTGAGGTGACAACATGATTTACAAAACCTCCAACACACAAAATGTTGTAAAACACTCTACACACTGAAGCCAAATACCTTACTGGTTGCCTAGAAAACGGTGCCTATCACCACACTCCTACGGTCTAAATAACACAAAGCTTTTCAATACATACATACTATTTTGGAAAATTTTAGGATGCAAAACACTGTGTTTTACAAAACTTGCAACCCACCTAATGTTTCAAAACCATTTAGACACCAATATTTGAGGGACGTTTAGGCGAATTTTATATATTGCTTCATGCAAACGCCTACAACTCCATTTCCATTTTCCTTGGCCATGCATCCCTCCTTAGCCTGCAACTCCATTTTTCATCACCCACGCCTCCTTCCTCCCCACCCACCAAACTGGAAAATGCAAATGTGGAAAATGGCAATGTTAGGTACATTTTGTCTAACTTTTTCACTTTCTCACGCAAGCCGCATGCCCTTTTTCTGACGACGCCACCTAATGAATGCGACTACCCATCTATTAAGACTTTTCCTCAATGCTTTTTGTCCACTGCATCAAATGGGTTATGGGGGTATGATATTATATTACATACATAGGTGTTTTTTTTCTAGGAGTTAGCTTCTCCCATGTTGGAAAACACATTGTATCCTATCAGTTGTTTTGTCTAATAGTGGTATATTATATGAATCATCCTTTCATACGGGTACATTATTTTGTAAGGGGAGAAGCTAACTCCTAGACAAAAATCTTACAAAATAATATACCAATATTAAAGGCCGATTCATATAATACACCACTATTAGAGGGAACAACTGATAGGAGACAGTGTGTTTTCCAACACTGCAAATAATGCGAGCATTTTATTTAAGCACAACAATGGAAGGTGTGATTTTGAATACATTTCTACTATTTTGTAACATTCAATGTTGCAAAACCGTAGGTGTCAAGAAGTTAAAGACAAAGGTGTTTTCCAACACTACAAACAACTGCATTTTATTTAAACACAACAATGGAAGGTGTCATTTGAAGACATTCCTACCATTTTGTAACATTCATCGTTGCAAAACCATACTTGTTAAGAAGCAAGTAGTGAGACAACCTCATTTAAACAATGTACTTCAAATAACTCCAAAACCCAAAGATTGTGTTTTCCAAATTGCAATTACTTTCTAAAAAATTTTCTTCAATCATGAAATTTAAAACACAACAAATGGAAGGTGTGATTTTGAAGACATTCATACTATTTTGTAACATTCCATGTTGCAAAACCGTACATGTTAAGAAGCAAGAAACCTACTATCAGACCAACCTTTACATATAAACTGAGAGGAGACAGTGTGTTTTCCAACACTACAAATAATGCGAGCATTTTATTTGTTCCAATCAGATGAAGAAAGTTAAAAAACCCATTTTTTTGTGTGTATGATTTTGGGAAAATAATATATTTTGTTTGCATGTACAGTTTTGGGCTTGGGTTTCCATTCCAAATTCTCATTTTCAAAACCCACTGGTTAATACTGTTGTTTCAAATCTGCAACCCACATAATTTTTTTCAATACCCATCTTCACAACACAAAAAAACCTTTATTTATTCACAGTTAAAATTAAAAAACCTCAAGTAAAAAAAATTCTCAAACAACCATGCTGAAAACCCTACCCGCAAACAAAACATTTCATTTTCATTTCACATAAAACCCATTTAAAAGCAAACCCATCAAACCCTACATGCAAACAAAACATTTCATTCTCATTTCATAGAAAACCCATTTAACAACAAACCCATCAAACCCTACACTTGTGCTTCACAGTCCCTACAAAATGCAAAATGGCAAATAAAATTCTAGATACATACCTAGTTCAGCTGCTTGCAACTCCATTTTCATCTTCTCATCCTGCGGCATCCTTCCTAGCCTACAACTCCATTCGCGGGCTCCATTTTCATCATCCACGCCTCCTTCCTCCTCCCCACCCAACAACCAGAAAATGCAAATGTGGAAAATGGTGAGGTTTGGTGTGTTTTGTCTAACTTGACTTTCCCGCCCCACTCCACAATTCTCTTTTCCGTGATGACACTCTAATGCCATGGATTTGGTCATCCACAAGTCTTTTCTCGCTAAGCTTTCATTCCACTGTGATGGGTAAGGGGGGTGGATATCATGTTACATACATAGGTTCCTTTTGTCTAGGAGTTAGCTTTCCATCCTTGCCAAGATGCACCCAATTTATGTTGGAATTTAATATCAAAGGAAATTAATTATTAGAGTTGAAACAAAGATTATTATATTTTCTTTTGTAAATCTACACTTCTCTACTGTCTATGTCACTTTGCTGCATAGCTTTTACTTGGATTTAATTCAAAATAGCTTCAGAGATCGGACATAATGTTAATTTTCTATGCATGTGGAAGAAGCCAACAAGACTTTTCTAATCTTAGAGAGTCAATATAAAGTTGCTAAACAACCATGAGTCATGAATTAGAAAAGACTCGATTACAACTCAGAACTTGAATAACCAAACCTTTTTGCATGATTCTCACATATTGAAGATACTTCCACTCATTGCAAACATAGTTCGAAATAAAGTAGAAAATGTATTTTTCTTCTTTTAATTATTTGACTTGTGCATTGAATAAGCTACCCACACATTTTGAAATATTGTAAAATAGAATGTCACATTACATTATCCAAATTTTTCACTTCTTAGTCTTTGAAATAGATTAAAATAATAACTTATTTTTTCTACCACAAGAAAATGGTTACAATTAAAAGAGTTTATAAAAAAAAAATTATATTGATAATTATTTTTTTTCAAATATATTACAATTAATGATATTGATTTGAAATTTGATATTGGATTAATTATATGTGAAAGACATTTGCATCGGATTTGATTTTTTGTATAGATAGTTTGTGTATGAAGTCCTGTGAAAAAACCAAAATTGTGTCATGTGGTTTTGTTTATCTTCATAGTTCATAGAATGCCATGTGTTCTAAGGTGCTATTGTGAAAGAAAATATGATAGATTTCATATGTGTTTTAGCATGTATTTCAACTTAGTTCTTTTAAAATTAATGCTTTAGGATCTAGGTCTTTATTCATACCCAAAATCTTCTATTTTGTCATTTATCCAATAAATCAACCCTTTAATATTTAAATCACCAAAATAATTAGAAATATCAATTATGTCTCTTACTAATTTAAAAATAGCCTTGAATTTTTTTTACCTACTTTAACTCTTCTTCTTCTTTTAGGTTTTCTAGATATTTCTTGTAAGTAGAGCATTCTCTCTTCAATTATAGTCTTTATCCATTTTTATCACCATCTCTAAGGTTTAAACCTATTTTCTACCCTCTTGAAAATAACATCCAATAAAACTTTCATCACTCATCATTTATTTATTTCTAATCATATATTTCATATTCCATATCTAGAGGTTATTTTGTGGTGTCCAAGAGTGATCTTGCACAACATGGATCTTACCGTTCCATTATTTTTTTTAAATTTAAATGACCATCTTCCACCCATTTCTCATAGGCATTGGGAATTGACTTGGTAAACACTTATGCAATGATTTATTATGTCTTAGTATTTAAAGACATTCAATTGATAATTATTGATAACCCTAACTCATTAAAAATCTTATGTATTATGAGGAAGATCATTCTAGAAATGATTCACTTTCAAGCACCAAAAAAACATTCTAAGAATACACAACTTTAAGTAAAAAATATTTCTATTTTTATTTTAAATGTATTAAAAAGTTTATATATTTTATTTTTAAAATTTATAAAAAATTCTGACATATTAAATTGTATATATATATATATATTTTTAAATAAATATATTATTTTCACAATGACATAATTTTAAAAAATTGAATATATAAAAGATAAATTGATAAAGATATATAAAAAGTTCCTTTTATAAAATTTGTCATCTTATTTACACTCTTAGAATATTGGCCTTTTCTTTACATCTTAAAAATGACATCAAAAATAAGAATACAATACTCTTTACATGTATGAAATAAGCTAATGATATATATTATTCATAATATTTCTATTCTAATAATACCTATTATTCAAGGCCTTGTATTCTAAAATGCCTATTATTCAAAGTATTTTTATTCTAATGATACCTATTATTCAAAAGTCTTTCTATCTCTACTGATACCTATTATTCAAAGTATTTTTATTTTAATGATACATATTATTAAAATTATTTCTATTCTATGAAGTGTGTGATAGGAGAA
>VDFB02058242.1:177017968-177080778 GCA_007258455.2 Sequoia sempervirens | reverse complement strand
AATCTTATATCTCTCACACACTTTAAGAATCTAGAGGTCACTGTAGGTCCTTTTACGAAGTCTAGTTAAGTGAAAAATCTAAAATTTTGCTTTAGTGCCACTATGATTCTCAACCCTGAGTGCAAGTTTCACTGCTTATGGGTTGAAATGAAAAGAATTGAAAAGAAAAATCAAAAGAAATGAAAGAAAAGGAAATAAATCATTGAAAATAAAAAGTAAAAAATTCAACTTTTAGGAGGATTAAAATAACTCTATCAGGGATATGGATGCCCAACTAGCAATAGAGCAATATTCAAGAGAATTACAATGTCAACCTCAACAAGGCTATTGATGCCTAACTAGAAGTGAGGGAATGTCCAGGATGCTTTTGGAGTATGAATGACTTATGTAGGTTAACTTGACAAAGCTTAGGTCCCTATAGGAACTTAAGGATGGGAATGAATGCATCTGCTCACACTTGGATTGACCAGTGGTTTTGATCCTTTGGTCAAGTGTTCAGTTTGTTTTCCCTAGAGTGAAAGTAAAAACCATAGATTTTGGGTTTTTGATTCCAGTTTTCCATCAAAATGCTCTGGAGCATTTCCCCAACAAGTCACCATTTTTTTGCATATTTTTCACACCTTCATCGCCGAGGGTGGAGAACCTCTCCCGTTCACTCCTATTTGGTCATTTTTGCTCCTAACCACTCATTTTATCCTTTCCTTATTTTGCATGCCCCCATTTATGAGCTTAAGATGGCCACATACTGAAAAATCATCCCATTTTCCTTTAACCAAATTCACCACCCTAGATTTGCTAAGTCTTTTGCTTTTGTGAAATTGAGTTTGCAGGTTTCCCCTGAGCTTTTGTTGCCACATCCATAGGGCATCATAGATTTGTAACTGTGGGTTGCTTCATGTGGATTGTCACTTGTGTCTCGCCATTGAGAAGAGGCCTACTTCCAACTTTCACCCACAATGCGGGCTCCACATTTAGTTTTCGACCCTTGCCAGCCCTGTGAGTAAACTAAACCCATCACCTAAAAATTCACTAAGTCCAAGCACCTCTGTGGGCCGCTATGTGCAGCTCGCCATCCTCTGAATGCCACTCTTTAATGGAGAGGTCACCTTATCCACCTGTATTACAAACTTCAATCCCTTCATTGTTGTCCCATTTTTGAGAGTCTACTACATCAAAATGACTAAGTCAAAGTTGCATGCGGGTCGACCTCTGCTGGTGGCTATATGTGAATTGCTCCTCCTCCATTTCCATTCCTTAATGAACAAATATTAATGCCATCTTGCATGGCAAGTTCTATAGGAGATATATCCCTTCACCAAATCTTGAAGACCATTGGCACAAAACTTAAGTTCTTGGGCTCGTTTATGCATGTCATTTCCTACAAACTACCATCCCTCTGAGGCCTTTTCTTAACAACAAACATTCGATAGTGTCTAGGTAGCTTTCTTCTGAATGTCCTAAAGAGTATATGCAAATATATGTACATGTATGCATGTGTACATGTATGTATACATATGTGTATGTATGTATGTACATATATGTGTATGTGTGTATGTGTGTATGAATGTATGCATATATGTGTATGTGCATATGTTTGTATGTATATATGTCTATGTGTGTATGTATATATACATACATATGTGTACATGTATTTATATGTATATACATTTATATATACATACATATGTATATGTATGTAGTTACGTGTACATATATGTATATGTATGTATGTACATATGCATATGTGTATGTATGCATTTATATATACATGTACATTATGTATTTTTAATATATATACGTGTATGTGTGTATATGTGTACATTTACATACATATATCCACATATTTATACATACACACACACACATGTATGTACATACATGAACACATACATATATATACATACATGTACATGTAAATATACATATATGTATATACATGTACACATGTATATATAAACATATTGAAACATATATATGTATGTATATACACATATATGTTCATGTATACATGTATATCAAGTTTCTTTGGAGTTGTCAAATTTTTTATCTTGATCTAAGTTGTAGAAGGTGAACAATTTCATATATCTATAACTTGAACTATCTCATTCTAGATATAAAGTTAAAGATGTTTTATTTTTGAAACTTGAAAAATATGTAATTTAAATATATGTTTTAGTTTTAAAATTTGATAAATTTGTTTAACATCATGGGATCTCATCATTCTCCTTGTTCTGAGCAACATGCTCAAGTTAAATAAAATTTATATTAGGAGAGTATTGCTAGACTAGAAAATGCACTAAGATATTTGGATTGAATAATTCACAACTTTCCTAATTTGGCTAATTGAGATCCATTAGTCAAAATTAGAGACTAGATTATATAAATGATTGGGACAATCCAATCATTCAATCCTTATGATGATATTGGTATTGAGTAGTTTTATTTGTATCTTGCCATGAGTGTTACTGGCATAGAGAAATGGAAAGATGTTGGAAAATTAGTTTCAAAAGAAAACATTTTTACCATGTCTATTTTTATAGAGGAAAAAATAGAATTAGATAATATATGGTGATGATGTGTGTAGATCCTTTTGTTGCTCCATTCATATATCCTAGATGGTTGAAAGTTTATCATAGATGGCCTCAAAAAGATGAGCTGCCACTATATTTTGTCAAAAAGTTATATGTAGAGTTTCATTTATAGAGATATGTGGACTACACATCTTATCCTGAGCATGTTGGCCAAGGTGAAGGTCATTTTTTCTGACAAACAATAGTTTAGACGTCTAGATTTATAATGCTCACGAATAAGAGGGCATTAGTTGGCCCAAACCTTTTGGTTCTACCAAAACATTTGGAATTGGCAACAATAGGGGAGTTAGCAACATACTCCACTAGATCCTAGATTTTTTATAGTATTGCCACTATTATGAAATAGATTGATCATATGTCATATGATCAAGTTGGTTGATAATTATTACACCTGCGGATCATCCTTCCACCCATTGAGGCTACTGTTAGGGTTAGAGATGGCAGATCTAACAATTAAATGCAGATTTAATAAACAAAAATAGAGAAACTAAAACATTCACAGAATAAATTATAACACAGAGATTTAACGTGGTTCACCCAATTCTGGGCTACATCCACCAAACCCAGCCATCCAATACTTTTATTATCCGGTGAAAAACCTATTACAATCTTAGAATAATCGCGTTTTCATCATCTTGAAATACCCATCCGAACCCCTTTTACCAAGCTTAGAAGCTTCTAGATTTTCGGGTTCTACAAAATCGGATTTTCTTTTTCATTGATTTTTCCCTTTTAGGTGATCACGAAAAGTAGGAAAAAAATTTTTCCGAACCCGCCCCCCCGGGGCCCTAGGACCAAGGACGGGGGCCAGGGTGTACAGTATACCATGGGCTATACAATATAGCATGATCAGTCGCCACACACCAACAGCTACATCTACATCTTATGATCCATTTATGCATGCCAATCTACCTACTCCTTCATGATGTACATTTTAAGAGATGGATGTATAGTTAATTATAGAAATGAATTTGTCTTTAAATAGGTCAAGAAATAGAAATAGTTCAAATGCAAATATGTAAGTTCTAGGTCAATTGGACTAAGAGATTCAATGTTATTTAATTGAAACATAAAAATGCAATTGGAAATAGATTGTAAGGAATTCTTAGCTAAATGTTCATTTTTAAAGTCACTCTAGGTTAAATGCAAATTGTGCATATATGATGCTACATGAACTTAAGAATTCCATATAATCTAATACACATGAATTTGATTGTGCATGAAAATAATTCAAACTAGATGATGAGCTATACTTGTGTCCAATTGAATGTAAATGAAATGAAATCTATTCTTGAACTTAAGAATTCCATATAATCTGAAGAGAATTGGAGTAGGATGGCCATGGAGGAGTTCTACTCAGGGGCTTTGGACCACATCTTGTGAGCCTAGTTGCATGCCTCTGAATGCCACTGCATGTTCCTCTATGCACTTTGATCTTAGTTTTCTAAATTTGGGGGGGGGGAGGGTGTATCTAGGTTATATTCTCATTTTTGATTGCTGCTACATTACTTTTTGGTGCACAAGTTTTTTAGTTTGTTGTGTGTGGATTGTATCAAAGCCATCAAAATTTGTTCTATTTGGTAGAAACATCGACCCAATTGGGTCTTGTTTGTTTGTGTAGTGGGTATAACAACATGTGGGGGTAGTGTTTCGCTCTCCCTTGAATGGATTTTTGTGTGCTTTGAGAGGGGGTTCCCTGTCCTCTTCCAAACTTAGTGAGGAGAATTTTTCCATGTCAAAGGACTCAAATTTTGGTGCATCTTTTCCTTCTGAAGGATCTCACATTCCTAAGGTTAATGGTTGCTTGGAGCAGAGTCAAGAGAGACTAGTCTTGTTGCTTTAGTTAGAATTGATCACAAAGGATGTGGAATATTTTTCCAATCATTCTCTATTCTACAAATGGGTATGTGTAGGATCATCATGGAAAAAACAGGCCCTTAAGTGGATTTTTTTTAGAAAAACCAGAGTTAGGCAACTTGATGTAAAAAATTGAATTGGTTATGTATATTATTTCAAAAATATGTAAGAATAGAATCTGTAGAAAATTGAATGTAGATTCTAAACTACTAGGTTTATTTTTTCTAAAACGAAATCTATTTGGTGAAAATTTGAAATTTCAATGCAGTAGTACTTAAATTTTAGGGAAAAAATAAGAAGTAGGTGTTTGTCTAACCACCCTAACCAAAATAAATTGATAATATTTTTTTATAAGATTTTAGATATAAGCAGAGGACTCGTCTCTTGGTGTGATGCATATTTTTTTCTAATTTTTTTCCAAGTAAATAATTAATTATGATTTTTTTATTATAAATTTTAAAAAATATAAAAAATGGTATGTCTAACCACCTTAACTTGGTCAAAATTTCATGAAATTCATTTTTTTAAATTTTAATCATATAGTATGCAAAGCATAGAATGTGATGCATGTTTTGTAATTCAAATAGAAAATGAATAATAATTATTTATTAAATTCAAAGTAAAGCATAATTTATATTGGTGGAAAGTTGAGAATATCTTTTAAAAACCCTTTTTGTTTCATCAATTTTGGGTAAAAAAAAAATCATCAGCCACATACCCTACAAATACCCATCATATTGCCACTTTTTGGCCCATCATGATCCTACACATACCCAAATTCATGGGTTTGAGAGTTTCGCTACATTTTTTGGAGTCATGGCCTTGGAAAACTTGGAATCCAGAAGGTGAGATGGAGCTGATGTTGCTAGAAAACAATTATTTTATGGTTGTTTTCAACTTCATGGTAGTTCAAAATAGGGTTTTTGAAGGGGGACCCTATTTCCATGACTAGATTGGCCTTTTTATTAAGCCTTGGCATATGGGCTTTAACCCTTCTGAAGAACTCCCGAATTGAGTTCCCTTGGGTGTATCTTCCTTGGTTCCCTTTTGTGTTTTGGAGGAATGATATTATGCATTTAGTGGCTTTGCTTTTGGGGAAACCAGTGGGGCCTTCTCAACAAACACATGACAAGAAGGTAATGACCTTTGCTCGTATGTGTGTTAAAATCGATTTGAGCAACCCTCTCCCTAATTCTATGGAGATTTGGGTGGGTTCATTTTCTTGGATGCAATAGCTAGATTATGAAACTCTACCTTTTCGGTGTTGGTTATGCCATGAGTATGGACATTTGTAGAAAAGGTGTTCTAAGTTTCATTCTCCAGATCCTCTTCTTCTCATCCTTTTAGAAACCCCTTAAGTTTGACAAGGGAAAGGCACCTGCTCAGGATGTTGTGATGGAGAAATAAGGATTCATTCTTGCTAGGCCTTGCAACAGGAATCGTGGTTAGAAGATATATTCTAAGGAAAGGTAGGAGGGGGATACCTTTAATATATTTGATGTGCTAGATGATCTTAGTCAACAAGAGGTGAATCTGGATTGAATGGTTTTGGATCAAGGAGCCTCTAAAATGATTTAGAGGGGTATTAACCCTGAATTTATTCAAAATTCACAAGAAGGGGGAGCACTTCAAATGGATACAAATTTGAGTGTGGCACCTGGTTCCTACAATTCCTAAGGCCTTATAAAACTTGGAGAAGACAGGGGGTAAAATTTTTCCTTCATTGGTTTTGGTAGGAACTGATTCAGTTAAACGAGATAAAGCTTCTTCTTTGGGTCTACATAAAAATTTTTTTTAGGTCAGTGACTTCAGAGAGAGTCTCTAAGGTTGGGAGAAAGAAGGATTTAGAGAAGATTAGGATGATGGGGGAAATGTTGGTTGATTTATAATCCATGAAGAATCTTGACTCTCACTTCTCCAATACTCGAAAATGATCATTCTTTCATGCAATGTAAGGAGCTTGAGCAGTGACCCTAGACAAAAAGTTGTTTAGGATTTGGTGAGAAATCATTCTGCTGATGTGGTCTTTATTCAGAAGACTAAGTTATCTATTGAAACCATGTATTGTATTATGTCAAAGTTGTGGGGAAGTGGTCAATTTTAGTGCATTGGTTCCCAAGGAAATGCTCGGAGTTTGGCTTTGGGTTGGTTATGGAATCCTTAGAATATTTTCACGTTATGGTGGTTTTCTTGTAAATTTTTTATCTCAATGGTTGCTTTGATTTTGGAAATCGGCCAAACTTCTCTCTCCAATATCTATGATTCAATTAATTTGATTGGTAAGCACCACCTGTGGACTCATATTCATCTTATTAGGAATTTTCCTCCTCTTTATCCTTGGATTATTGCAAGATATTTTAAAGCCATCACAGATCTGGATGAGTGGCATTTTGAGACTAGAGCCCTCTTCTTTTATTCTTCATGAAAATATTGTTGCCTTGAATCTTGTGGATGTGAAACCCCATAATGGCCAAGTTACTTGGAATAATAGGAGACTGGGGGAGGATTGTATTGCTAAGAGACTGGATAGGTTTTTGGTTTCCTATTTTTAGATTGGGAGATCTTGGTCTATCTGTTCCAAAATTTTGGATTGTAGGGGCTTTGATCATTGGCCTATTAAGTTATCTATTATATTTTCATGGGTTGTCTTCTCTCCTCCTTCCAAGTTTCAACTTATGTGGTTACATAATACCTCCCTGTAGGACTATATTATGGAATGGTGGCATTTGGGTAGACCTCCCTTTGGCACTGCTATGTACTCTTTTTCCAAGCAACTGTAGTTTGTGAAGTACCAACTTAAGAGGTGGAATAAACAATGCTTTGGTAACATTTTTCATGCTAAGGATGCTACACAAGCTAGCTTGGATGCTATCACCTGGGTGATACACAAGCTACCTCCTTTTTGGTTTTGGGTAATGGGGAGTTGAATTCCTTATTTGGGGCTTCTAGGGGTCTTTGACAAGGAGACCCTCTTTCTCCTTATTTATACATCCTCATGGCAGAAGGGTTTGGGAGATTTATTAAGAGAAATGTGGATCAGGGTCTTATCTAGGGTTGGTTTTGGGGCAATGGTCTGCCTCCATAGTCTCACCTTTAGTTTGTTGATGATAAAATTTGATGTGTTTGGCTAAGGTCAAGGCAACTACCAACTTGAAAAAGTACTAGATATTTATCTTGCAGCTTCTGGTTAGTTGATTAATGAGGATAAATCCTCTATTATCTTTTTTAACACTCTAAGGCTCATTCAATGGTGGATTGCTGATATTTTTAGGTTTCAGATTAGGAAATTTCCTTTGACTTATCTTGCTATTCTTGTCTCATCTTGTACTCTCCCCAAGGCTTCTTAGAAAATTATTCTTGATAAGCTTTTGACTAAGGTAAATGATTAGAATCATAGGTGGCTTTCTTTTGTGGGTTGCGTTTAGATTCTAAAGTTTGTGGTGTAGGATCTTCCCACCTATAGGGGTGACCCCACAAAAGTGGTTTACAATTGGAGTGAGGAAAGAAAAGTTGAAAAAAATGACCCCATGCCAAAAAATTTCATTTTTGGGATTCGAGGGAACTAATAGGTTTGAATGAACCAAAAGAGGGTTCACTAGAATCTGGGTTCGAGTGAACCCATTCAATGCAAGTTCCCACCATTTGACCAAAAAACACAATGAAAAACCCTTTTTGAAAGGGGTTTCACTAGAACCCCTCCTGGTTTGAGCAAACCCCCCTTTTCCCATCTTTTTGCTCTCTGGCACCAAAAAAAAATAGAATTTTTGCCCTGTGAAGGTTGGGTTGAGGATGAAAATGGAGGATACTTCACAAACCCAACTGGAATCAAGTAGTCCTCAGAATGAGCTATCTGATGACTATAATTTTAATATGTTTTGGTTTTATTATGTATTTTTTTTATAGTTTTATTAAACATAGGTTTTTCACCAAAAATAAAGTTCTCTATTTTGCACATGTGGAAAAATAGTAGATTATAAAAAAAATAAAAAAAAATATGAGTGCACTAGATATTGAAGTCCTTTATCCAACAAAAAAGAATGAATTTTGATACATACAAAAAAAGTTACACATTGTACAGTCCCCCTATGTCTGAATTATAATTGGTTTGACTTGTAAACTTTGTTAAAGAAAAAATATTCAATAAAAAACTGCCAAACTAATTAGAAGCACTATATATTAGAGTTACAAATCTAAATTTGAAATAATTAGAATTTTATCCTTCTTGGAAAAAACGTTCTGTTATACGGTGAGCATCACTCCTTAAAAATGTTGTTTTATGAAAAAAAAAAGGTTTTGAAGGAGATGGAAAAAGAAGTGCAATCTTATTCCAAATGTTTTGAAAAGAACTTACAGAAAACGTCACACATCACTTGTTTGTATCATCTTCAAATTCCTCATGGTTTAGTTGCTATAGGTGCTTAAAAGTGAAGATTTAGTTAGAAAAAATTATTTCAGTGTCCAGTTTGGCCAAAAATTGTAAACTAGTATTGTGGGATCACCCACAGTTGTATGCTTTAGGTGGCTCCTAAATATTTTCTTTGAGATTTAGATTCCCTGGCTAGGAAATTTTTGTGGGCAGGTAGTTTGTCATCTTCTAAATGGAGCCTTGTGAAGTGGGACACTTTGTGCAGTCCAAAGTAGTTTGGTGGGCTTGGGTTGCATTGGTCCTCTTTGAATAGTCTGGCATTGGATGCTAATATTTATTGGTAGTGGTGCTCGAAGAAAGATCGTGGTTGGGCAAGGATTATTTCTCACAAATACCTTGGAGGGATTTGAAAGGAGGAGGCTCCTTAATTTCCATTGATTGGAAAAAACCCTTTGATTTGGGAGACTCTAAAAAAAGGGGCTTTGTTGATAGAGGAGGGTTTGTTATGGATATGTAATAAGGGATCAAAGGCTCTCTTTTGGGTTGATTCATTGGATGGCTTTGCTCCCATATTGAACAATTTTCCACATTTGCAAACCCTTGGCCAACATTTCTTAGAGGTTGGATGGTCTCGTGTGATGGATTTTAAGACCTCTTATATGTGTGGTCAAGTGGAGTTGTGTAGGTGGAAGATCCTGAGTGAGTGGCCTGTGGTTGGTTTGGAGGAGGATTATGTTGAGCTCCATAAAATTTTAGAGGTCATATTGTGTAGCTCTCTTAATGATAGAGATAGGTTGGCATGGAGTCTAGATCCTAAGGGGCTTTATAAAGTGGCTAATGGGTATCAAGAGTTGATAACTCAGAAGTATGGTGGGATGGCCTAGTCCCATGGTGGAAAAGGGTTTGGAACAAGTTCTCTTGGCCTAAATGTAACTGTTTCCTATGGAATTTAGCTTGGAATAGGTGTCTAACATGGGACAATCTGCAAAAATGTGGGTTCCAAGGTCTGTCTATTTGTGTGCTCTTTGGTTGTAGTGAGAAGCATTCTTCCCATTTGTTCTTCAAGTGCTCGGATTCTTTGCTTATTTAGAATTTTTGGTGGGGTGTGTGGAAACACCTGGGTGTGCATGCTTCATCTTTGGTTGGAAAGGAACTACATGACTTTTTGTTGGAGCATGTTGATGGTTCAACAAATTTGGAAGAGAGTTGTGAACATGATCCAGGAGTCAATGGATGCCAAATGTGAAGTTGATTTTCCTCTAGAAAGAAGGGATGAGGAGATTGTGCATTGTCTGGGCTTGCATGATTTGGTCTTTGATTCTTTTTGTATCTGTTGAAGTAAGTATGATAAAAAGGAGTTTTAGAGGGGGTTGGTCTCCTCCTTCGGATGATGTTTTGAAAATCAACACAGTGGGTCTTCTAGGGGTAATATGAGGCTTGTTGGGATTGGTGGTGTGGGGAGAGATAACTCTAGTTTTGTGGATTTTCTTTTCTCCATCCATAAAGGGTAGAAAACCAACAATCTTATGAAGGGAATGGCGATTCTTGAGGCTTTGGAGTGGTCTTGTGTGATTGGCTAGTGCAATATTTTCTCTAAATCAGACTCTCAAATTATGATTAATTTGCTAACAGAGTAGAAGTTGGATTGTGTCAACTAGAAACTCTCCTTCATGGTGAGGCATATTTTATAGGTGTGCTCTAGGTTGGAGGTGGTGTCTTTTACTCACATCCCTCATGAGTGGAATGGAGCTACTAATTGTTTGGCAAAGTGAGCTTTTGAGCATGGTGGTGATTGGCGAATTGAGGGTTGGGACCATCTTTTGCTCTATGATTGTCATGTTTTAGAGAGGATTATTTATGGGGATATGGATGGTGGTCATTGCTGAGGTTCTAGTGGTTGGGTTGTTTGGTTTTATTTGGGGGTTTGGTTGGTTGGAATTCTTTGTTCTCTCTTTGTAACCTCTATGGGTCTAGATTTCTATGTACTATGAATAATTTTTTTACCCTCCTTTAAAAAAAAAAGAATTTCATATAATCTAATACATATGAATTTGATTGTGCATGCAAAGAATCTGAACTAGATGATGAGCTATACTTGCATCTAGTTGAATGTAAATTAAATCAAATCTATTCTTGAAATTAAGAATTCCATGGAATAGTTACGAAATTGGAAATTGATAAAATCTCACTATGCACATAATATAAGTATCTATATAGATTCCCATGACAACTATATATTAAAAAGTGATCCATCCACATAATTAGCAAAGATCCCATTACATGTGGTCTCAAGATATACATGGTAAACAAATATTAATGCCAAAATATAGCTATCTCAAGCACCTCAAACACCATCACTATGATTCACTACAATGAATATTCCAATGGACCAAGATTATGCATATAGATATTGGATAATATAATAAAAATATTGAATGTCACATTAGTAACATAAAAATAAAGAAAACTAGAGACAACATGTAGATTCTTCACCACTCAAACACCAAATCAACTAGATTCAATTTGTCACAAAATTACAATAAAGTGATCATAGTTTAGGAACCTAATAAGAAAAATTATTAAAAAATTAAAATAATAAAGAACATACCAACACTTTCATATTTAAGAACTTGCTAGAAAAAATTTCTTAAACCTTCTAAAACCACATCATCCCAACATAAACACTTCATATGGTACTCAACATAGCTACTAGTGTTTACCCATGTGACTAGGGGACCAAAAGAAGACTTCCAACATGAAAACTCTCACACAATATATATTTATAGAGTAAAAGAGCAAAACCACCATGTCATAGGGTAGTTAAATACTAATGTAATTGATTAAATTTGTTGAATCTTAGATCATATATATGCAATTTACAAAACCTAGTGACTTTTAAAAAGTTCACATTTTTCCTAAATTCTTTTAAATCATCTATTCCAATAGTATTTTTATGTTTGACATGAAATTGTTAAGTTCACTTTCAAATCTTCGATAAATCATTTGTTTAACTCCACTTATAGGAGCTAGATCATATATATGCAATTTAAAAAACCTCGTTTATGTTCCGATTTTGTATTTAAATTTATGTTCCATAGAATGCTTAAGTTCAAGAATCTTTTATTTCATATTTTCAACTCCACAAGTATATAGTGCATCATATACAATTTACAAAACATCTAGTACAACTTTAAAAATTCCCTTTTCCTAGATATTTAATAAATCATCCTTGTGACCCTATGAAAAATGATTTTTTAAAGTTGTACTAGATGATTTGTAAATTTCATATGATGCAAGTTATACTTGTGGAGTTGAAAAAAAGAAATGAAATATTACTGAACTTAAGAACTCCATGGAACATAAATTTATGCAAAATTGGAACATAAGTTGGGTTTTGCAAATTGCAAACATATATGATCTAGCATATAAGTGGAGTTGAACAAATGAAATTGAAGATTTGTAAGTGAACTTAACAATTCCATGTCAAATATTAAAATTCAATTGGAATAGATGATTTAAAGGAATTTAGGATAAATTTGAACTTTTTAAAAGTCACTAGGTTTTGTAAATTGCATATATATGATCTAAGATTCAACAAATGAAATTGAAGATTCAATTGAACATAAAATAATTCCATGTCCAACATAAAAATGCAATTAAAAATATATTATTTAAAGGAATTTAGGAAAAAATGTTTGAAAACATTTTTAAAGTCACTAGGTTTTGTATCAAGCATATATGATATAGCATGTACATATTTAGGTGGAGTTTCAAATGTAAATTATGAAACCAAAGATTCTTGAACTAAATTAATATTTCCACATGGAACAAATTTAAATACAATTCTATAAATAAATGACCAAGCCTTTGAAAAAAACCAATTCTAAATCATGCCATGTATGTCCAATCAATATAGATATAGATAGATGTGTGTGTGTATATATATATATATATATACATGTACATATATCAAAAAAAAAACTTAAAGATCCTAGTACATATAATCTAGATCTTCTCTATTTTTAATTATCTCTAAAATCTTTTCATGATCTTCAATAGGAAACCTCCACTTTTGTTTGGAACATCCTTAGGTAAAGTTTCTAAATTTATTTTTATTGCTATAACGAAGTGACTATAATGTAAAACCTTTTGTCCTGGCATATAATTAAAAAATATAATATCATTTTTATCTATCTTTATTTGTTGATAATATGTGGCTTTAATAATGACTAATCCAATGGGATACTCTTGTCCATTACCATCTGTCATCGATTCCACCAATTTTCTTTTTGGTTGTGTACATCTTAGTAGATAGTAATCTACACCTTTCACATTGTCAGGATATGCAACAACAACAAAAATATATCCTATACACACACCATGTAAAGTTTACAAAAGTTGTAAATATATTTTCAATATATATAAAATTATATATAAACATGCTTGAAAATTACATAGAATATATTTATACCAATTTTATGTTAATCAATTTCCATACTTGTAACAACTAAATTAGATACACATTTGTAATCAACTGAATATAGAGGATCGTAGACTTCAACATTTCCATTTTCATCAAAAGGAGGCATTGATATTAATTGTTTTATTTCCCATCATTAAACATACCCATCTCTAATATTCTCACATTGAAAAATATTTGCATTGTCCTCAATGCAATCAACACAAAAACATGTTTTTTCTTTCACATTAATTGCATAAGGCTTGCTACTTCCCAGTGTCATGATTTGATGCAACTTCTAATACCATGAATTGTTTGAAAATTATAAGGATTTGATTGATCAATATCTGTAAGTTACAAACATCCACTAGTGATTAATTTAAGTGAATATATGCTGGTATTGGCATGGTATGATGGTTTATAGGTGGCATTGTTGTTCTTGCCACCAAGGTTCAAACCTTGTTGGGGTGGTATTGTTGAATGGTTGTATCCTATTCATAGCTCCGGTCAAAAAGTTTACCCCTTGAATAAAAAAAATAAAAATTAAGTGAATATATATATATATATAATTCAAATTTAAAAATTCAATTAAATCATGTACAAACACTTTGAAATTCAAATTTAACAAATTTTGACTAGATGTGCCTGTAACTTCCCAAAAATACTGTGTGTGTTGTATGTTGAGTCGTGAGTGGAAAAATGAATTTTGTACCATTCAACAATTTCATTTGCATTCTGTATGGCACTACCTGCAAGTACACATGTTGGAAAATTTCGTCACTTGTTACTTTCTAGGAACTTAAGAATTTAATTTAGTTTAAATATATCTATTTTTAAAAAAATATCTCTAAATTCCATATATATATGGTGAACTACCAGTAAGTTCATGTTGACAAAGTGCATGCTTCAAACATGCTCCTAATCCATCGTGCTCTCCTTTTCCATGTCTACTATCATAAAAATTCCACAAAAAAATGGTGTTGTGTCTAGAATGTTGATGGCTTAACCAAACAAAAGCTTTTGCAAAATTAAATTGTCCTATGAAGTGAAAAATAATTAGACTCAAACCAAATTATCTTCAAAAAAGTAATTATATATAAGTAATTGAACAATTAAAGTATCAAAGTTAAAAGTAAAGAAAAAAAATATTTTAAAAAAAATATATTGTACTTACCAGCACATCCATCAAACCATATCCAATGTTCAACATTTATGCCATGTCGTCTCAGGTCTTCAAAAAACATTTTGAACCAATGAGCTACATAACTTCTATCATGGCCCATATCATCACTGATATAAAAGTGAACCTCTTTGATGATAATTTGATCATCTTCGCTACTTGTATACCATCTACCTGTAAATCAACATTCCTATAGAAAACTTGCCCAAATATTTCAACTTGCTTTGAATGATAATATTGAATTTGAATCTCAATTTGAGGACTAAATGTATAGTTCCTAGAGAAATCTACAATAGAGAGAATACAACCTGGTGGAAAGATATTCTTTGAATTACGAAATTGCTAAGCTTTCCATCTTGCACCATGACAATGTTGGATATGTGGATATATAATATTGCAAAATTTATTCATGAATTCATTGTAAGGAAATCCACTCTCTTTGAGAACAATTTTTTGGCCTCGACTCCTAACTTCGTTAAGTATGTATCATATTCAAATCTCTTCCAAATAACTTGCATTTCAATATTGCCAACTTGTAAAAGATTCTTCAAATCTCCACAATCATTATATACATTTTTTATACACTGAACATTGAATTCATCTAAATCTTCTGATTTTTTGCATACAAAAGACTTCACAAATTGTGTTGTGCTTCCAAGGATGGCTATATTTTGATCAATTACTTCCATAGCTTTTTTATATGATTATACCTGTGTAGATGAAATTCAACATGATTTCGACAAGTTTCATGTACTTTATTTATACATACAAATGATGGTCATAGTGTCACAAACATCCTTTCACAAATCTTCACATTTGAAAATTCTTGCTTGAATGCTTCAAAAAGTTAATTTTGTGTTGTATCTATAAAATATTTTGGATGAGAAATTTTTGTACCATATTCACCTATTATTTGTATAGTATTCCTTCTATAGGAAGAAACACAATAGTGGTTGGTCCAATATTCAACCACCCATTTCTTTACATCTTCTAAAATTCTATCTTTTCGAGGAGCCCTACAAATATTTACCCAAATTTTCTCAATTTTTTCATCTATTTCATTTCTCTTTTCAATATACCTTTGAATAGTTCTCCTAGAAACATTTAGTAATTCAGAAATTGCTTGAAGTTGTCTTCTATGTGATAATTTATTACTAGAAATTATAGTCATCAATGATCTACATGCAACACTTAGATCACTAGATGGACTCTTGTTTTCAATACAATTCAATGCTTCTTGAAAGTTTTCAACAATTGTTTTTTTTAATGAACTTGATAACCTTTTCCTACTATGAACCCCTAACAACTCCAAAATAGGGGTCATTTATTTTCATCTAAATAGCTTTTCAACTAGCTGTGCTCTTCCAATAAAATATTTTTCTTCAAAAAGTTCATCCCATATTCTTTTAGAATGTAATTTTACTATGCTTTCAAATAACATATCTTCAGATGAAATATTATTGAAAAGATAATCCTCATCCATCTCCATCTAATTTTCCATACCATGGAAAAAATTTCTATTACTAGGTTCAGTTTGTTCCATGGGTTGTTCTTCAATAGATATTCCTTCACCTACTTTTCTCTTCCTCTCTTGTATGATCATAATTCCTCGATCTAGTCCTTTGATTTTCCATCTTAAGTTGCACTCAAATTTGAATTAACCTGTATACAAATGTACACACATTCTTTCAATGAAACATGTAAACATAATATTGCATGAATAGAACACTAAATTATAAATTGTTTATTTGTTTTAAAGCCAAAGTAAAAAAATAAAAAAAATAGCATGAGTAAATTTGGTATCATGAGCATATTTGGTATATATCACTTGAAAAAAGTTTCATCAATTAAAATTTCTTTAAATACATAAATTACAAACATATATCATGAGCATATTTGGCATATATCACTTGAAAATATTTTGCATGTAACTAGATGTATGTGCTATATCATGATATCACTTACTAGATCACCACTAAATGTGCATCAATATGGATATTTTAATAAAATGAGTACCTTAAAACATAGAAAGAGGAAAATCATGAGCCTGATATATACCTAAATGTGTAGATCACCAAGTATAATTTGTACACGTGTAATCAATTCAAGTGAACCTAAGACATGTGCTAACCTAATGCAAGAGCATGGGAAAACTTGGACAACATGTAAGAAATTTAATTAAAAATTAAAAAGGAAATGGAATTGGATAGAGGCTCAGTTAGTGTACATGTCATGTAGGTGAGGTTGAGGAAACACATTTAAATAAGGGAAAAACACATAAATTAATCATGCAAAGTATGAGTGTCTAGGAAGGATGAGACAATCTTGATAACTTTGAATCTAGCATGAAACTACCATTTCATCTCATTTGTTCTTGAATCTTGGATTCATGTGTACATTATTTCACACCTAAGGCTTGTTTGATGTAGTGGAACAATAGGTTGGATAACTTGAACATTATATAAAAGGATTGGTGTAGAAGCACCTTTGGTCAAAAATTGTCAATCAATGTTGATCATGAGTAGGCTTTAGGTTTTGGGTATCTTTTATCTAAATAAGGTCACTATGACCATTTTTATGTTAAATAAGTCATATTTTTTGGTTATTAGGTGTCTAAGGGGTGTAGATTGCAAATAGTGCAAAAATGGTGAAAAATTGCCATTTATGCAAAAATGCAAAATTTGAAAGTTGTAAAGGTAGAATTGGAATTCAAATGGTCAAGTCACTTCAAAAGGAAGTTTTTGTGGGTATGAAGTTATTTTTTTGGAAAAATTATATATGTAGTGAGAAGGAATCGATGTAAAGATTGGCTTAAAGATTGCAAGGAAGAAAAAATAATAAAACTCTGCTTTTTCAATAATTTTGTGTTTCTTCCTTCTTTACCAGTCTGTGTACGGTCTATACGTTAGATTCTTGTTCAAAATACTTCCATACTTGTTGTGTATATTTATTAGCAATCATCTAAGGGTGGATTGATAAAATTCTTTTATAGTTTGTGGCTTTTGTAATCAATTTTTTGAGTTCGATTGTGAATACCCTGTTTTAAGGGTTTTGGTGTCTTACACATGGAAAAAACCCCATTCCACCTTTTTTGAAGATTGTGTCTCAATGAAATGGGTGTATATATTTAGTTTTAGGAGTTTTCATGTTGTTTGTGTGTAGGGGAGGCTGAGAAGTGTATTGGGCATGATGCTCTAGAGTGAAGGTTTGAGTTTTCCAAATGTAAAAGTGAGGTTTTGACATGGTAAAGTGTGAAATAGTTTTGGGAATCATAATTTCTTGAAGAATTAAGTTTTTCAAAGGTTTTTATACCTATTGGAGGTATTGGTAAATTTTTTTCAAGATTGGATGTGGGTTTTCCAATAAAACCCTAAGTTTTAGACGATAAAAGATGGCTTCTTGTTTTGTCTATTTGGAATGAGTGTTTCTTCAAATAAATTGTGGAATCCTAAGTTTGATGACCTATGGAATGTTGTTCTGGTGATTTTGAAGATTGGTGAAAATTTTAATGGCAAGGTCCTTTGGAAAAGAGGCCTAATTTGAGTCCTAGTTGGCGTAAAACCCAGGTTTTGAAGAGATTGTTGCAAAGTAACATGTACTTTGTTGATTTTATTTTGTACACAAAAATGGGTCATTGAAATGGTTCAGGGCTTGCTCTGAAAGAAGGTCATTGAGAAGTTATACTCGATTGAGTTGATTTCCAATGCTACAATGAAATTGAGTGAATTGGTTGACATAGTGTGAATTTGAGGGTTTGGTGAATTGGTAGTTGTTTTGATGGTTGATGTTGTGTTGAGTTATGTTACAAAACCTTCCCTTGCTTGCATTAGGTGTTATTAGAGCAAAGGTACCATATATCATTGAGGAAATAGTTTGTAGTTTGTGAAAGAAAGATTGGAAGGTGAAGAGGCAAGATTGTGAAGATGCCTCCTAAAGGAAGCATAGTTGCAAGAAAGATTGATGAACAGGCTAAAGAAATAGAAGCCTTGAAAAGAGAGATTGTTGCACTAAAATATAAAACTAGAATTGATATGGATGAAATTGATATTGAAGAAGAAAAAACTTCCAGTGAAGAGGAAGAGATCGATCCAGAGGATGTGAGAATGATGAATCTTTTGAAGGCTGTGAAGAAAGATGAAAATAAAAAAATGGATGTGCCTATGTATAGAGGAAAACAAGATGGTGAAGAGCTCTTGGATTGGATAGGAGCCATGGAAAGCTACTTTGACAGTGAAGAAGGAAAAAACCAAGTTGAAAGGATATGCTTTGCTATGGTGGAATTTTGTGCAAGATGAAAGGAAGAGAAAGCGAAAGAACAAGATCACTTCTTGGGAGAGAATGAAGACAAAACTAAAAGGTAAGTTCCTTCCTTGTGATTATAATGTTCAATTACTCAAAAGATTACAAAATCTTAGGAAAAAAGAACAAGATGTGGAAGCATACACTGAGGAATTCTATAGGATAAGTATAAGAAAAAAGCACGAGGAGGATGAGGAAGAAAGAGTAGCTAGATATCTTAATGGCCTAAGGTATAACATTCAAGATGAAATTAGTTTGATGTAACCAAAAATAGTGTAACAATATTTTCAAATGGCAATAAGAGAAGAAGAAAAACTCAAGAGGAGACAAGAGAAGGTAACAAGAGGAAGATGCAATACTTCTAGGGGCAGAGGTACATTTTCAACACCAAGATAGTCAAAAGAAGATCTTGAAGATGTTGATAAGAGTATAGAACAAGCACTTGAATCAAGAGGTGGATGGAGAGGTGGAAGAACAAGCTTTAGGCAAGGAAGAAATTTTAATGAGCTTGCAAGAAGGTGTTACAAGTGTGGTGAGTTTGGTCACCCTTTCTTCAAGTGTCTAGAGATGTTTGGAACCACACCAAGTGGTGGAGAAAAGAAAAATGAAAGGAGAGAACAAATTATTCATGAAGATGAAGTTGAAAGTCCAAACTCCAATACTATTCGTGCTGCTCCTGAAGTAGGTGAAAGCTTGATGATGAGAATACAAACCTTGAAGAAATCCATGGAGAGAGAGAAAATTCAAAGAAGAGCCTTGTTTAGGACAACTTGTAGATGAAAGAATAAGGTATGTAAAGTGATTGTTGATTCTGGATGCACTGACAACATGGTATCTAGTGATATGGTGGGAAAATTGAACTTGCAAAGAGTACCTAAACAAAAGCCATATAAAGTGTCTTGGGTTAGTGAAAATCAAACCTTTTTGGTGAGTGAACAAGCTACTGTTGAATTTCAAATTGGTTAGTATAGAGATATGAAAGTGTGATATGAACATATATATAGGATCAAAGAAAATAATAAATTTAGTCAAAGAATAATGTGGAAAAAAATGAGAAAAGTATCACAATACATGCATGAAAATTTAATAATTAATAAGGCAACATGAGAAACCAAAATTATAAGGCAAGGATCATAAAATCCTGAGTACTAAACAAAAGTCTAATAAACATAAGCATGCAAAACATAAAATAGAAAAATAATATATGTAAAAGATAAGTCCAAGTTGGAAATAAAAGTAAAGGAAAAGGTAAATAAAACATAGGCATAAGGAGGGTGTACACAATAATAGGAGGAAATATTTCAAGAAAATAAATTGGAAACTAAAATGACTCCAAGTAGGGAAGATAAGAATGTATGACTAAATATAAAAGATAAATTAAGTGTGAAAACCACAACAAACAAGGTGTATTAAAAAATATAAAATATAAAGAAATAAAAGGTATATGTCTAGAAGAATGGGTGAAGGGGGTCACAATATACATGATATAGAAAAAAAGTAAAAAGTGAAAATGATACCAAGAAGAAGTGACATAAAAATCATAATACATATTTAAATTCATTTGTGTCAAAATGTAATAAATAAGGATATATAAATGAAAGGTATATATCTAAATGAATTTATTAGGTCTCACATGAGCTATGGGAGAATAGTGATCATGTGAAACACATAATAATGTATAAAATAAGGAAGGATATAAAAAGAACATGTGGCTCTATGGACATATCTAATCATCATGATACATGTGTACACCATAACCTAATAACCCTAGTTCTCAACCATATTCAAATGAAAATAGTGAAAACAAACTTCAATGCACTCATGAACAGACTGACATAATTAATTAAATAAGTTGACGATCAATGTACCTTCAAAAATAGCTCTCCTATTGTCCATATACGTTTTCTTTTGTTGAAATAAGTCTTCTAAATTGTCGAAATAAGTCTTCCAAATTATTGAAATAAACATTATTTTATCAAAATAAGTCTTCTAAATTGTTGAAATAAACCTTCTTTTATTGAAATAAGCCTTCCTTTGTCAAAATATGCCTTCCTTTGTCGAAATATGTATTTTACCAAATTTTCTTGAGCTAAAAAAAATATTAAAAAAAAATATTTATATTGACCATTTTTGGCCAAGCACTTGTCGATTAGTCATGTTTCGGTCAAATAGGTTTTGACCGTGTATTTTTTGGTCAAACATGTTTGGCTGAAACTTGCTCGACTGAAATAGGCTTGGTCGAGCATGTCTAGTTGGCTACCTACTTGGCAACCAACTCACCTTTTTTCAAAATTTTATGAAACATTCAACTTTAACAAAGTATTTCTCCAAGCAAAATGACATTTCTGCAAAAAAGAAAAATACCCTTTTGTAGAGCTCGGAGTGGTGAATCCAAATATGTAATTTTTAAAATATTTTGATTGGTTTTAATGTATTTTATTTTTAAAATAATGCAAGTAGGTTGTTAAAGTTAACAAAGAGGCTAATTAGAAATTAAAAAATAGTAAAACATATTATTTAAAAAAAAAATATGGTGCACTATAGGAGAGAGTCCTCTTCAAAATGGTATAATTTGTTTTTTTGAAAATTATTAAAAAAATAGACAATCATTGACATCCCATGAAAACTATCAAATTCTGACAAGTTTGACATTAAAAATTTATTATGAGAAAAATACACATCAAAATTTTATTTTTTTTCTTCCATGCACTAGATATTGAAGTTACCTATTTGGAGAAAAAAAATTTAGGGAGAAATGAATTTTTTTTCAATTTTTTTCTTGACATCCTTGAATGTCACTTTTTAATGAAATTTTTAGCATTTGAAAATCTATTCTTAAATTGATAAAAAAATAATGAAAACAATTTTTAAAAAATCTAAAAAATTACAGGAATAAAATTCATCAAAATTTATGCATTTCAATAGTTGACACCATTTTGAAATTCAAAACATAAAGACCACTTTTATGTGGTTGAAGTTATGATTTTTTTTGTTGTTGGTCGATTCCTTTATAAAGTGTGACATAGGTTTGTGCTTTTACCCATGGAGAACCTTCAAATAAAAATAGAAATTGTAAAGGAGCCAATTAAATTGTTTTTTCTTATGATTACAACCATAGCTTGAGTAGAGTGAATCTCTTCCATCAAAAAATCAACCCCCGAGTGCACAGTTGCAATATCTAGGAGTAGAATAATATCCAATGATCCCCTTCTTAATCAAGATCAAAGTATAATTTCCAATGAGTCCTTTACATATCAAGATCTAGATATCTTTATTCCACTTCATAATTTCCATCCATCTCAAGGCTTAATTATCTCTTCCATGTAACCTTATGAACAAGGTATCCCTTTTACTTCCACAACATCTTCCAATTTCCTTCCAAATGAAGATCAAAGAACACCTTCCATCCCATCCAATGATCATATTTCATATCATGATCCCATACCTTTCATTCCATAGTAATCCCCTCCCATGTCAAGATCAAAATATCCTTTCATCTCATGATCCTACTCGTCCACAAGATTCTATTATCCCTATCCAAATAAGACATGTATCAAAACATGAATTAAAAGGGAATCCAAATAGACTTCATTAAAAGCTTCATCCACCCCTAAGTCATCCATTCCATCACATATCCCTCATTCCATCCAAATAAATCCATCCTTACTTATCTTGATCTTGAATATGCTATCCATATCCTTCATCCTATCCAAGTCATCCCCTTACCCTTGGTACTTTAGTAATGGTACATTTGGGGGAAAACTTTGTCCAAGTATGTTTTAGAAAATAAAAAATATCCTTACAATCCATGTCATTTAGATATCATCCTTTTATCCAAAGAATAATTTTTTATCTTATATCCATAATAGCAATACCTCCAATAAAGACTATCTTGTTCCTTTGCAATAAAATATTTATAGATCACTTCTCCTATCATCATCCTATCCACCTATCGTAACATAGTCAATTTATTTATCCCATAATAAGTGATCCTATACCTAACTAGGGATAGCTTTCCCTTTACCTTGGTTTTGGATTGGATTCTTGTATCTTGAGATCATATACAAAAATTAAAACATTGATCTTTGATGATAATCATGAGTAAAAAAAATCAACTATTGAGCTAGATCTTTGGCTTACATAGCTTGTTGCCCATCTTTTGGTATAACTATTAAAAAAAATTCATGTTCTAATGGAATTATCTTCGTACAATGGAAACTATCAAAATAAATTTCAAGTCTTAATGAATGTATCCTCCCTACAATGGACCTTATCCATAAAAAAAAGATAATCCTTTTGGCAAGAGATATGTTGGTTGTTGATTTTATATCTCAATTGCTTTTATTTTGCTTTCTTGATTTTATCTTGTCTATCCCATTTGCTCAATGAAGGCCTATCTTAATATGCTTAGAGTAACTTGGGTCATAGCATGAGTGTATTTATGTTCATATTTGACTTTCTTTTGTCTCTTATTTTCTCAATGGACACCTATATTTTAATGTTCTTAGAGCAATTTGATTTTCGGCATGACTTTTTTTCTTTTCATGTTGGCATGCGTGTTATGTGTATGCAATTTAGGTAACATGAAAAGCATTATTCAATTTCTAAGGTTCCTCTTCAAAGTAACATGTCTTATTTTTCTTTGCTTATTTCTTTAAATTTTGCATATGATATTTTTATTACATCTCTTTATAAGTTTCATTTTGATACTTGATCCTCAGTGGAGATTGGTTTTAGTAGATTCACAAGTGTTAGTATCATCCATAGTTATAATAACATAAATAAAATCATAAATAATCCTTCTTGTCATGAGCTTGACTAGAAAATTGTTTTTCCTGGCTGATCTCTTGAGGGGGCATCATTTCCTCCATCCCATGGTCTATTGGGGCATATCATAATTTTTTTTTCTATGAAACAATGTTATAAAATGCATTGTCTCAAAGAGGGAAAAAATGTATACACTTAAAAATGACAAATGCATTTTCTTCTTATCATTTCATCATTATCCTCATCATTTCTTCCATCTATATTAATTAAATAATTTATAATTATTTAATTAAACTAAATTTTTCTTCTTTTCATCCATAATAATTAAATTGTCTTAGTTTTTTAATCATATCTATATTAATTGAATAATTTTTAATTATTTAATTAATTCATCTCTTGTCATTTTCCCTCCAAAATTAATGAAAATTATAATTAAAATTATCTTTGGTCCTTAATTAGCTAAATTTTTTCTTTTAAACAAATTAAAAATATTTTTTTGAAAATTAAATGTTTCTCTCTATAATTAAATAATTTTCAAAATAATTTTATTAGTTAACACTCCTCTTTTAAATAAATTAAAATAATTTATTTAAATTAAATATTTTCTTTTAAAATAAATAAATAAATATTTATTTATTTCTCCAAGCTATCATTTGAATTAAAAAAATCTTATTTATTTAATTTCCTTCTTTAAAGTTCAAATTTTTGGTCTTACCCTATCTTGAATTGTCCTATCCATTGATCTTGCAAAGAAATCTCCACAATTGGTTAAATGTCAAGTGAAGCATATAAATAAAAATATTTTGTTTCATTCAAACCCCAAGTAATTTTATGATCAAGATCTTCCTAGCACTCTTATTATCAAAGTTACTATAGCACTTCAAGAATTCAAGCATTCAAGCATTATCAAACATTTATCATTGTCATCTATCAAGTATAGATATATTTATCATTGAGCATTTATCTTTATCATTGCATCATATCATCATTGTTCTTTCATAGTTTGTTTCTTTGAAGAGCAACCAACAATGGAGCAAATGAAGATCTTATCTATGATGACTTTGCTTGTTACCTAAATTCTATATTCAGAGCCAAGATCTTGAACTTCATTGTGTGATTGTGAGAGTGAGTTTTGCATTGTTGATATTTTTGATCCACATTTCATCATCAACACAAAATTTGTTCGCTTTGAAAACTAATTAAAAAACATATATTAATTAAAAAATAGCAAAAAAGTTAGGAAATTTTTCATAGAAGTCATATGCAATAATTTAAAAAGAAAATTAGTGAGAACACAAAAAATATTATATTGTATTTTTCTGAAAAATATGAGCACTTTGTGTGCTCAGGCTATATTTGAACCTTTTGATCAACACCATAACAATTATAAATACTATTTATACATCCTTAGGCATCTCAAAAATTGCACTTCTTGATATGTATGTAGAATTTATATGTCAAATCCTTAGTGTCTTGAGTTTTTAGTGAGAAAAACTCAAGCCATTAACTTCTTCCCTCGTAAGTAGGTCTCATTATACTTTTATGTTAAACCCATTCTTAAACACATGGTAAAAGACATAGGTGAACCAAATTACATGGTTCAAATTAGTACTAATTCAAGCTATATAAAAGAAAAACAAAGCCACATAACAATTCAAATTTTAGATCACAATCATTAGCTGTATATTATATCAATGAAATGGCATTAAAATATCAAAATTGTTACAACATTCCTAATAACTGGAAGTGGTTCTATTATTTTCTACTTTTTAAATCTCAAGATTTTTTAAATATAGATTATAATTGCATTGATTGGTTGAATACTAGAATATATCTATACCATTTTATTGTGGTAGAAAAGGGCAAATCATTATTTTTCTTCACATGTATGAGAGAAACAAAAGATTATAAAAGGAACAATATATCAAATTTTAGATGTACTTGACATTGGATATTGTACAACAATGCAAAGATTAGGCGTTGTATCGGTCCATAGAAAAAAAAATTGTACATGTACTTTATATTAAATATTATAAGACTAAATTATAAATGTTTGTTGTTATGAATATGTTTAGATCTATTTTTATATAAAATCTACATTTTATATTGTAAGAATAAGAAAGTGAATGTAATACAAGATTTTAAAAAATAGATATATTTTACATATTTAAAAAAATAATAATAATTTTTTTAAAATAATATTATCTATATTGTTATAAATGAAAATTATTATACAATTACTATTATTGATGTAGAAGCAAATATAAAATAATAATTTTAAAATATATTTATTATAAAATTGAGCCACCTACAACCTTATTAAGGCCACAGTCCCATGGAGGGCAGCTTTCTAAAAATTTGGGGTCGAATTTGCTTAAATTTTAAGTAGAATATTTTGAAGCTCGTGGTCCCATGAACTTCAAAATTTAAGCAGGCTGGTGGTGGGTGAATAAAAAGTTAATAAATAATATCATTTCCCTCCAAATTTGTTTTAATATTGGTAGGAAAGTACTTTTAAGCAGGTGGGACAATTTCTAGCTCCACCCTATTCTCACCAACTGAAATTTTTAGCCACTTGCCTCTTTGGGCTATAAAAGATTCCATTTAATCTTGTAGCAGATTTTTTTTTTCCCATGAGACCACCTACTTCCGTGAAAATAGTAGCCCAAGCCCCCCATGCGACCACTCAATAAGATACACATAGTTATCTCAAGTAGCAAAAGAGTCCATGACACTAGAGAGTAATTTATGGAGTTGTGCATAGAATGTGTTAAGACAAGGAAGTAATCACACTATACAACTTATATGATATTCAAACCAATGTATGATAGAAAACCTCAATTACATTATCATATAAATCATTGTTTAGTGATAATTATGACCTAAGAAACCCATACTATTCAAAGTAAGTTAAGAATTTTTTTTTTTTAGCACATATTACAACAATGCAAATTAACAGACATAAGTATGAGCGACAACACAAATATTTAAATATCTATGATAGGAGGATTTTGGAAGAAAAGGTTGTGGCCATCCTTTGTCATGAAGCTTTAGAGGGACAGATTAAATCATCCATTAAAGAAAAGCATTTGCATCTCCATTTTATGTGGAAGCACAACACTAAAATCACAGTGTCAAATCCCACTCCATACCTTAACCCTACTTCCACTACCCACCATTGATCCAGTACATCTGCATCTGCATCTTTAGCACCTACGTTCAATTCTTTGTGATTATTTCTCCTATCCAAACCAAATCTCAAAGTTCTATTTTCAAGTTGATGTTCATGAAGACTCAGATTTCCTAGAAATGAAGTAGCCTCAAAGGTTGAAAATTGCTTCCCCTGTGGTATTAACCCAAAAAGCATGTTGTTAGGAAATATTCCTTTCCCAGAAAGCATGTTGTTCGAAAGATTCAACACAGTAAGAAATGTGAGATTTAAGAGTTCAGAAGGAATCTTTCGTGACAAGATGTTTTCTAAAAGATCCAGAGACTCTAGCCGAGCCATGGCTCCCAATGATTCTGGAATGAAGCCTCTCAAATTTTTATTTGATATGTTTAGAGAAATTAAACCCTTTAAGAGTCCCAATTCTAGAGGAATATTACCTGATAGGTTATTATGCGATAGATCCATGAACTTGGTTGCTTTGATTATCCTCCCATACATTATAATCCTTCCTTTTATCCAAACTATTAATTCATCAGCAAAGAATAATCCATGACGTATGCCAGAAATATGTGAAAAACCAAATTGGGATACTTTTACATCGAAACTTACTGAATCATTGGCCATTGCATATAAATTTCCCACATTTGGAGGAATACTTCCTAATAAATAGTTACCAGAAAAGTCTAGAATTTGAAGATTTTGTAGGTTGAACAACTGGGGAAAAATTCTATTATTAAACTTATTAGAAGCTAAGCTGAGAATTCTTAAATCTGTCACCTTTTCAATCCAATAAGGAATGCTACCTTCAAATTCATTATTTCCCAAATCAAATACTCACAGATCCATGCAATTCGCAATGGATGAAGGAATAATACCTTGCAACCTATTTCCATTGAGATTCAGTGTGCGAAGCATCTGCAGATTTCCCAACTCATTTGGAATCTCCCCTTGCAAAAAATTTTGAGCCAATTTTAAAACTTTTAATTGAGAACACCTCCCAATGTTTGTAGGAATGATACATGTCAGCTTGTTCATTGACAAGTCTAAAAGCAACAATTGATTTCAATCGGTACATATGGAACTTGGAATTTTTCCAATGAGATTATTCCCTGACAATGATAGAAATTGTAATGTGCCAATTGTAACAGGAATAAAACCATTAAACTCATCATCTGATAGATCTAACATCATTGCAACAAAATCAAGAGTTGGAGGAGAACCATATAATCTATTCCCATGCAAATCCACAAATTCAAATTTATGGGATATCTGGTGGGGTAGAGATCCTTCCAGTTGGTTGTTTGAAAGATTAAGCATATCAAGATTAGGCAAATCCCACAGCTACGAAGGAAGATTTCCCATAGTGTTGTTATCTGAAAGATCTAGCTCTTCCAATAGGAATTGCTGGGACAAAAATGTAGGGAAGTCACCTTCTATGCTGCAAGATCCCAATCCAAGGAACCTCAGGTGGGCAAACTAAGGAACCCAGCTTGTAGAGATGTTAACGAAAAATTGATTTTCAGAAAGGTCTAGCACTTGAAGGTGAGTTAGATTGTCGAATAGGTGCAGTGAAATGTTGCCTGTTAATTAGTTGGAGGAAAGTGACAGTAGTTGTAAACTGGCCAACTTTGAAATGAAATGTGGAATTTGTCTTGACAGTTGGTTATGGTCTAGCTGGAGTGCAACTAATGATGGAAGTTGACTCAAAGACAAAGGAATCTGACCAGTTAGCTGGTTGTTACTAAGGTCCAAGAACACAAGTTTTGAAAAGTTTGCAATGGAGGGGGGATCACTCCACCTAAATTGCAGTAACCGAGAGAAAGATAAACAAGGAAGGAGGAATGGGCCATGAAATTGGAAGGAATGGAACCATTTAGACCACTATTGCTAAGATCAAGTGAAACCAATGAGGACAAGTTCTCAAACCAAGAGGGTAGTTCAAACAGGAATGAATTGAAGCTTAAATTCAGATGTGATAAACGGGTAAGGTTTTGTTGGAAAATGATGCATGAGTCTCACCAAAGATTTCATGCAAAGTTTTTTAGTAAACAATTAATTGTTTGTATCTACATGTTGTTGCATGTTGACTGTAACAGTCATATGCATGCATGAACTATATTTAGAATTGGTATGCAAAAATTTTATAAAGAGAGGCCATATGTAATGAATTTATATTATGAGAAGAATAAGAAGCTCCTTTGTGTTTTAGTATTTTGTTTACTTGGATTAAGATTTTACAATTAGTATCAGAGCATAAAGGTCTAGGGAGATTGAAAGAAGATTGGTGAAGTCGCTACCATGAGATCAAGGTGTAGTTCATTGTTTGAAGAAAGGAAATTGCAGCTTTGTAAACCCAACACAATAGTCTATATGGATGTCAATGCCCAAGATTGAAGAGCATAGGTTGAAGGTAATATTGATAAGAAGATAGTTAATGACAATTATTTTGTAGTTGAAGAAAGGCATCTATTGAAAAATCTAAAGTAGGCATCACATATTTGTTTAAATAGAGTTTTTACAAAATCATAGCCAGTGTAATAAAATTTCAATCGGATCTGTAATTGCCATTGTTGTTGGAGGAGATTTTTTCCTATTTTATCAGTGCTGCAAGATTCAAGGGAGATCATTGTAAAAGAAAATTGTAGGAGGAGGAATCATAGTTTTTAAAAAGGTGAAGATTTTATCATATTTGTAGTTTTGCAAGGTGAGTTTAAATTTTTTGTTTCAATGGGAAAGACTGGTAAGAAAACAAAGAAAGAATCTATAAATTTAAAGTGTGAGAAAAATAGTTTGATGGAAGAATTAGTGAAGCTCAAAAAATGTAATTTAGAAATGATAGATAAGATAAAAGAGTTTTCAAAAGAAAGGTGTGATTATTTGTGTGAGAATGAAAACCTAGAAAAAGAATTAGAAAAAGTGAAAAATAAAAATGAAGAGTTAGAAAAGAAAAATGAAGAGCTAGAAGATAGATTGAAGCTGCTTGATAAGGTCAAGAAAAAGAATGAAGATTTGGAAAGAAAGCTAAATTTGCTAGAGAAAGAAATTGAATGTTTGAGATCAAATTCACTAATGTGTGATGCTACATGTATGGGTGATGTAGGTAAAGTTTTTTCAAGTAAAGAATGTGAAGTTGAAGATGAAGATGTGTCTGAAACTAATGTTTTTGTAGCATGTGAAGCTGATAACAAAGGTTGGTTTGAAAAGAGAAAATTTTTGGGAAAACATGGGCAAAGAATAAGAGAGCCCATTCAGCTAGTTGTGAGGCTGGAATATGGTGAGAGAGATAGATGTGATGTAACAAGTGTTACAAGTTCGTGTAAATCAGCTAAAAGTATAGAGTTTATGGAATGTTCTCATTGTCACAAGGGAGGACATAAAAAAAAAATGTTGGAATCTTCATCCTTGTACAATTTGTGGGTTGAAGAATCATTCAGAAAAATCATGTTGGAATAGAGAGTGGAATGGACAATTTGAGAAATATTGTATGAAAATTGATTATGGATGGATCGATGGATCTAGTTGGAGAAAAGTTACAGGTATGTTTAAAAGGTTCTATGAATCTAAATGTTGGCATGTTAAAAGCAATAAGGTATCATATGATTTGAGAGACAGTGAGTCTTCTTTATGTTAGAGAAAGAAAGGGAAAACCTTGTGATCTAAGAGAGTTTATCTGCACACTGAGTTGTTCAAGTTCAGTTTACAAAACTTCAGTATGTATTGTGAGTCTCGGCATCAAAGGGGAGTATGTTGGAAAATGATGCATGAGTCTCACCAAAGATTCTATGCAAAAATTTTTAGTAAACAAGTAATTTTTTGTATCTGCATGTTGCTGCATGTTGACTGTAACAGTCATGTGCATGCATGAACTATATTTAGAATTGGTATGCAAAACCTCTATAAAGAGAGGCCATATGTAATGAATTTATATTATCAAAGGAATAAGAAGCTCCTTTGTGTTTTAGTATTTTGTCTGCTTAGCTTAAGATCTTACAGGTTTAAAAGATCTGGAATTTTACCTGAGAGCCCACAGTCAGACAGGTGAATCTGGGTAAGATTGGGAAGACCGCTAAGGACCTCAACCCACTGCTCAGACGCTATTGTTAGGTTCACTTCATCCATTCGTAAGAATTCCAGGCTTCTTAGATTTCTGACCCATAAATCAAACTTGCTAATCTTCAACAAACGTTGGGAGTGTCGAGCAGAAATATCCAAATGACGCAGATGCTTCAGATTAAACAGTGAAGAACTAATCTCCCCACTGAACTGCTGGCTGTGCGTATAAGGACTATTACTTCGATCAAGCCGAATGACATGGGATGTATGGTAATCACAGGCAACACCCTCCCACTGGCAACAGTTGAATCCCCGCCAAGAGGATAAAGAGCCACCTGAGGAAAGACTAAGACCAGCCTTGAAATCTAATAGAGAACTTCGTTCATCTTGTAAACATGCTGTTGAAATGGGCAAATCCCTTTGCAGAATTATTATCCATAACAACAAAAATCCATAACCCACAGATATCTTAAACAAACAAAAGTAGAAATATTGTGTTCTTCAGTGATATGAGATTACAGAATGTGATCCCAAACATTGATGAAAAAACTCACACAGAATCAAATCCAGAAGCATTCATTATGTTCTGCCAATGGTTGAGTTTCTCTTTATTCGAAAGAGCTGTGTGCATTTTACAAGTCTTTCCCGGGTTGGGATAAAAACCCAAACACCAACCTTGGTGGTCACCGCGTTGCTTCTTTCATCTCTGCTTGACTTGACTTGACTTCGTTTTACGCGTTGTATGTATGATCGTAGATTGGAAAGCGAGCGTATATTTGACCTTCATATCACATGCATAGAAAATACGGTAAGCCTATTCCTATCATCCTGCGCGAGGTGACATCCTTGAGTTTAGGTTGGACAAAACTAGTTTGGCCTAAGATATCAGCTTGTCGAAGACAAACTCCAAGTTCAACCAAATAAATTGTGGATACGTTGTCAATACTTTCATCTTCTAAACACGCTGTTCAAAATGGGAAATGTGTTTGCAGCATTGTCATCCATATCAACATAAATCCACTGCTCACAGACATCTTAAACGTAAGTGGATGCATATATTGTATTCCTCTTTTCTTTGTGGAAAAGAGCCGTGTGTACACTTCATTTTACAGTTGTTCCCCAGCGTCTATAGATAAGTAATAAGCAAGTAACATGGTGTTGTTTATTTCATCTCTTTTATTGATTTGCCTACCTTCCAAGTGTTAGTATTTGTGATGATAGCTTGTTAACTCTTTTTAAAGTGCATTTTAAATTTTTATGGCACACGAATCTCTATCTTCATTGAACTTGTTCCGAAGAATAGGAAGACTTTGAATAATAGGTATCAATAGAATTGAAAGACTTTGAATAATAGGTATCATTAGAATGAAAATGCTTTGAATAATAGGAAGCATTAGAATATAAAGACTTTGAATAATAGGTAGTATTAGAATATAAAGATTTTTTTTTGATACTACAGGGTACCCAACGATCCAGCAGTTCATATTTTGGGTACTTGAGGCGAGCTAGGGCAAGACTAGTCCCCTGCAGGTGAGTTCCCCTGCCTGCAAGCAGTCCCACCTCTTAAACCTGGGAGTGGAGTCAAACCGGAGACCAATGGGAAGCAAACCCATTGCCCAAACTTTGAATAATAGGTATTATTAGAATAGAAATATTATGAATAATATATATCATTAGCTTATTTCATACATGTAAAGAGTATTGTATTCTTATTTTTGATGTCATTTTTAAGATGTAAAGAAAAGGCCAATATTCTAAGAGTGTAAATAAGATGACAAATTTTATAAAAGGAACTTTTTATATATCTTTATCAATTTATCTTTTATATATTCAATTTTTTAAAATTATGTCATTGTGAAAATAATATATTTATTTAAAAATATATATATATATATATACAATTTAATATGTCAGAATTTTTTATAAATTTTAAAAATAAAATATATAAACTTTTTAATACATTTAAAATAAAAATAGAAATATTTTTTACTTAAAGTTGTGTATTCTTAGAATGTTTTTTTGGTGCTTGAAAGTGAATCATTTCTAGAATGATCTTCCTCATAATACATAAGATTTTTAATGAGTTAGGGTTATCAATAATTATCAATTGAATGTCTTTAAATACTAAGACATAATAAATCATTGCATAAGTGTTTACCAAGTCAATTCCCAATGCCTATGAGAAATGGGTGGAAGATGGTCATTTAAATTTAAAAAAAATAATGGAACGGTAAGATCCATGTTGTGCAAGATCACTCTTGGACACCACAAAATAACCTCTAGATATGGAATATGAAATATATGATTAGAAATAAATAAATGATGAGTGATGAAAGTTTTATTGGATGTTATTTTCAAGAGGGTAGAAAATAGGTTTAAACCTTAGAGATGGTGATAAAAATGGATAAAGACTATAATTGAAGAGAGAATGCTCTACTTACAAGAAATATCTAGAAAACCTAAAAGAAGAAGAAGAGTTAAAGTAGGTAAAAAAAATTCAAGGCTATTTTTAAATTAGTAAGAGACATAATTGATATTTCTAATTATTTTGGTGATTTAAATATTAAAGGGTTGATTTATTGGATAAATGATCTAAATGAAGGTTTTGAGTATGAACAAATTGTAGATCCTAAAAATACTAATTTTAAAAAGAACTGAATTGAAAAGACATGCTAAAAGACATGAAATTTATCATATTTTTCATTCATGATAACATCTTAGAACACATGACATTCTCTAAACTCTGAAAGATAGACAAAACCACATGACACAATTTAGTTTGACACTAGACTTTATACACAAACTATTCTATATAGAATCAAATCCAGTAATTGTCTTTCACATATAATTAATCCAATATCGTAATATACTTGAAAAAATAAAATAAGAAAACAAAATTACCTATATAATACTTTTTTTAAACTCTTTTAATTGTAACCATTTTTTCATGGTAGAAAAAGTTGGTTGTTATTTTGACCTCTTCTAAAGACTAAAGAGTGAACGAGTTGGATTATGTAAGTGTACATATGCGCAGGTGAGGAGAAAGAGGGAAGAGTTCATGCATGATTAAATAATAAAAACCGCGTGATATTATATTTTACAATATTTCCTTGTGCGTCAACCTTCTCATTTCAGTTTCCATAGTATCGCAGGAGTGTGGATAAAGTTTGTTAATTTAAGCGGGCCCAACTCGCATGACTCCGTAAGAGTACAAAAGCATCGTGACACAGACAATTAACATAATGTCTTGTTGGCTTCTTCCACATGCATAGAAAATTAACATTATGTCCGATCTCTGAAGCTATTTTGAATTAAATCCAAGTAAAAGCTATGCAGCAAAGTGACATAGACAGTAGAGAAATGTAGATTTACAAAAGAAAATATAATAATCTTTGTTTCAACTCTAATAATTAATTTCCTTTGATATTAAATTCCAACATAAATTGGGTGCATCCTGTTAATGTTATTAATGTACGAGAAACATTGGTGTTTAGGTGTACGAACATATATTGTGTTGGGTGATATAACTATGAGATCTAAATAAGATTCATACAACTTCATAAGTACCTAGCTACGGTTCATTGATCATTCAAATATTAGTAAGGAATTGTAATGCAAATTGCTTAA
This sequence comes from Sequoia sempervirens, assembly GCA_007258455.2. NCBI lineage: Eukaryota > Viridiplantae > Streptophyta > Pinopsida > Cupressales > Cupressaceae > Sequoia > Sequoia sempervirens. Next base: position 177,046,410 of record VDFB02058242.1, on the reverse strand, counting down.
TATTAATAAATCAAATTTTTTTTGGAAATAAAATATTTTTCTTTTGAAAAATGAAGACGTAATTTAAAAAATATATTTTTAAAAATGAATTATTGTCAATTCGATTGGTTGAAAAGTTTCACTCATATTCAGTATTTTTAAAATAATAAAATATTGAGATTTAGATGTAGTGTGTACTAATATCTAATATAAAAAACATTCAAAATATATATATTTTTCTATATGATTCTGATTTGAACTAGTAATTACAGTAGGGGAGAGGGGTCCATAGTGGAGCAGCCTAACTTCGTGTTTATTTGGCAACTCTCCTGCTTAAAAAAAATAATTTTATGGTCACATCATCAAATATGATGCTACATCAGCATGCTTTTTGTTAAGGTATTAGAAAAGGCTAAAAAATAAGTGAGACTAATAGTGGTTCACTAAATCATGTTTTATTGGTGCGCCAATGCGGCATCACATGATTTGTCAGTTTGTGTACTTTATGGATAAAAAGTGTTTTGCAATTGAATATTAAGATGCTCCACTATGAGGCCCATGAGGATTACTTCTATCTCCACTATAGACCCCTTTCCCCTACTGCACAATCTTGATATCATTACAGAATTGTACGAAAACATTAATACTGGATTAATTGAATGGGGAATTGTTATTAGTTTTTTAAAACATTTGGCAAATGATAACAAAGCCACTGCCATGCTTTTTCCAACAGTGGTACTTTCTAGTGGGCATGAACATGAAGAAGAAGTTGACAGACAAGTTCTTATGCCTTGTGAATTTGACGTCGAAGATTCAACACTTAAAAAGTTTTCATGGAGTACTTGGTCGATTGGAAGGCTCCAACAAATGCAATCAGAAGTCCAACTAGCTCTAGGAACAGCGAGAATCCCCAATGGTTCTCATTCCCATCAAAACCCCCAATGAAATAGAAGTAAATCAACTTAAACATTCTCAAAAATTCAAAAATGGTTGAGTTGGAACATCTAACAAGGCAGTGTGGTTACTATTTGAAAGGTTTAGAGAAGTGCTAAGCTTTTAAATGTGTCACAATAGCACAAGAAAAACATGATATATTTTATTCTTAGAAAATATTTTTTAAATTTCTGAGATGCCCAACAAATAGAAGCTCATCATGGCTTTCTTGCAATGCAAGTCCTGATTTTGTTCATAGAAGGAACTTGCCAGTTGCAGAGGTTGAAGCTATGAGCAGAAGGGAGCCTCCTATAAAACAATGTTTCCATGGTTACTTTGATACCATGCATTGGTAGTCAGATTCAAGTGCAAACCATTCAGCTGCTTATGTTGATACACTAACAATTTTAGGTAATTGATTGTGTTAGGAAAAGTATGGTGTGGCATCTTCATCAAATTTTGCCAAGATAATAGGATTAACATGTGTATAATAGTTCCATAGAACCTAAAAAATGCTTCAGTGTGTATTCAAATCTGATATTCTCTGAGATTTTTGATGACATTCTTTTCAAATACATTGGGCATTATTCAAAGAGATGAGTGAAGAGTGATACAATTGCAATTTGTGAGTTGATTCAGTGAGACACACACCAATGCTAGCAGTGCATGAGATAGAGGACTACGTATAGAATCTGGGTAATGCCCATAGAGCTATTGTAGGGGCTTCTACCTAAGGAAGTCTTTAGTTGATTTCCGATCTTCTTTGATCAAAAGTCTTATGATTGTAGCTCAGATTCATTTCAATTTGTGTGGACCTCCGCAAGATACATTCGACGGATGGAAAGCGAAGTTGATCTAGCTTTGTCTACTTCATGGGTTACGTATGAATTTGGAAGTTCATTTACAAATATGGAGGCTTATGGAATGCATTTGTAGAAAATTATGGTATTATTGATATCCCTACTGATGTAGTTGTTGGCCTGAAGGATAAACTCATGAATTTTTTTCCTTTTTGGTTCTGGAGTTGTTGTCTAAAGATACTTCATGGTATTCCCATGTCTATGAGGGCTTCCCTAAATTGTATGAGAGAGAAAAAACAAAGTTTTCCAAGGCTGAAAATTGATGAACTGGAACCACTTTTTATTCGCTTCTCTGCATAGTGGTATACATGTGAAGAGAAGCTTGAAGGCATAGGATCTAATTTGACTCCTCATATAGTTATTCGTAAAGGGAAACACAATCAATCCTAAAAGAAAAGAAAGAGATCAGTTTTGTGTTTGGCATGTTTGTTTTCCTATGCACTCATCTACGAGGAATTTGAGGAAGGCTACAAATATACTTTGTCAAGATGGTTCAATATCAGGAATCAGACAAGTGATGGTTAATGATGCAACCACGTTTCATGTTTCAAATCAAATGAGCTTTATTTTTGAATGAGAGAAAAATTCATATTTAAATGTAGACTTAGAAGAGAAGCATTCAAACAAACGTGTAGTTTTATTTACCAGTTAAACCTTTTCATCCTTTTGGTATAGAGTCTCTCAACATCTTCACCTATGTCATTTACTAATGGGGAGGAAAATTTTAGTTCTCTATAGAGTGCAAGATTTCATTTAATGTAGGACCACTCTCACCTTCTCATAAAGTGCACACAGTCGTTAGGTAAGGGGGAGAATTTGAGGAAAAGGACAACATCAAACTTGCATTACATTGAAAATACGTTGCAGCTAATTTATAATCGAGAAAAATGACTCAGAATTGTGAATCGAGAACAATAACAGAGGAGAGGTAAAATGTTGGCAGCCTTATGAGTGATAGTAGTAATGTACAAAGTATTTCCCACAATTTTTTTTGCATAAACATATAATAGCGTACAACCAAAATAGGAGAATGTTTTATTTACAATGAATAAAAAGCCACATACAACTGCATAGATTTAAGAGGATGTGCTTCCAACAGATGTCACTACAGAGGAAATAACTATGAAAATGGTGACATAGAAAAATTAGATATGTTTTTACAAAAGGAAAAAAATGGTGACAGTGAAAAATCAATTTTTTTTAAGAAAAGGAAAACATATGTAACAATTGGTTAAAGATGGTAGTGACAAACAATTAAAAAATCAAAATTATAACAACTATCGACCCATAATAAATTTAAAATATAATATGATATATAATAAATAATATTAAAAATAATATAATATAATATATATTTAAATTATAATATAATACAATATATACAAATATAATATAAGACAATATATAAGTTATCAGTAAGAAATTAAAAAAATAGAAACAATAAAATCCAATGAAATATGTATTATATTACTTATTATATTTATATTTATAATATATTGTTATATATTTGTTTATGTAATATATATCCAATGATAATATTTGACAAAAACTTCCTTCTGATGATAATGTAATATCCTAGTCCTTCCTTTCCATGTTGAGGCAACAATTTAGACCACACATCAATAACATGCATAATGAGCATGGGAACATGAAACCTCTTAAAACATTGATGAAAATACCCAATGCTTTCACTATATTAGACCATTGCAAATTATAATGCATGTTAAATTGGGAGGAGAAGTCATATCAACTTGAAACCCTAATGAAACGATATTCATTCCTTTACATGATAGATTGATGCATAAAGGCTTGCAACATTAGCACACACCTAGGAAAGAAGTATGAGACCACCCAAAACCTCAATAGAAACACTCAAACAAAGTCTCAATATTTTAGTTCTTGACCCATTAGGAACTCTTGATAGTTCCTACTCTACTCAGAAGGCCCAACATTCCATCCATTGTTTAGTTCCTAACGCATTAAGAAGTCTCAAAATTCTCTTTTGTTTTTTCTCTACTTAGAAGCCTCATCACATCTACTGTTCAATTCTTGGCCCATTAGGAACTCCGAATAGTTGTTATTCCATGTCAAACCCCCCGACCATTTTTAATCTAATATGTAATGTCCCTTTCTAAAATTTTAACAATAATAAATATTTAAAACATAACCAAAAATCTTACTAAAGTATATCCAAACAATAACAATTAACCATACTCACACAACATAACAATTAGGTGGAAACTCACATAAATTTGCACAAAATGAATCGAACTCCAACAAAAACTTGTATAGATTAAGATATTATTTCTATAACAAATACCTTATTGTTATGATAGACATTACAATAGCAACAACATTTTGAACACTCAAAGGGATATTTAAAAAAAAAATATTATCTTCCATACATTGCAATAGCAACAACAAATACTCAAAGGGATCTTGCTTTTTAAAATATTATCTTCCATATATATTCCTCTTTTATTATAGGAAGCTAATAACTCAATTTAGGTCTAATTTGATGATGAAATTCATATTTGGAGATAATTTAATAAATGATCTATCTTTTTTAAGCAAATACCTATTTTGATAATGATTTGTACTCTAGAAATTCTTAAGAAGTGAACTACGATTGGCTCCATTGATATAGTCTACTTGACTTGAGTTTTTGATCAACAGTTTCAAAAAGTACCATCCACGTACAATTTCTAATATGTCCACCATGGCCAACCAGACCATAGAGAATTTTTTTGTTACACATGATAAGGCACAACCTTTATCATTTCTTATTTTAGGTATCTATATTAACTAGTTTTAAAAAAAATGATTGGAGAACTAATGTAATTTTATTACTATAAGCTTCTATTGTAGAATTCATAATTATGATTTAAAACCAACTTATCACGATGATGAACATTGGTGATGTCATGTAGCTCTATAATATACACCTTTAAATAGTATTTTATGATTTTAATTTATAAAACTATTTACTTAAATAGTTCTCACATGTAAAGATGTCAATTCAATGAGTTGACTAATGTTTGAAGACAACAAGAAATACCTAGGATATAGATTACTTCTTTTTAGCACAAAATCTAAATTTGTTTCTTGTGAGGCCCATTGTGAGGCCTACTATTTGATGCCTAGTTTAATTGTATTTTGATACTATATGTGTTTTAGGCTATTTGGATGATCATGGACATTGGTATGCTTGCTTTCCTATTTATGATGCATTATGGTGATTACATACATGTTATATTTTCTCTATCAACCATTCACATGTTAATTTGGCTATCAAGGTGTGAATGGATAAGTGTTTATGATTAGATTTGATGGGATGTGAAATTCAAGTTGGATGATGATGCGATCTCTTTATAACAATAGAATTATTTAGTCATGAATTGATAGAATATGTTATTGTTGTTGAGTGCTTCTAGATTAGATTGTGTGTAATTTTTGGTATGCCAAAAATTACACACAATATAATCTAGAAGCACTCAACAACATTCTTCATGGATTGTGGAAATCTATTATCACTAAATAATATGTTATTTACAAAAGAAAGGTTGAATTGTGGATATAGCTATTTCAATCTATTGATGTTAGGATTTGATTATGTTAATTGCTTGTATATGGAATTATTGATTTAATTGGTTAATTATCGTACATTGGATATATTGACATGTGGCTTCGAGTGTGTAGATACGTGCTCATGGCCAATGGGATTAGAGGTAACCAAGGGTACCATGTTGTGTTATGCCACGTTAAATTGACTATGGTCCATTTGAAGGGACCATAGTCTCTTATGTGTTGTGTAAATTTGTGATATGAATTTTGAATGTATTTTAATGTGTTTAATGTTTAAACATGGATTGGGTCCTAGCTAGGGGTTTTGATGTTTGATTTACCCTTGTGATTTTTTAAATTCAGATTCTTCTCTTTGTGGATTTTGAAGGGGTAATAAAAGTCTTCAAATTAAGTATTTCAATCATTTTTGGACCCCTAGGATGTATACCTATGGGTTAGGGGTCAAATCCTACCTATATCTTGGAGATTACTCAAGATATGACCCTCCATAAAAAAAATTTGATTAGTAAGCTATGGGTCTAAGGCCCACTCCCATATAACATAAACGAACATAAAAATAAGAATACCTCAAACTCAAAATCAGGGAGAATAAAAGACGAGAAAGAATAGAGAAAGAAACATCACAACGACTTTATAAGACCAACATAGATGTGTTGGATACCAACAAAGCCATAAGAGATCAACCTTTCTTTTATTTTCTTTTTCTTATGGTTAGGAGATCTTCTATCATCCACTAAGTGCCATCACCTATAGCATCAAAGGAATCCATTCTAAGTTTCTCAACTTTAGTTTTCCTTCCCTTATGCTTGCCGCTCTTGACCAAAATTGTTTCCCTTCTTGTTGTATAGGAGATGGTCCAATTATTTGAGCAAGCAAGGATATCCACCTGATCCAAAAGAAAATCATGGAATTTTGAAAGAGCCAAGCCCATCTCCTCATTCACTGAGGCCCAAAAATTCATCTGTTGATCCATAATCACTTGCTGGTGTTGAGCATCCTTAGCCCCAATGGTTGGAAGGGTTTTATTTTCAGAATTCTCAAAAACCTCGTCATCAGGGGGAGGTGAAGTGCAATGATCCATGAACATACCATAATTTATCCAAACAAAAATCTGCATTAGGATTGGCCTCCTTGCAGACCCATTTTTTGAGATTGATGGCCCATTGGCCATGGCTAATTTTAGATTGGCAACTAGCAATGTCCAAGTTGATAACACCTAAAGAATCTCTCTGGAATCCCTTGAAAATCAATATATTATAGCCAAGATCCAAGTGACAAATTTATGTAGATCACGTGAGGCAAAGTCCTGAAAATATCAATTAGGGCACAAACTTTGGAGTACCTTCAAGGGACAACCCCTTCCTCAATTTTTTATGAAGGTACCAAACTAGTTGAAAAATGATTCAATTTGATTTGAATTTTGCATAACTATAGGTAGATTGTATAGGCACAACCAAATTGGAATGGAAGAAATTTGGAACTTTGTAGGGTCAAAGAAAGGGGCCCAAGCGGTCATGAATAATCTAGATCTTCCGTAAAACCATGGTTCATTATAAAAAACAAACCTGTAATCCTTAGAGTTTCAAAAGGTGACAAGAAATAAACCATGATCCAACAATTCCACATAGGGAGTAAGCATGTTTCCCCAAGAGCTCTTGCACTAGACAATTAAGTCATCAACATGAGGTTTTCATCCCACAAATTTGAAGACTAAATTGCGTGAACCAATTTATATAGAGGACTTCATGATGAAATCAACGAATATATGGAAATCAATAAGCTTAGAGGCCAAGTCCACCTTACAGTCACCCATAAGCTAGGATGAGAATGGATCAAGAGAAGTAGGAACTAGAGGAGGCAGGGAATCCAAAGCAATAGAAATATTATTTCTGGGTGAAACAACAAGATCCACATATGAAGAGATGAGCCCTAGGTCAATCACAAGATTGAGAGAAAGAATCTACTTGAAAAAGTTGTTACAAACATGGAAAGGGTTCGTAGAGTTTTTGCACAATTTGTAGTTTCTCTTCACATGAGCCAACAACACTATGGAGGTCAAATAAGAGGGATGTTGATCCGGGGAGGGATATCCCATGCTTCCAATAGAACCCTGGGCCTTCCTATGCTTGGCCTCCACCACCCGCTACCACAAAGAATCCACAAACTGCCTAAGTGCATTTTCGCCCTACCCGTTTGACTTGGATAAAACATCATTCCCTAGCCTTTCTACTATGTCTAGAGCCAACCCCACCAAAATTTCACCTAACTATTCAAGCCCATTGTGTGTTGCAACTCCCTTTCGCTCGCTCATAGTCTTCATCCATGAATATAACCCGAGAGGCATGGTAATATATAAAAAACTTACATTATTTAAAAAGGGATATTAAGGTTTGGGCCTTGGTTGTTGGAACTATAGGCAAGAAGCCCAACTAGATCACCAAGGAGCCTTTCTTTAATGCCAGGATAAGAAAACTCTATTGTTGATGTAATAGAGAGTGATCCCACGAATTTTGAATCTTAATTGTTGGATCTAGAGGCAAGAGGCCCCACCATTTCACCAAAGGGTCACCCCAAATATGACCATCCATAATTAACATTTATGGAGGGTGGAAAATTTTAGGAAAAGGAATGTTGCTTCCAAAATCTCATTAATGAGATTGGAGAGCTCTTGTGAGTGTTGAAAACTCCTTGACTCTTCACTTCCCCATGTGTGAGAAATTGTGGGGAGATGTGTCCAAAGAGATGAATGAAAGAGTGACATGTGCCATTCCGTCATTTAGGATTCCAATGCTAGCTCCCTACTTATATCCTTTGGAAAGCCAAATGAGGGGAACTATTCTTGCTTATCTTGGTTTTGGATTTGGGAGCTTTTGGGGAAGGAAATCAAGCTTTGAAGAAAAGGAGATTGAAGGAATCCTACAAAATATTAATAGTATATTTAGAAGTTCCCTTGAAAGGATGATTAAATGTTCTTCAAGAGAAATAAATTAATGCTCCTATTTTTCAAGAGGGGGGCCTAGGTTTTACAAATGAACTTAAAGGATATACATGAATGCCATTTTACTTGGTGAGAACCTTGATAGTAAATTTAATTTATCCTCTACTACATAATTCTTTAATAGAAATATAAATTGGAAGGTTAAAGGGAAACAAAAGGAACAATATTGGGAGAGGCTCAAGTTTGATGTACCTTGTTTAGGTTTATGATAACTTTGCAAGTTTTTTCACGTATTCTTTCTTCCTATTCTACTAAATACTTTCATGCACTCTTACTTTGCGTTGTCCTTTTGTTTCCAATCTCCTTCTTTGTAAAATATTGCTTAACAATTCCTCTAATATCCTCCTTCAAAGATGGCCCTATAGAAAAAAATTATCTTTCACAAATTTTCTTTTCATTTTCTCCTTCAAAGCTTTCCTTGTAGAACCGAAATATCTTGTACAATTCCTCTAATTTTATTTTTTCCTTTTGTTGGGTAATCCCTAACCAAGGTTAGGGGGGTAGGGTCCTTTTAAAACTTGGTTAGGTTTCCAAATGTTTTTCTCTTGCTTTGATTATTTAATTTTAAAGAATCGGGTAATGGAGGAGCCACAGGTCTTACCCACGTGGGATAGTATCCTTGTGTTTAGTTTTCTTGTTCTATATTTTTCTAGCTCTTATTTGTTGACATGGTTCTTATGCTTGTGTGCTAGGGTGTACTACTTTCATCACCAGTTAGATGAGATGTTATAGGTAATCGTGCCCAAATACTGGTGTAAACATTCATTGTTTGGTGCAGCTTGAGTTGTCGAGACTATCATTTCTCTGTTTGGTTTAGTGCATTCATGAATTATAGTGTGCGATCTTGTATTATGGGTTTTGGAGTGTATTTGTTCATGGAACCTCAATTTAGAACCACTTGCATTCATTATGAGATGTCGCTGGTTTTTTTGCTCTTGTTTCTCAACCTAAAAGCTAGGGTTTCAACATGAATGAGTGTAACTGGGGAGATGTGAAACTCCATGGTTTTAACGAGTTCCAAAGCTCAAGTTGGATTTACAGGGCCAATAATCGACCATCGTTTGAAGGGTTTTCTTAGAGGAAAAAATCCCATGGTTTGGAAGGCAGTTAGAATGATCTTGGGAAGGGGATTTTCGGAGGCTGAAAGGAGATATTGGATCAATTCTGACATTACTTCTTGATTTTTGGGTTGTCTACTAGATCTACGTGTGTCCCTCCAAATGGTTGAAAAGTGTTTCCACAAAGTACATTTAAATTTTCTTTTCTGGTTGGGCTAACTAAGAATCTATTGGTGGCTCATTTGGGGGAAGTCCTTCCACAACTTTAGGAGTTTGGATGTCCTTTCTAGGTCCTTTTACAAATTTCTAGTCATTCATTCTATTGGGAATAGGATACCATTTAATTGCAATCCAAAACATGATTTCATGTATCTCTTAAGTCCTTGGAAAGTGTTCCCCAACACTAGGATTAGAAAGAGATTAAATTCAAATAAAATGAACATGTAAATTGACATTTGTAATTAATTCTAAATGATAGGAACATGTGGGGACACCCAAGAAGAGCTCCTACAAAATGGGAGCACATGGGGCGCCATGGAGGGAAGAACCCACCTTGAGTTTAGTTAACTGCTTGGAGGATTGATAACACTTTGAAATAATGCATGTAAAGATCCTAGAATTTAGGGATTGATATTTACATGAGTGGATTTCAGTTCAGTTTAGTTTAGTTCAATTCAATATCAATTTAGTTCAATTCAGTTAAGTTCAGTTATGTTTTAGTTATCTTCAGTTGCATGTAGTTAGTTTCAGTTGAATTCTAGTTGACTTTAGTTGACTTGAGTTACATGACTAATGACTTTAGTTGCATGTTAGATAATTGATGGATACATTCAATTAAGTGGGGATGATCAATAATGCATAATGTATGCATGAATTGTTGGAGAGATATGTTTTGAAGTTAACTAAGATTGACTTGGACCCACCTTGGGTGCCCAAGTTGGCATCTTTGAGTTAACACCTTTTGCATGAGAAGAGATTTACAAGGATAAGTTAAGTGAGCCCATTCTTGGGCACGAACTTTGTTGTGATTCTTGCAAGATATTTTCTTGACCAACGATAAGTTAAGAGTTAAGTTTGGGGTGCCTAAATTGAGGAGATATTGGATTTGACTTCTTGCTACATATTGAAACTCTACTTGCATATAATAAGCATAGGTTTTTGAGAGAAGCTTTGTGCTTTATAATTGAAAACTCTTTGGATTTTTCAAGGCTCATGATTGTCTATTAACTGTAGCAAGTTGAAGAGAGTTTTATCAGAGTTTATTGCAGGTTGTGAAGAAGAATTGTTGAAGGAAAAAGAAGCATCTCAAGCAAAGATTGATAAAGAATTATTGTAATATTTTTCTAAGGTTAACTAATAAAAGCACTACTAATTCTAGTGGTGGTTTTTTTTCCCAAAAGGGTTTCTCCATGGTATATGCTATGTCACTTCTATCTTCTGGTCTTATTCTTCGACAATCTTCTATCTATTCTACAATTGGTAAAATGAATCTAAACAAATAATCATCCAAAAAGAATTTTTAACAAAGAACACTTAATTAGATCTATAGTATAATAGTTGTACAAAGTATTAAGATACATAATTATCTCCTTTTTTCAACATTTGGTATTAGAGCTAACGGTTGGGTAGAGTTTGGGACACCTTTCTCTTAAAAGTTTGAAGGTTTTTTGGCTATAGTCAAAGGATTTACTATTGTGTTATTGCTGATTTTGTAAAAGAAGTGTGTTAAAATGAGTTCTAATTCTCATTTAGATATTGAAAGATTCAATGGATCTAATTATGAGATGTGGAAACTAAAAATGGAGGAATTTTGTGAAGAAAGAGATCAGTGGTTAGCTGTTTGTAATGAGACAAAGTCACCTACAACGATGGCAGATCGGGATTGGGATAAGCTTGATAAGAAGGCAAGAGGGTCCATAATATTATGTCTTGCTAATGCTATTCTCTTGAATTTTTTAGATGAAACTACCACATATAAGCTATGGAAGACGATAGGTGATATCTATCAAACCAAAAGTATTACTAATAAGTTGTATATGAAAAGATAGTTGTATTCTTTAAAGATGAAAGATGGTGATTCTATTATAAATCATTTAAATGTTTTTAATTTGATTATAAGTCAATTAGCATATGCAGATTTAAAGCTAGAAGATGAAGATAAATGCATTTTGTTACTTTGTTCTTTACCAAAATCTTGGGAAAATATAATTGTTTCTATCAGTGGTAGTGGTGTAGATCCTAAGATGGAAAATATAATTCCTACTCTCGTATTAGAGGACATGAGGAGGAATTCTAAAATGGAAATCCAAGATGCCTTGTTTGTAATAGGTAGTCTTGAGAAAAAGATGAGAAAAAGGAACCTAAGGGAGACAAGGAAGGAAAGGGTAAGTCCAAAGGACTGTCTAAAACTCATGGTAAGAGTAAGGTAAAGTGTTGGAACTATAGAAAACCAGGACATGTGAAGAAGGATTGTAAGAGAAAGAAAAAGAGTTTTGATTCTTCTACAGAGGAATCCTCAGATGATGGTAATGATGCATTGATCATTTCATGTAAAAATGTTAGTGATGAATATTTTCTTGATGTTTTAGAGTGATCTTCATGAAGAGGATGGTAGTCATGATGCCATGTGTAGCTCGTACCATGGCTCATTGGGAGTTGTTGGCAGTGTCATGGATGCATCATGGGTATGGTTATCTTCATGTGATTGGCGATATGTTTTCCTGGTTTAGAGTGGTTTCTATTATGTCATGGTTTACTTTTGTTGCATTTAGAGTTTGGCATGGTACTTGTTCTCTTGAGACTAGGATGTTTATGTATGTTATGATGCATGCGATCTCCTTGGAGGAGATTGTTAGAACATGGATGTCATGTTTATGTTTCCAATTCATGATTGGAGCTTTGACATTGATCATAGTATTTCTCTTTGTATTGATTATATTAATCATTTGCTTGATTACTTCATGATAGTGCTATGTTGCATTTGGAGTTTGGCATGGTTTGGTTGGTTATAGGTCCTCATGGATACTTGGAGACATAGGTGAGGCTTGAGTTCTCTTATGATTAGAGAAATGTGTTGATATGGTTAATCTTGATGAGATTTCAGCAGGAAGTCTGAGGAGCCTACACCTTGGTTGGATGTGAGTTCAACACACTCAGAAGTTTCACATGCCTCTAAAGAGGCAGTTTGGTTACAAAGACTTGGGAAAGGCATTGGTTTTAATTGCAAGCAAATTAAAATTGAATGTGATAGTCAGAGTGCTTTTTGTTTAGCCAAAAAATCCTATGTATCATGCTCGTACTAAGCATGTTGATGTTCAGTATCACTTTATGCAAGGAATGGTTGAGAGTGGGAAGGTATTAGTTGAGAAAGTTGACACTTTAATCAATGTTGTAGATTATCTTACGAAATCAATTCCTACAAATAAGCTCTCTTGGTGTAGGAGGGCCATTGGATTTGAGTCTTGTACTTGATTTATAATAATGATTCCTTGTTTAAAATAATTGCAATGTATAATGTCAAGTGGGAGAATGTTGGGAATAGGATGCCATTTAATTACAATCCTAAATATTATTTCATGTATCTCCTAAGTTCTTTGAAAGTGTTCCCCAACACTGGGATTAGAAATAGACTAAATTCAAATGAAATGAACATGTAAATTGACATTTTTAATTAATTCTAAATGATAGGAACATGTGGGGATGCCCAAGAAGAGATCCTACAAAATAGGAGCACATGGGGTGCCCACATGGAAGGTGGAACTTACCTTGAGTTCAATTAACTATTTGGAGGATTGATAACACTTCACTACTGCATGTAAAAATCCTAGAAGTTAGGGATTGATATTTACATGAGTAGAGTTTAGTTTAGCTCAGTATTAGTTGAGTTTAGTTTAGTTTAGTTCAATTCATTTCAATTTAGTTTAGTTATGGTTTCATTTATCTTCAGTTGCATGTAGTTAGTTTCAGTTGAATGCTAGTTGACTTTAGTTTACTTAAGTTGCATGAATAATGATTTTAGTTGCATGATAGATAATAGGTGGATACATTGAGTTAAGTGGGAATGATCAATCATGCATAATGTTTGCATGAATTGCTGGAGAGGAGAGATATGTTTCAGTTAACTAAGATTGACTTGGACCCACATTGGGTGCCCAAGTCGACATCTTTGTGTTAACAACTTTTGCATGACAAGATATTTACAAGGCTTGGTTAAGTGGGCCCATTATTGGGCACCAACTTTGAGGTGATGCTTGCAAGATATTTTCTTGACCAATGATCAATTAAGAGTTTATTTTGGGGTGCCTAAATTGAGGAGATATTGGTTTTGAATTCTTGTTACACATTGAAACTCTACTTGTAAAGAATAGGAAAAAGTTTTGAGAGAATATCTGTGCTTTATAATTGACAACTCTTTGGATTTTTCAAGGCTCATGATTGTCTATTAATTACAGCAAGTTGAAGAGAGTTTTATTAGAGTTTATTGTAGGTTGTGAAGAAGAATTTTTGAAGGAAAAGGAAGCATCTCAAGCAAGGATTGATAAAGAATTATTGTAATCTTGTTCTAAGGTTAAATAATACAAGCACTATTGATTCTTGTGGTGGATTTGTTTCCCAAAAGGGTTTCTCAATAGTATATTAAGTGTCACTTCTATCTTCTGGTCTTATTCTTCTACAATCTTTTGTCTACTTCTACAATTGGTAAAATGAATCTAAATAGATAATCATCCACAAAGAATTTTTAACAAAGAACACTTAATTAGATCTATAGTATAATAGTTCTACAAAGTATTAAGCTACATAATTATCTCCATTTTTCAAGATTTGGTATCAAAGCTAACGGTCAAGGGTAGAGTTTGGGACACCTTTCTCTTAAAAGTTTGAAGGTTTTTTTGGTTGTAGTGGGAGCTTTTACTATTGTGTTATTGTTTATTTTTTAAAATAAGTGTGTTACAATGAGTTCTAATTCTTATTTTATAGATATTGAAAGATTTAATGGATCTAATTATGAGATGTGGAAACTAAAAATGGAGGATCTTTTTGAAGAAAGAGATCAATGGTTAGCTGTTTGTAATGAGACAAAGTCACCTACAACAATGTCAGATCAAGATTGGGCTAAGCTTGATAAGAAGGAAAGAGGGACCATAAGATTATATCTTTTTGATGTTTTTCTCTTGGATGTTTTAGATGAAACTACTGCATATAAGTTGTGGAAGAGGATAGGTGATATCTATCAAACCAAAAGTATTACTAATAAGTTGTATATGAAAAGATAGTTATATTCTATAAAGATGAAATATGGTGATTTTGTTGCAAATCATTTAAATTATTTTAATTTGATTCTAAATCAGTTAGCATCTGTCGATTTAAAGCTAGAAGATGAAGATAAATTCATTTTGTTACTTTGTTCTTTACCAAAATCTTGGGAAAATCTAATTGTTGCTATCAGTGGTAGTAGTGCAGATTCTAAGATGGAAAATATAATTCCTACTCTCCTATCATAGGACATGAGGAGGAAGTCTAAAATGGAAATCCAATATGCATTGTTTGTAAGAGGTAGGCTTGAGAAAAAGGAACCTAAGGGAGACAAGGAAGGAAAGGGTAAGTCCAAAGGACGGTCTAAAACCCTTGGTAAGAGTAAGTTAAAGAGTTGGAACTGTAGGAAACCAGGACATGTGAATAAGGATTGTATGAATGATAAAAATAGTTTTGATTCTTCTACAGAGGAATCCTCAGATGACTGTAATGATGCATTGATCATTTCATGTAAAAATGTTAGGGATGACTCTTTGCTTGATGTTTTAGAGTGATCTTCATGAAGAGGATGGTAGTCATGATGCCATGTCTAGCTTGTACCACAAATCAGTGGGTGTTTTTGGTAGTGACATGGATACATCATTGGTATGGTTATCTTCATGTGATTGCGGATATGTTTTCCTAGTTTAGAATGGTTTCTATTATGTCATGGTTTACTCTTGATGCATTTAGAGTTCAACATGGTACTTGTTTTCTTGAGACTAGGATGTTTATGAATGCTATGATGCATGTGATCTCCTTGGAGGAGAGTTTTAGATCATGGATGTCATGTTTATGTTTCTAATTCGTGATTGGAGGTTTTCCACTAATAGTAGTATTTCTCTCTGTATTGAGTACATTATCCATTTTCTTGATTACTTCATGATAGTGCTATGTTGCATTTCGAGTTTGGTATGGATTGGTTGGTTATAGGTCCTTATGGATACTTGGATACATAGGTGAGGATTGAGTTCTCTTATGGTTAGAGGCATGTGTTGATATGGTTAATCTTGATGAGATTTCAGAAGGAAATCTGAGGAGCCTATACCTTGGTTGGATGTGAGTTCAACACACTCAATAATTTCACATGCCTCTAAAGAGGCAGTTTGGTTACAAAGACTTGGGAAAGGTATTGGTTTTAATTGTAAGAAAATTAAACTTGAATGTGATAGTCATAGTGTTATTTGTTTAGCCAAAAACTCCTTTGTATCATGCTCGTACTAAGCATGTTGATGTTCAGTATCACTTTGTGCAAGAAATGGTTGAGAGTGGGAAGGTATTGATTGAGAAAGTTGACACTTTAATCAATGTGTCAGATTTTACAAAACCGGTTCCTATAGATAAGTTCTCTTGGTGCAAGAAGGCCATTGGATTTGAGTCCTATACTTGATTTATAATAATGATTCCTTGTTTAGAATAATTGCAATGTATAATGTCAAGTGGGAGAATGCTGGGAATAGGATTCCATTTAATTGAAATCCTAAAAATTATTTCATGTATCTCCTAAGTCGTTGGAAAGTGTTCCCCAACACTAGGATTAGAAAGAGACTAAATTCAAATGAAATGAACATGTAAATTGAAATTTTTAATTAATTCTAAATGATAGGAACATGTGGAGACACCCAAGAAGATATCCTACAAAATAGGAGCACATGGGGCGCCCACATAGAAGGTGGAACCCACCTTGAGTTCAGTTAACTATTTGGAGGATTGATAGCACTTCAGTAATGCATGTAAAAATCCTAGAAGTTAGGGATTGATATTTACATGAGTGAAGTTCAGTACAAGGAGATTGCATGAAGATGGGTAGCCAATTTGTGGACAACTTTTTTAAAAAGTTATGAAAACTCATATTGTGAGTGCAATATAATGCGAGCACATTATAATGCGCTTTTGTTATGGCTTGGTATGTCGAGCTTGAGGCCCAGCCACAACAAGCCCATAATGCAAGCATGTTATAATGTGCTCGCATTATGACCTATTAAAACCAAAAAAATAGTAAAAAAAATTCATTCTTGCATTTCGATTGTGTTTTTTCTTTTGCCTACGGCTAAAACCTCCATTTTTTGTGCTTGCATTCTAGGAGGAGGTATTGTGAAAAAATATTCATCAATGGTTGCTATTTCATCATGAGGATGCTGCCACATCGACGAGGAGGTGTGAGAGGTAAGGATTGTTTGCTTTTTTCTTTGCATTTTTTAGTTTTAGGTTGAATGTATTAGTTTTAGGTTGTATTTGATATTTATTTTTTGAATTTGTAGGAGATGCAAATAAACCTACAAATCCTCAAAATCCTCAACAAAAAAATCAACCACAACAACAACTTCCTCCACCAATCCCTCAACACCCTCCTGACACTCAAAAAAATTTAATGAGTGAAATTGAGAACAACAAAAAAATAACTTGAGGATTTAATTAGTAGGTTGAGCGATCCAAATGGTTCAACTGCAAAATGAATGACCCTAGCAACTTCATTGAAAGATATGTTAAAAAATGTAGATTCAATTAGTAAACAAATAACTGGATGAAAACATAGGAGGCAGGCGTCTAGGGCTTATTACACAAATAATTTATCATAGAAAGATGCAAAGGATTTAAAAATTACCAAATGTGACTTGTGCTCATTATTCATTGACCCACACTCACATCAAGATCTTACCCTCAATGCAAAGAGGTTTCCTATTCATTGGTGCCACCACCAATAGATTAGGAACTTTTTTTATTATTGGTGGTACATGGTTTTTGGTTACCCACCATGTAACAATTGTGAAGTCCCATAGTATTTCTTTAGGAAACTATACTGTGAGTTGATATTGAACAAAATACCAAATTATTTTGATATGAGGGACTTCTAGGGGAGAGGTGGGGGGTTAGCTCAGGATAGACCCAGTGCACAGTTAGATCCTACATAGAAAGGGAGACAACCTCTTGCTAGGTTGCCTCATGAGCATGTTGTTATCCCTTTCGTCATGAAGGAGAGTGTCGATGTAGAGACATTGTAGGAGATCAACGCTTTGACCTAGAGTGTCATCTAGCATGCTAGCCCCATTCTCCAATGCTATCTAGGGGAGTCTTTGAGTGGTGGTCTTCAAACCCATGTGTGTCAATCTTGTGGGGCGACTTGATCATATGACCGCACCAACACTCAGGAGGCTACTACATAGGATCCATCTGCAACTATGGAGATGGAGAGGAAAACTGACATTTTTCATGAGGCATATGGAATTGATACTCAGGTAAAAGTTAGCATGTTCATTGAATTTAATTTATTAAATTTTGATTTTCAAATGCAAGATTAACTAGTTTAGTTTTATGATTTTAATAAAATTGTACGGTCATAGTGTTGAGATTGGATACACTGGCCCTCCACCTACTTATTTTTGTAGTACACCTATCAGTGGGCTATGTAACTAGTAAATAATTATAAATTAATTACATGTTAATCACATTGTTTTACGAATGGTATTTTAATATGTGATTTTGGATGTTGAACAGGCTAATATTGGAGGTTTCGAGGGAACACCTCCTAGTGCCAGTGGATTTACTCAAACCTACATGCAGGTAATAGAATAAAGAATTTAACTAATGAATTTTATTTAATAGATTTGTGTAGTTTATATTCACATTGAACATCATTCAAACTCAAAGCATTACTTCACATTCCATAACTAATATAACTAGATGTTGATAGATGACAAAATTTCAACTCTAATATAGTTGTTTAGAAATTTAACATAAGCAGTGATGCAATCAATTCACATAGCATAATTAATAAGTCTAGGAGAAACTTCCAAGTGCATTTTCTTGTCATGGAATTTTATGGAATTTTATGGAATTTTTTTGTCGACATATTTTCAAACAGTTCACTACCTTGTCTATGCTATGGATGCTTGGAAGGAATATATGAAAGAATAATAGTAAGCAATAGCATAGACAAGGCAATGATTTTTTTGAAAAAATGCCTCAAAGAAATGCGGTATCATGGTGATGTCCATCACCATGAGACACAATTTCTTTGAGGCACTTTTTCAAATAGCTCACCGCCTTTTCTATGCTACCACATTTTCCATAAATTTCTACCAAATCATTTTTTCAAATAGTTCATTTCCTCACTGCCATGGCTAAAAGCTTAAAAAAGTTTCTTTCCAACAAACTATGGATGTTTGGAAAAAATCTATCAAAGAATAGTAGTAAGCAATAGCATAGACATGGTAGTTAGTAGTTTGAAGAAATGCCTCAAAGAAATGTGGTCTCATGGTGATGGAATTCCATTCCATCACCATGAGACCACATTTATTTGAGGAATTTCTTCAAATAGCTCACCACCTTTTCTATGATACCACATTTTCCTTACATGTGTACCAAATCATTTTATCAGACTACTCACTTCCTTGTTTCTATGTCTAAAAGCCTAAAATAGGTGATTTCCAAAAAACTATGGATGCTTGGAAAAATTGCTATCAAACAATAATAGTAAGAAATAATACCATAGAGAAAGAAACGAAATGTCTAAAAAAATGCCTAAAAGAAATGCAGTCTTCTGGTGATGGAATGCCATGACATGCATTTGTTTTTAATGGCATTCCATCACCATGAGACCACATTTCTTTGAGGAATTTTTTCAAATAGTTCACCACCTTCTCTATGTCACCACAGTTATTGTACATGTCTACAAAAACATTTTATCAAATGGTTCACTGACTTACTGCTATGGGTAAAAGCCTTAAAACATGTGCTTTCAAACAAGATATGGATAGGGAAAATAGTAAGCATGATAGTCAAAAATATATAGTCTATAATAAACTTACTCAAAATTTTGTTCATTATCTCATATATTATAAGTCATGATGTGGATCACTATTGTAGTTTTTGTGATTGAATAATTTGTTGTTTTATTTTTAGATGTTGCAAGCGGAAACACCTCTGAATGTGACAAGGGCAATGGAGATCAGTGTTTCATCTGCTATAGAATCCTCGATGGCTTTGACAAGGGAGGTATGAGGAAAATTACTAAATTTCAATTTACATTCATTGTTATAGATGTTAGTTAGTGAAAAAGAAAAATATTATTGATTCATAGTTTAATTTCTATTTGGATGGTTTATACAGGGATTGAGCACACCTCAGCATGGGCGTGTGAATATTTACATCATGGAGAGTGATCATGAGATGGCGGTAAGTGATTATTTGTTAAATATATCATTTTTTATGATGTAATTTCTATATATTAATGTCTTTACTTCTTATTGTAACACTTAAAACTTCACCAAAAACTATACACTAGGAGGCGGAGTAGGAGCACTCTGCAAGTGCAACACAAATGAGTGATAGACCTATCGCCATCTGGTCAGCAAGCAAAGGGAAATAATTTATTTCCAAAGTATGGAGAGCAATGAATTTTGATTCCAAATCCCTTTGTTGTATGCCTACATGGCAGTTTTGTACATATGTTGTATTGGATAGATTTGACATTGTATGTCTATATGGCATTCTCATAAGCCTATATGGCTATTTTGTACCTATATTTTATACTTATATCGACATATATTGATGTATACGCACATGGCTATTTGGTTAACACAAATTCTTTTATCAATGGTGTCCATATTTGCATTATAAATTCATGGTTCAATAGATATGAGTTATGTGCATTCAAGTGTATACTTTACAACTTACATGTATACTTTGTGACTTACGTGTGTTCCAATGTTTACCTTGTGAATTATGTGTTTTCATGTGTATACCTTGTATTCGTGCATATACTTTGTATTAATTTGTGTATACTATGTATTTGTGTGTATACTGCAAGGATTATTTGTTTTTTAGTACTTGTGCTTCCTTTATTCACATGTACATGCTTGACTTATTCATGTGTATACTTATTAATTGGTTAGCCCTAGCATTGATCATTGTTGTCCTTCATGGTTTTTCTTGAATATTAATTGATTGATGCTAAACAACTTTATGTAAAAGCAAAAAACACATTTTGAATTGGTATTCCATGAAATGATTCATAGAAAGATTCCAATATGTTTAAAATCCTTTGATTGGAACAACTCAATTAGGTAAAGGATACATAATCTTCACAACACTTGTAAAACATAATATTCAGAGTAGATGAAGTAGTTAACTTCTTGACACATTATCATACAAACATTTTTCTTGATTAGTGTTTAAACATTTTCATAGCATAATCTTGATAGTGCAAAATGAATTGTTATGTTCTTGATTTGTCACCATATAAACACGTCGAAAGATTCATATGTCAAGTTTTTGCAATATTATTTCATGTATAGGAAATGGACTTAGGAGAAAGCAAGTTATAATTTATAATACAAATAAGAAATGGACTCAACACTGTCCTAGATCCCCAAATAGGTCTATTTAACAAAGAAACACCATCTCAATCACTATTCCAATTGGAAAACACCATTGGGCAACATTTACCAGTCTGTAAATCCACAAAATCCATAATTTTTAGGGTGTGACTGCCCCTCTAACCCCACTATCCTCTAAACCCTTGAACTTTTCTCAAATTTCACTAGGGTTTATTGAAAACCCCATATCCATACCTCATACAACCTTAAAACCTCTTCCAACACTCTTCATTCTGCCTACATAAATTTAATTGACCACCAAATTATGCTGCCCCTCGACTTTACCCGCTTTTACTCCCTCAAACTTCTCTTTTTCATTCAAAACCCCTCTTTTCCCAACTAGGGCATCATGCCATAACATAATTTTGACCTCCCTTGTCCTTGTAGACCTTTAGAACACATCAAAATCCACAATCTCACCCTATTTCGAACCTATTCTAACTTATTCTCAAGCAATTTCTTCTTTTCACCTCGTCTAGCCTTACTTTTAAGGCCTAAATTCTGAATTTTCAAGAGGGGAAGTGTTAGTAATCTCTTCCAATACCTTTAACAATGTTATTTTCTTATTCATACTCCCTATTGTACTTACATAATTGACTCAAATGACCCCACACTAACTCAATACTAAAAGAAAGATTGCAAAATGGCCTAACATGGCCTTATTTGACATTATCATGACTAAAACCACTGAACTAGACCTTCTTCATCAAATGGAGGAACAAGGTGCTCTGCACTAATGATCATACTTTTTTTGTGTGGAAAAATTGGACTTCTCAACTATCGTGTGTATGTTTCTCTTTTCGATTGTTTTGCATGACATCATAAGGGATCAAGCTGGTTGAACGTAGCTTGGATAAATTCTGTGTGTTTGGATGTGAAAGAGGACCATGCCTAGTGTAAACCTACTTATCAAAACGTGTTGGAGTAGTTTTTTTGGTCACACGAATTGCAAAATGAAAGTTGCACCACTTTGTAACTTTAAATTGCTTGCATTTGACACTTTTTCCATCAAATGAAAACTAGACACCACAGGAAAATGAATCCAAGATAACAAAAACTGAGAGAGGTTATTGTGGAGGGTCCCAACATGATCCCATAGGTTTAGATAGAGATTTTGTAAGCATCACGGTTTCTGAGTAATAGCGCGTCAAAGTTTGCTTCCATTTTGTGCTTTGGACCCTTCAAAGATTAAGCTGGTTGAACGTAGCTTGGAGTGATTCATTGTGGGTGCAAAATAAGACCATTCCTAGAATAAATGTACCCATCCAGATGTGTTTGAAAAACCCGTTTGGTCACACAAGTTGTAGAACAAAAATTTCACCACTTTGCAACTTTCAACTACTTGCATTTGATAACTTTTTCCCCAAGTGAAAATTCACCACTATGGGAAAATGCCTTTGAGATAGAGAAAATAAAGAGAGGTTATTGTAGAGGGCCCAACAGGATCCCATAGGATCAAACAATAATTTTCTAAGCATCACAGTATCTGAGTAACAACATGATGAAGTTTGCACCATTTTACACTTTGGACTCATAAGAGATCAATTCGGTTGAACATAGCTTAGAGTGATTCCGCTTGTTGAGTGCAAAAGAGGACCATTCCTAGTGTAAACATACCTATTCATATGCTTTGGATTAGTCCATGTGGTCACACGAGTTGCAGAACGAAAGTTGCACCACTTTGCAACTTAGCACTACTTGCATTTTATAATTTTTCCATCAAGTGAAAACCCATGACCATTGAAAAAAAACTTTGAGATAGTGAAAACCGAGAGAGGTTATAGTAGAGGGTCCCAATATAATCCCATAGGATTAGACGAGAATTTTATAAGCATCATGGTATCCGAGCAACGACATGATGAAGTTTGCACCATTTTGTACTTTGGACTCTTAAGGGATTGATCTGGTTGAACATAGCTTGAAGTGATTCCATATATTTGGGTGAGAAAGGGGATCATTCCTAGCATAAAAATACGTATTCAGACATGTTGGAATAGTCTATGTGGTCACATGAGTTTTAGAACGAAAGTTGCACCACTTTGCAACTTTGCACTGCTTGCATTTGACACTTTTTCCATCAAATGAAAATTTTCCATCACAGGAAAATGCCTTTGAGATAGCAAAAACCAAGAGATTTTATTGTACAAGGGACCAACAAAATCCCATATGATCAAACAAGAAGTTTCTAAGCATCACAGTATTTGAGTAACATCATGTTGAAGTTTTCACCATTTTGCACTTTAGACTCTTAAGGGATTGATCCAGTTGAACGTAGCTCAAAGCGATTCTATGTATTTGGGTGCAAAAGAGGACCATTCATAGTTTAAACATATGTATTTGGATGCATTGGAATAGTCCGTGTGGTCACACAAGTTACATAATGAAAGTTGCACCACTTTGTATCTTTGCACTACTTGCATTTGACACTTTTTCCATCAAGTGAAAATCCGCCACCACATGAAAACTACTTTGAGATAGAAAAAAATGAGAGAGGTTTTTGTAGAAGGGCCCAACATGTTCCCATAGGGTTAGATGAGAATTTTCTAAGCATCATGGTATCTGAGTAACAACATGTTGAAGTTTGCAGCCATTTTGCACTTTGGACTCTTAAAGGATTGATTCAGTTGAACGTAGCTCATAGCGATTCCATGTGTTTGGGTACGAAAGAGGACCATGCCTAGCATAAACATAACTATTTAGATCCATTAGAATATTTAATGTCATCACATGAGTTACAGAAAAAAAGTTGCACTACTTACATTTGACACTTTTTCCATCAAGTGAAAATCTACCACCACAGGAAAACCACTCTGAGATAGCAAAAAAAGAGAGATTTTTTGGTAGAGGGTCCCAACACATTCTCATAGGATTAGATGAGAAGTTTCTAAGCATCATAGTATTCGATTAACAACATGCTTAAGTTTGCAGTCATTTCGCACTTTGGACTCTTAAGGGATTGATCCAGTTGAACTTAGCTCAGAGAAATTCTGAGTGTTTAGGTGCAAAAGAGGACCATTCTTTGCATAAATATACCTATTCAGATGTGTTGGAACATTCTGTGTGTCCACACAAGCTGCAGAATGAAAGTTGCACCATTTTGCAACTTTGCACTTCTTGCATTTGACACTTTTTCCATCAAGTGAAAATCTGCCACCATGGGAAAACCACTATGAGATAGTGAAAATTGAGAGAGGCTTTTGTATAGGGGACCAATGCAATCCCATAGGATCAGACGATAAGTTTCTAAGAATCACATCATCCAAGTTGCTGCCCTTGTAGATTTTGATGGAAAATGGCATAAAAAATGAGGTTTCACCCTAGGTTTTGATAAAATATTATATGTAGAGGTTGTGTGATTGTCTTTTGAGTTTGTTTAGGTGATTTTAAGAAGGTCTAAGGTGGTTTCATGTTCTGGTAAGGTGTGGAATTATTCCTTTCAATAAACCCTCCTCATACTGCACAAAATATGGGTTTTATGGTTTGGCATGGTGGAGTGAGTTTCTCCTAAGAAAATTTGTGGATTTGAGGGTTTGGATACATGAAAATTGTTGCCCCAACAAGTTCAAGGGGTTGTTGAATCTTTAAAGGTATGTTCCTTTGTAAATTAGGCCTAGTTAGCCTAATAAAGACAACGAAGGTCATTTTTGATGCACATGTTCCAATACAATCACTATTGATTTTGAAGTATGTGTTGTAACTTAATAATGGGTATCTAGATCAGTCATTTTTTTTTGAGACACCATTTCTATGAGGCATATGCTACCCCTACCTTCTCAACCCTACCGCATTGGTAAGCTAGTGGACTCCACCCTAAACATATTTTTAAGGTTTGAAAGTCATTTAAAGTGGTGTATTGGCCCATTAATCTCACTTTGGCCACTATAGCTCGAGGAATGGGTCTGCAAAATCAGTAAAAAGGTGTGGGAATGTTGAGTAAGTACATGGGAGGTCAAGAGTTGAGTTGGGCCTGAAGCCCTGTAGTGAAATTTGGTGTTTTCCATGTGAATTTGAGAGGTTTTGATATGCTAAAGTGAGTATTGTATTAGGGAAACATTGTTTCTTGTTGAATTGATTTTGTACAGGCCATTTTAAACCTATTTGGGTGGTGGCATGTTGTGATAAGGTTGGGAAGTGTGTTTTCCAATAAGCCTTAGGTTATTTGGCTTAAAAAGAGGGTTTTTGGTTTTGGCATCTTGGTGGATGAATTTTTGAGAACTAATTGTGAATTCTTTGGTTTGAATACATATAAATTTCTTCCCACATGTGTTTGAAGGTTTTGGTCAAGTTTCAAGATAAGTTTAATTGTTAAAGTGGCCTAATTTGAGGCCTTTTTAGCGTAGAGAGCTTGATTTGAGAAAGTCATTACAAAACAACCAATAGTGGTTTGTTGACATGTGATTGCGTACCTTGAAGGGTCCTTGAAATGGTTCAAGTCTTGGTCTAAAATAATTTTATCAACAATAAATACCCGATTGAATGAGTTGGCAATGCTACAAGGAAGAGTGTTGATTTGGTGAAAAGTGAAGAGTTTTGAGAATTGTGACTTGTGAATTGTTGTTGTTGGTTGATTTTTTGTGTGGAGTTGTGTTGCAGGACCTCCCCTGGTTGCATTATAATTCAAATTATTTGTCCATGCTTCCATTTTGAGCCATGATTGCAAGATAGGCTACACCTTTCCCCATGTTGCTAACGTATCCTTGAATAAAGAGTCTTGTAACAATGGAGAGAAGGGTTAGAATCCCTTGTAGGTATACTAATCAAGGAAACATTAAAAATATATCATAACTAAAATTGATGAGGTAGGTTTAGTGATGGGGTAAATTTAGAAATAGAGATGAAAACCAAAATAGTTTCTAAGATCTATCAATGTGGGAGGAGTATATTCAAATTTTTTAGAGACATGTATGGAAAATTTGGTAGCATAGACAAGGAAATCAACTATTTGGTATAATTTTTTGACAAAATACCTTCATGAAAGCTTTAGAGAGTGGTATGCACATCCATAATAAAGGATTGAGAAATGATGTTTTATTTTACTTCCTTAAAACGTATGTCATATATATGTGTATACAAAATGTGGAAACATACACAAGGTAAGTCAATTGTTAAATAAAAAAATGCCTCGAAGAGATTTTGTTTAAAAATGTAATTGGAAAGTGTATAGAATTGTGTAATTTAAAATGGGCATTGATAACCTAAGGTTATAATGACAAACAAACAATGATCAACATGGAATATGCAAAATAACAAAAATGAAAGCAAGCCATAATAGAATGAAAGAAAATGTGTAAAGATTTCACATACCTAAAACACTAGAGTTTCAAATGGAGGAGTTCAACCCAATTATGTATCCTTAGCTTCTTCTTTCTTCAAACTCCTCAACAATTTGACTTTTTCAAAAGCTTGTTCCCCTCCACACTTCAATTGTATATCAATTTTCACTAGAATTCAAAGTTGAATTGATATTGTATTCCTTTCAATGTGAAAAATCTGATATTTCATGCAAAGGTGTTGGAATGTGAAAAACATGCATGAACACTTCACAACATCATTAAAAAGCTACTTTTTGTTGAAGCATGCCTATAATAGGAGTTTATGCAGAATGTGGGCCTTGAGATCATGGGAATATTGAGTTTTTTTACTATTTTTATAGCAAGACAAAACGTTCTCATGTTATAACATGAGCACATTATTTATTTCTAAAATTGGCCATATCTCTACTTCTTGAAAATGCACTCGCATTATGAGAAAGTTGGTTTTTGAATAGATTTATTTTCTCTCCTTTTCTATACCCTACCTACCCTAATTTTATCTCTCCCCCCTCTACCCACTACCCTTAACCCTTATACCCTCACTCACGACTTCTATCTCTCACCTATGGCCATACCCCTCCTTCTGTTCTATCTCTCTTCCCTCACCATGTGTCTCTCCATCCTTCCCTCTCTCCTCCTATCTCCCTCTACCATTCCATACCCTGTCCTTTATCTTCCTTCCTCCCTCCCTCTCTCCCTCCCTCCCCTCTCCTCCTGGATCTCCTCTACCCTCTCATTTCAAATCTCCTCACTCACTCATCATAATCTCCTTGATCATCTGCTCAGCCATGCCTTCTGCCCTTGAGTCCTGGCTCTGTCTCCTCTGCCATCGGCCATGTGGTTGTGCCCTCTTTGTCATCTGCCCATCTGTCTCATCATCCTCCACTCCCTCCCTTTCCACCCCTCCCTCCTATCTCCCTCTCCCTTCCATTCCTGTCCCTCTACCCTCCCCCCTCTCCACCCCCTCCTCCTTCTTCTTCTCCACCATCCACCATACCCCTCTACCCTTCATTCTATCTCTCTCCCTCTACCCATATTCCATTGTCTTTATGCAGTCTATCCTCTACCTTTATCTCTCCCCACTCCTCCCTCTCCCTCCTATAGGATCTCTCCCTCCAGCTCCTCTCCTTTCCTCAGCTTCCTCTCTCTCACTCACTCACTCTGTCTCTCCCTCTCCTCTGCCCATGTTCCTTGTATATCTCTTGGTTAGGCCATGATTCTGTCATATCTGCTCTGCCAACTGTTCCATTATACCCCTCTATCCACTATCTCTCCCTCCCTCCCTCTCTGTCTCTCTCTCTCTCTCCCCTCACCCTCCTACCATAAACCCCTAATTCTATCTCTCTCCCTTTATCTCTCTCCCTCCCTCCCTCTCTTTCTCTCTCTCTCTCATCTCTCCTCTACCCCTCTCCCTCTCTCAACTCCTCTCTCTCAATTCTAACTCCCCTCTATCCCTCTACCCTTAGCCCTTATGACCTCTACCCTCCAACAATTGCACCCTCTATCCTCTGTCTTCATCTCTCCCCTCTACCCTCTACCCTCAACCATTAAACCTTAATTCTATCTCTCTCCCCTCTACCCTATACCCTTAACCCTTATGTTGGTATACAGAGCCTAATCAGAACCAAAGGTAAAATTTTCCCCACTTTTATCGGCATGGTTTCCCCCCAAAATATATAACGGGGGTTTAGGCACAACAGCCAAGCAGGGGCTCGGGGGTAGCGCCCCTGAAACCTCTCACATTTTTTATTATTTTATAAAGGTGTTAGGTGTTATTTTTCTATTGGATGACATAAAAAACCCTAATTTTGTAACTGACATAAGTCTTGATAAAAGGCTAATGGTTTGGGTTTTCTGGGTATTGTATTGTAGCATTTGTAGTGATATTGAGTTGCAAGGATTACTGGTTGTAATTGGTTTGATTTACTTGATAATAATATTAGATTATCTATTGGTGGACCTAGCCCATGTTTGGGTGAACCACGTTAAATATTGTCTCTTTCTATTATTATTTATGTTGTTTTCATTCCTCTGTTTAATCTTTATTT
>VDFB02058242.1:177000647-177017378 GCA_007258455.2 Sequoia sempervirens | reverse complement strand
CTCTTTCTCTCAGTCTCTCTCTCTCTCCCCCCTTTCTCTCTCTCCCACACCCCTCTCTCTCCCCATGCCTCAATCCATCCCACCCTACCTATTTAAGACCCTATCAATCCAACCCCTTCTCTCCCACTCCCCCCCTCTCTCTCTCTCTCCCCCTCCCCCTCCCTTTGCCCCTCCTACCCTACCTAGACAACTCTAGATCTCTCTCTCTCTCTCTCTCTCTCTTAAAATTATCCCTCCCTCTAAAGACATACATAAATACATACATACAAGCATAATACATATGTACATACAATCCTACATACATACAAGCATACATGTACATGCATAGAAACAATCTTACATATACATATAGGCATACATACATACATACATAAATGACATACAAGCATACATTTACATACAAACATATAAATATATAAACATACATTCAATAGAGTAGCATTTAAGATAAAGCAAGACATAATGCAAGTGTGTTATACCACGCTCGTGTTATATCTTGCTAGAAATGCTCCCCACAAATGAAAAAAATAACCATGTCAAGATTGAGATATAACACGTCTATGTTATAATGTGCACACATTATAATGTGTGCATGTTATATCTTGCTTTGGGAATCCCCAAGCCTTGGGATTGGTATTTTCCTTGGAATACCAAACCAAAGGCTTGGAGGGAATTCCCAATGACCAAATATTTATTTTTGCAAATTCTACAATTTTTCACATAATCAGATTCGTGCTCACCGTCAAGATTGCACGTGGTTCAATATAAAAAAAAATGAACATCTGGGTAATGTTGGGTTCTCTCTTAGCTATCCAACGATGTAATTTTTTTCACTTTCTAAAAATGTTTAGCCTTTCATCCATGATTAATTTTGTTTGTATGTCTCTTTTTTGGCAAAAAATAATGTTTGGTGTTTTTTTCGTTAAAAATTAACTGTTTATCAAAATTTCAAATAAATTACATTTTTAGAAACTAGACTGCATTTTATAGTTTTTTTTTTTTTTAAACAATTAGTTTCCAAAATTTGTAGGGGTAGCATGGCCAAAATTCTATTTTTTAGGAAGTGTCCACTTCAAAAATTAGTAAAAAATCAAATATTGATTAAAAAATTATCAAAAAAATTGTGTATTAATTGCATACTATTAGCTAACTTCTGACTATATCAATTTTCAAAATACTAAAAAATGGTTCACCATACAAGGGTCGTACAAGAGTTGCTATGTTATTTTTTTTGTACAGAAACAACGCCAATTTGTGTACAAACCTCGTTTGAACCCCTTAATCTCAACCATTTTCAAAATAAATTAGTAGTTTAGAAAGTAGACTCAGAGCACTTCGATCCCTTTTTTTGGTCTATCTCAAAAAATTTAGTGTAACTATCCTCAATTTCACATCCAAGGTCAGTATTTCCTAATTTTAGAAAAAAGTTGTCCATTTAAGTCCCCTTTTTGGGAACCATCTTTGTTTACTTACCCTTCAGTATCAGTTTAGTTCAGTTTAGTTTAGTTATGGTTCAATTATCTTCAGTTGTATGTAGTTAGTTTCATTTAAATGCTAGTTGACTTCAGTTGACTTGAGTTGCATGACTAATGACTTTAGTTGCATGATAGATAACAGGTGGATACATTCAGTTAAGTGGGGATGATAAATCATGCATAATGTTTGCATAAATTGGTGGAGAGATATGTTTCAGTTAACTAAGATTGACTTTGACCCACCTTAGGTTCCCAAGTCGGCATCTTTGAGTTAACACCTTTTGCATGAGAAGATATTTACAAGGCTAAGTGGGCCCATTCTTAAGAACCAACTTTGACGTGATGCTTGCAAGATATTTTCTTGACCAACAATCAGTTAAGAGTTTAGTTTGGGGTGCCTAAATTGAGGAGATATTGGATTTGACTTCTTGTTACACATTGAAACTCTACAGTTTGCAAAGAATAGGCATAGGTTTTTGAGAGAAGCTTTGTGCTTTGTAATTGACAACTCTTTGGAGTTTTCAAGGCTCATGATTGTCTATTAATTGCAACAAGTTGAAGAGATTTTATTAGAGTTTATTGTAGGTTGTGAAGAAGAATTTTTGAAGGAAAAAGAATCATCTCAAGCAAGGATTGATAAAGAATTACTGTAATCTTGTTATAAGGTTAAATGATACAAGCTCTATTGATTCTAGTGGTGGAGTTTTTTTGACTAAAAGGGTTTCTCCATGGTATATGTTGTTTCACTTCTATCTTCTAGTCTTATTCTTCTACAATATTTTGTCTACTTCTACAATTGGTAAAATGAATCTAAACAAATAATTGTCCACAAAGTGTTTGTAACTAAGAACACTTAATTAGATCTATAGTATAATAGTTTTACGAAGTATTAAGCTACATAATTACTTCCATTTTTTAACACATTATGGATCCATTGAACTCTGTGTATTGGTGCCATTGGTTTCTTGCAAAAATGGGTTTGACTTTCTCAAACACCGTTATCATTTGGTGGTGGAACCATATGCTCATTGGGTGACCTAGCTCCATTAGTTTGAGGCTTCTTTCGGATTTTGAGGGTTTAAGAGGACCATTGATGCCTAGTTGAAGATAAGGCTTTTATGTTAAAAATAGAACTTTGTAGAAGATTGTAATATTCCCCTACTATTGAAAAAATTATAGTATGTGAAGGGATGCATGTTATAATACCTTCTTTTGTATAAATTTTGTAATGGGTAGTTTCTAGGCCAGAGCTTGATAGGTTTATTTAGTTTAGCTAGGGGCAGATAGCTCTCAGTTGGTAGATGTTGTAAAAAAATGTCTTTTATTGTTTCCTCCAAATTTTGTAATTTTCGTATAGAATGCTATCAAAACCTTATAGCATTAAATCTAATATGCTACTATATCATGGTTACATGGGTTATATTTTGTAAATAGAACAAACACTATCTAATGAAGATATTATTTGATAGTATTAAAAGATATCTCTCATTTTGTAAATTTGTATTTCATCATGCAAATTTCTCTATCGTGCTTACATAATTCATTTTTTTCCCTTTCATATGGATACTTAAATTTTTAGATGTATCATAAGAATCATTACTCGTAAGAGGTTTTCGTGCTAAATTTTATTTGACCTAGTTGGCATATCCCTTCATCATTGTGTTTTGGGAGAGTTTTGGAGTAAAAAATGGGGCCGCATTTTGTATGTGTTAAATACTTGAGCTAGCCTTCGATGTTGGGTCCATAACCCACTTTGTACATTGTTTTGGTTAGTATTCCTATCTATTTGACGGTTACTATGCCTAGGTGTCTTGCATACCTTAAATCTAAGTGTTGGGAACTATCTTGCACTTAACTACTCTAGTTTTTTTCCTTTTAATGAATAAAAGTCGATCTTGGGTTTCATGTTTGGAGGATGGATCCCCCAAACAACACCATGGGTATGTGCAGGATCATCATAGAAAAAACATGCCCTTAAGTGGTGATGAAAATTTAGAAAAATCAGAGTTAGGCAACTTGACGTAAAAATTTGAATAAGTTATCTATATTATTTCAAAAATATGTAAGAATAGAATCTAAAGAAAATTGAATGTAGTTTCTAAACTACTAGGTTTATTTTTTTAAAAATCTATTGGGTGAAAATTTGAAATTTCAATGCAGTAATACTTAAATTTTTATGAAAAAATAAGAAGTAGGTGTCTGTCTGACCACCCTAACCACAATAAAATGATAATTTTTTGTTTTTTAAATTAGATATATATAGAGGAATCATTTCCCAATGTGATGCATAATTTTTTGTAATTCTTTCCCAAGTAAATAATTAATTGTGAATTTTTTATTACAACTTTTAAAAAATATAAAAAACTCGTATGTCTGACCACCTTAACTTGGTCAAAACTTCATGATTTTTTTTTTTTAATCCTATAGTAAGCAAAGAATAGAATGTGACACATGTTTCAGATTCAAAAAATGTGACATCTTTTGAAAGCTATAGATTTTTTTCAATTAGCCTATCAATCAGGACTTTAGTCATAATTCAAATAGAAAATGAATAATAATTATTTATTAAATTTAAATTAAAGCATAATTTATATTGGTGGAAAGTTGAGAATCTCCTTTAAAAACCCTTTTCATTTCATCAATTTTGGATTAAAAAAAAGTCGTTAGCCACATACCCTACACATACCCATCATATCGCCACTTTTTTTCCCATCATGATCTAGCACATACCCCCATATGCCATTATAAGGTCGATTGGGGTAGACATTTTTAGTAACATCTTTATGGATTCAAGTATTCCTTATTATTTCTAAATTGTCAGTGTTGAGCTTTAGGTGCATTTTCTTAACGTGTCATAGGTATTGTTACTTCCCTTGATAATGTTGTTTGAAATATGCTCGACTTAGAGTAACTTGAATCCTTTATGGAGTCTCACCTTTACTTTGGTGCAGAGTATAAAATGTAATCTGGGTAATTTTATGTTGTTTGCAGTTCTTTATGGCCTAATATTTCATAGCTTATTAGGAAATTGCTTTGTTGAAATGCACCTCTAGGGATTTGGGGTGAAATCCAGTTGTAATTATGTTATCCTTTATCATTTAGATAGTGTGCCAAGGCATAATTCATTTCTTCTCAATGTATTAGACTGCTATATTAGTCTCTATTGTTCCGCCCATTGTTAGGCCATCGGGGGCCTAGCTTTTAGACTAAGTTTTGGAAGATATTTGAATGTCATTGAACAAGACACTAGCCTGAATTTGGAAGGGTATCTACTTTAGGCACCATGTAACTCTAGTCCTTAATCCACTTGTTAGTTTATGTTTGAGATTCTCAAAAACTCATTCTTGGCAAAGTCATTTTAATCTTGTTCAGAGAAATGCGTAGTACTTGGTATCTTAGGTTTCCTTTTTTAGGGGTGATTTGTCAGACCGTCACTTGTAGCATTGTGTGATGTATAGTAGAGGGAAGGAAACTATGGAAGAAAGACCTTAGATAAGCTAGTCCAGGGATTTGAGATATATTTGGGTTCTTCTCATGATGGGATTCTAGTGTGATACAAGGTTGTGGTTGATTGCTAAGCATTGGCTGACACTAGAAAATTTGTGGGAAAAGGTAAGGTTGTATGAAAGGCCTATGCTAGATGTTATCATCTATCTAAGAATTTTCTTATTAGGAGGATGGTTGTTGTATTCTTCCTAATTTCCCATAGTGGCAGTGAGAGAATTTGCAGGTGTCTACTACTTCCTAGGTTTTTCTCCCAATGCTATTTTGTTTGTGGAGGGAATGTTTTATTGGATTCATTTATTTCAAGGCTTAGTGTTACCAACTTAGAGTTTTTAAATAAGGAGGAAAGTTTAGTTGTCCATACCTAGTTCCAAACTTACTTGACCCTTGTTGCCAGTGTGCTTCTCTATTAAGATTATATCTTTTAGCCCCTGCCACATTTTAGCTTCTTTCCCCTTTTTACTTCTTCCATCTAATCCACACCTTGATTTTCTAGGTGATCCACCATTGCATTTTTTTCCCTATAAATATGACTTATCGATAGTACATGTAATTCTTCCATCAGTTCTTTTATTCTATGTATTTTGTATTGGGATCTCCAATCTCTACTTTGACCCTTTATAATAGCATTGATTGTGATGTTGGAATCACTTTCTACTACTATATTGCTAATCCCTTTCTCTTTTCATATTTGAAGCCCTTTCATTACACCTTCCAATTCTGCTTCATTATTAGTTCCTTGGGGTATTCTAGCTGAGAGGCTTTCCACTATTAGTCCATTTTCATCTCTTAGGATGCATCCTATTCCTAATTTCCCCAGGTTTCCTCTTGAGGTACCATCTGTGTTAAGTTTAAGGCATCCTGCTAGTGGTGGACACCATCTAAATTTTTTCCTTTTATCTTTGGAATATGATGCAAATTGGAAGAAAGGAATCACCTTCAACATTTTCCAATTCTTCATGAGTTCACCATCCTAATTTGTGAACTTGTTCTTTCTTTGTACTTTAACCTATGTGTTCATCCATTCTGAGATTTTCCTTTCAATTTTTGATGTTAGATCATTTTGTAATTTGTTTTTTTCTTGAAATATGTGCCTATTTATTTCTTTCCAGATATTCCATGCCATTAGAGAGGGGGCCACTATCTAAATCTACCCCCAAAATGCCTCCTTATTTAATTTTGACCAGCTTGAGAAGAAGTCTTGCAACTTGTTATTTCTTGGTGTGGCCCATTTTAGATGTTCTTGTAACCAATCCTAGCATTGTGTTGCATATGGGAAATTTAGCAGGAGATGATCAACATTTTCATCACTTTGTTTGCATAGCACACACCAACTAGGTCCTTCAACACCTATTTCCTCAAGTTTGTCTCCTATCAAGATTCAACCATGTAATGTAGTCGAGGTAAAGGCTCCTACCTTTGGTAGAATACCCCATCCCCAACACAATTTTTGGGGCCAAGTCTTTTCTTTCTCTATGATTTGGATATAGTACCTCATCTTAACTAAGTAGTTTCCTAACTTTTCCCTGCACCACCTTATCTTATCTTCCTTATTGTTTATAATAAATTTCTTATCCTCGAGTACTTCTGATATTTTTTTTTACTGTTTCTTCGATTGGAAGGTTTTGTAGGTCCCTCAACTGATATTCCCCTTTTTCATTTTTTCTTAGACAATCCCATACTTTGTTTCCAATTCTGCTACTTAAAAAGAGGATGTGATCTCTTAATTCTATGTATTCAACTAGGGGCTTATACCCTCCTGAATCTTTCCAAAAATTTGTTGTCTTTCCATTGTTTATCTGCCAGGTAAGTTGGTTCATTATTATATACCTGCAACTCATAATGAAGTTTCAAACATGTTATCCACTTTTGGGGTTATCTGTTGTTAGAATTCTCTCTTGATTTGTACTATTGAGGTACTTTTTCTGCATGATTTTACACTAGGGGAGGTCTGGCCTTTGAAAAAATGTCCATACTAGCTTGGCTCCTAGAGCCATATTATGAGTTTTGAGATTTCTTACTCTTGCTCCTCCTTCGGCTTGGGTTTTTCATACTGCATCCCAGTGTATTAGAGGTACCCTGTGTGTCTCATTGGAGCCTTCCCAAAGGAATTTTTTTAGGATGCTATCCATATTTGTAGCTACTTTAGATGTTAGTTGCATGCTAGACATGGAGTATATGGGAATTGTTGAAAGTATTCCCTTAATCATTGTTATATGGCTTGCAAGTGTTAGCCATTTCCCTCTCTAGCTGTAGGATTTATTCTTTCATTTTTCTATTACCTAATATTCCCAAATTTTAGTTCTGATCATTCCATTGAAAATGGGAACTCCTAGGTATTTACATGGCATTGTGTTGATATATTAACCTATCATGCTTTCTATTATCTTCTGCATCAATTTCTTCAGGTTGAAAAAATAGATTTTTGACTTATCCTTGTTTATTTGTTGTCTCAAAGCTTGGGTGTATTCTTCCAGGCATGCTTTGATGCTTTTAGCTATTGAATACCTGAGATACTGAGAGGGGGGTGAATCAATATCTTCTTGAACATATTGGAAAAATACCATCCAATTACTTCAATGCATATAACAGTAAAGATAAGTAAGAGCATTAACAAAACATGAAAACAAACAACACATGAACACCAAAAATTTTATCTCAAAAACCCAAAATCGGAAAAACCATAGTGAGGGTTAGATCACAATATAGTATAAATAGTTATAAGATATTACAAAAGGTGGCTCACTTCCATGACTCACTTTCCAAAATGGGAGGTTCATTGCCTACAAAAGATACAATGAAAAAATGGCCTATAGCCAGAAGATGAACTGATAAAGCACACCTAACAAGTGTTGATTCAGTTCCTTTGATGCTCAATAAACTAAATTATCATGTGCTTCACATCATTCTACCCTTCAATAATCTCAAAACTATCCAATATATATAGTTGATCCATCCACAAGCATCAATTAGGTTGGCCTTATTAGATGCAACTCTTATTCACTAAAAATCAACTGTCAGCTTCAAGCATTTACAAAATATTTCCAAAAACAATTCAAACATGTATTATACTACAACACATTAGCATGGACCTAAGATAGGTCAAACATACATCGACAACACAAAATTAATTCACCATAACACCAACTATCCATTAGATTGGCCAGAGATAGACCTAATAGAAAAAATAAACAATAGAGTAATGCCAACTAGTCGTACAAGCACTTGAACACGTGAGATTGTGAACATACAACCTTACAACATCTGAAAACCATTTCCCAAAACCACAAGTGAAGATAATCATCAACGAAGAATTGCAGAACAAAATATTGGAGGATAATAACTACATACCAGTTCAGATATTAGTCCAGAATATTGGATCAAGCTATGACTTAAACTTGCAGTTGCAACTCATATAACATGGTGACATAAATGACAACACAAAAGCTACAAAATAGGGTGTTCTTCTTCATTCTTCCAATAATCTCCCCTTTTCTCATTAATGACAACATGTGCCAAAATTTACAAAAAATCCTATGTACAACACTTCAACATTCTCTCCCCTTTGACATCAAGGACAAAGGGTGGTACAAAAAGAAATATGAAAAACTGAAAAAAATTACCTGGTGGATGGTGAGCCTTGAAGCTCTTTGAGTATACCTTGCCACACTATCTTACCATTCTCCCAACTCTTCTTTGCAGACAACAACATTCTATTCAAGGATTCCAATTCCACTAGACCTTCCTCTAAATCATCCAGATTATTAGGAGTCAAATTGATCTTCTCTAATTTCTCTAAATTTTCCAAAGCATTGGAAATTGTGGTGAAGTCCATTCTCACAAAGTCACCTAATTGAAAAAATCTTCTAATGATATCCTACTTCTACTTCTAAAGAATAAATATTTTTTCTCTATGAGTAGAGATGGCATTCTAGGTTTTCTTGTCTCTTTTCTTAGATGGATTGTAGGAACTGTAGACAATAGTCAATTGGGGCTCAATGGAGTCCATGAGATCCTTAATATTTTGAGTGGCATCTAGCCACTTTAGGAAATAAGCAAAGACAACATTTTCTTCAAACTCACAAGTCTTGACAACTTCCAAATTCTTCTCAACATTTGAGTGTTCCAGAGCATACTTGTCATGTAGTACCAAAATAATTTTCTCTACCAACTTCTCCTTAGCCTCTTGCTTTGTCTTCTCACCCAGTCTGGAGGCATACTCCTTAAAGGAGTCCAATAACAATTTCAAATTCTCTACAAAAGTGAGATGTATCCATTGAAGTACTAAGTGTGGCCTCCTGCAAAGCTTTAAGAGCATCATCAATAAGCTCTATTCCTTTCTAGTGAGTCTCCATAATTTATCTTCTACCAGGTGCAAGCAATGCATCCCCTAACACCAACTTATGAATAGGAGAAATTTTGTCTAAGTCTACACTGCCTTGAATCATGGGGAGTTGTAGAAGTTTTAGAGGAATCATTGGCTAGAATCTACTCTACTTGAATAGCAATCCTTTTAATACATCATCATTGGAGGAGGATTCTCTAGGAAACCTATGAGATTCTACAACTTTCCTTTGATCTTCTTCATTCTTCCCGACAGATTCCCAATTTTCTCTTCTTCCTCTTCTTCCTCTAAATTTTCTTTTTCCTCTTCCTTCTCTTCTTCTTCTACTTTCTCTTCTTATTTTTCATCTTTGTCTTTGTCTCTATTTCCTTCTTCATCATCCCCTTCACGTTCATTTTTATCTTGTTCTTTTTCAGAATTATCTTTTTTTCCTTCATCATTACCCTTTTCTTCTTCAACATGCTTCGGAGGGACATCACCATGCTTCTTTGGTCCAACTTCTCCCTCATTCTACTTCTCCATCTTTGGAGGATCATTTTCAATACCTATATCCAGAGGGATATTTGCATCATTTGTTTATGAAGGAATCCCTATATCACTTGTACCAGAAGGAATGTATTCTTTTACCTCTGTAGGAACTTCTTCACTAGAATTATGTGCAGAACTAGATGGTAGTGCACCAAGCATGCCATATTTTTTTAGCCATATCTTTGATTACTTTTACAATCTCCTTCCTTATCTTCTTTATCTACTTCTTGTCCTTTGTCATCAAAGTGTTCACTATTTTCTTCATCTGGAACATCTTTGAACACATCTTCTTCAAAGTTTCGAAATCATTCGGGGTCAAAGATGACCCAATTTTCTCAAATGCATCATTTCTAATCTTTTCCTCCAAATCAACAACCTTTGTTCTCCTTTTCATCAGGGCTACCCACATTTTCTCAGGCACGTTCTTCTTTACATAATCCCAACTGACTTCCAAAGTAATGGCATACTGAATAGTGGCTAAAATTAATGTTTTTCTGTCCTCTCTACCTATTTGATCATAATACTATGTTGTAGGCTTCAAAATATCTTCAAAATGTATCAAGGTAATGACTAATACCTCTAATCTAAAAAGGGAACTAGGTCTTACCAAATATTCCTTCTATTCTTCCTAGCCTGGAGAGGCTTCTTAGCCACTTTTTCTTTCTTTGATCCCAGTTCAGTGTGCACATCAACACCAAATTCCTGTTCATCATCTTCCTCAA
Organism: Sequoia sempervirens; assembly: GCA_007258455.2. Classification (NCBI taxonomy): domain Eukaryota; kingdom Viridiplantae; phylum Streptophyta; class Pinopsida; order Cupressales; family Cupressaceae; genus Sequoia; species Sequoia sempervirens. Next base: position 177,006,804 of record VDFB02058242.1, on the reverse strand, counting down.
AGAATGATACAATATGAAGTCTTTTACTGTCAACACAAGCTTCCTAAGAAGCACCTTCACTAGAGCACAATCTTCCTTTTCTCCTCACCAATTTTGTTGTGGGGTCCTCCTCCTCTTCCTCTTGTTCTTCAATAATACTAAGATTCTTTTTCTGTGTAGCTTTTTCTTTCTTTCCTCTCTTGCTAGGTACTACTAGAGAAGTCTATTTTTCTTTTCCCATATCTAGTATTGGGTTTAGAAGGATCCAAACCCTTACCTTTATTAGAACATTTGGTTCTACTTTCACTACAGGGGTTGCAAATGGTTTTAAGGGAGCAGTCCTTCAAGATCTCCTTGGTTTTGATGATTTTATAGCTACCTACTCTCTCATAGCTCTACCTCATGTAATCTTCTCATCAGTGAAACTTTACTCTCTAAGATTTTTATTTACATTATTCCTTATTATAGGCTTCTTGTTCTCCAAGTGAACTTCCATGAATTTTTCTGCAGAAGTGCCAATTCTAGGTTCATTGAAATCTTTCAAAATTTTCAAAAACACCTAGACATAGCCTTTGGCTTCATGCTCTTTAATCTCATAGCCCAATGGTTGAATCCATATGGTCTGGGGTTTAACAACTTCAATCATAAATTCATCAAAAGAGACATCGAATATGATATCATTCTTGTATTTCTCTACAACTCTCTTTGGGATCCTTTCTCTTTCATTCATGTTGCTCTTGAACACAACAAAGAATTTTGTTAGAGCATTATCTCTAGCATTCAAATCACCCAAAATTTGCATGTATTCAAATATTTGATGTGCAATCGGTCTTGATGTGTCCCAAAAAACCACATCATCTCTTCCAGGAAGTTTCTTAAGGAAATAGAACAATAGATACACAATCAAGGAGCCAAATTTGAAAGAATACTTCTTTTCCTGGGTCATCCTCAATTTCTAAAACAACTGCTCCTAGAGAAGTTCACACAAACCATTATCTGCACCATTAACTGTCATGTCAAAACCAGTATAAATTGTTGTGGTAGATATAGATTTCTCCATATTAGTGAAGTAGATTTTATGTCCGATCATTATTGTAGCATACTTCACAGTAGGATTAGTGATAGGTTTTTTAGTAAGAGCCCTCTTGTCATATGTAGCTACAGTGAGTTCCATCACCACTTCATTCTTCACAACTTTCAACACAAGTATAGGTCCAATATCATAGAGTCTGGTAACAACCTTAATTGCTTCCCTGGTTACGAGATGAGGTATGTCAGTCCATAACAACTTATCATGCATTCTGCTTAGGGCTATTTTTACATACTTATCATCAATAGTGGAGCTGAAATTAGGAAAGTAGTTCCATCTATCCAATTTCTTTGTAACTATGTTCGAATGCTTGAGTTTTACCAAGAAATCATCCACAGTGAGTTCATTCTACCATATGTTTATCAATTTACTGTGATTTTATTCATCAGTTTTGACTCAAATATACATTCTCATATCTTTAGTCAACATAACCCTATGAGGAATAGATGAGAAGGCACCCATAGGGTCATCTTTGAAAACCTTTATATAATACTTCTTATATGATGGTCTAGGTCTTTTTGACACACTAACGACTATAGTAGTTTCCATTTTCTCAAAAAATTGAGCTCAAATGATTTCAAAACAAAGATTTACGCAAACCCACAACAACACAAGAGAATAAAATACCTTTTTCTTCGCAAAAAATAGAACTAGGGTTTGCACAACCCAAACTTCAAATCACCTTAAGAACACTCCACATTTCTCTCCAATTTTATTAAAATACATAAGTGATCAAAATTCCTTGCTAAATCTCTTTATAAACCAATGATCTGCTCTAATTCGTATTAAATGTGGTAGATTTCCAAAAGTTTCTAAAAACCCTTCTTCACTGTACTAAAAAAGCATAATTTTCTTTGCAAATGAACATGTTTGCACCTTTTCTTCTAGTTCCTTTTGCATAACCTCTGTTTATCCATTCCTTAAAAAATATCTTTGTGCCAAAGGATGACATTGCAAATATTTAGGGGGTTCGAACAACCTTCTGTTAAAGCCCCCCCTAAGACCATGCTAGGTCTAATTCCCGAAGGAATTGTCTGCACCAGATGGGGGCACAGACGCATATGATGTTTTTGACTCTTCTTTCTTCCTCTATATCTTGTTCATTTCTTCCTTAACCTCATTCTTGTCAATTTTCTTCACTGGTTCATTCTTCTTTACTGGATCAGATTGCTTTCCCTTTTTACTTCTGCAAACTCTTGAAATGTGTCCCGATTTGTTGTAATTATAGTAAAAACCATTTCTTTGATTTCTTTGTCCTCCATTAACCCTTGATCTACACTGATTTTTTTTGTGTCCAAACTTGTTACATGTATAGCGATATACCACAAAGGATTGATTCATTCTTCCTCCATTAAACCAATTCATCATCTGAGTTTTGCATTCACTAGCTCTATGTCCAACTTTCTTGCATGCAAAACATTGTTTGGAGAAGAAACCAGAAAACTGATTCACCTTACTCCTCACTCTATTTCCCTGTGACCAAATTTATTACATGAAAAAAAAACACCATTGAAGGATGGGTACCTTTGAGCATTTGGCTATTTGATAGGCAGTCTCCTAGAAAAGTTTCTTGTATTTCTTTCTTGCTTCTCTTTATCTTGAGTCTTTTGATTATCCACTATGTTTGAGGTCTGGACAACCTTAGAGCTTTCACCGAATTCATTTCCCAAACCACCTTTATCTTTGGAAGGTCTCTTCCTTGCAATCAATTCATCAAGCTTGGTGGAGCTTGTCTTGAAATTATCTTCATAGAGTTTTTCTTTCTCCAGATCTACTTTCAGATTCACCACTTCTTGTTCAAGTCTAGTGCATTCATCAGTCTTGCTTTGTACCATTGCATTCAAACAATCGTCTATTATTTTCTTTTCCTCCACTTGTACCTTCAATCTAGTGATCTCTTCATTAGCTTGTTTAAATTGCTCACTCACTTCTCTATGTCTTTCCTTGAACTTCTTCAATTGCTCTTTCAATTTTTGGACACATTCATTTTCCTCATCAAGATTTTCTGTCAAATCTTTTTTTTCACTTTCAGCCTTTTCAAGATCTTCAAGAAAAACCCAAAGCTCTTCTTTATCATCCATTTGTTTAATGTTCAAGATCTTCGTCAAGCTGTTAGGCTTCTTCAGAGGAACCAAGCTCTGATACCAATTGTTGAATACTCAAGATACAATTGAGAAGGGGGGTGAATTAGTATCTTCTTAAACTTATTGAATAAATACCATAACATTACTCCAATACATATAAAAATAAAGATAAGAAAGAGCATTAACAAAACATGAAAACACACAACAAATGAACACCATAATTTTTACATGGAAAACCCAAAATGGGAAAAACCATGGTGAGGGTTAGCTCACAATATAATATAACTAGTTATAAGATATTACAAAAGGGTGGCTCACTGACAAGACTCACTATCCAAAATGGGAGGCTCACTTCCTACGAAAGATACAATGAAAAAATGGCTAACAACCAAAAGATGAATTGATAAAGTACACCTAATAAGTGTTGATTCAGCTCCATTGATGCTCAATAAATTGACTTAACATACTTCATCATTTTCACACACTTCACATCATGTTACCCTTCAACAATCTCAAAACTATCCAATATATATAGCTGATCCATACACAAGCATCAATTAGGTTAGCCTAATTAGATGCAACCCTTATTCACCAAAAATCAACTGTTGGCTTTAAGCATTTACAAAATCTTTCCAAAAAAAATTCAAATGTGTAGTACACTACAAGACATTGACATGGACCTAAGATAGGTCACACATACATACACAACACAAAATTAATTCACCATAACACCAACTATCCATTAGGTCAACCAAAGATAGACCTAATAGCGAAAAGAAACAATAGAGTAATGCAAACTTGTCATACAATCACTTGAACATGTGAGATTATAAACATACAACCTTTCAGCATCTAAAAACCATTTCCCAAAATTGCAACCAAATATAATCATCAACGGAGAATTGCAAACCAAAATACTAGAGGATAATAACTTCATACCAGTTTAGATACCGGTCCAGAATACCAGATCAAGCTATGACTTAAACTTACAGTTGCAACTCATATAACATGATGACATCAATGAAAACAAAAAAGCTACAAAATAGGGTGTTCTTCATTCTTCCAACATCAATTTCCTTGACTAAGGCCTCTCTCATTTAGAAATGTGTCATTAGCGAATTGTTGGTGAGTGCAATTTTATGTATTTGGGGCAATCTGAATACCTATCCATTTCCCTTAATGGTGGAATTTCCCAATGTTTCTGCTTAGTGCTTCTATCATGATTATGAATAAAAAGTGGGATATTGGGTCCCCTTGCATCAGCCCATTAGTGATTTTTTTAAAAATCCACATGGTATGTTTTTTATTAGGACTGAATATCTCATAGTTGATATGCAACAATATATCATTTGCAACTAGTCTCTTGAGAATCTAAAATTTTCCATGACTTTGAGGAGTAATACCCCTCTTACCTTATCATAGGCTTTGTAAATATCCAATTTGACCATCATGCTTTGTATCTTATCTTGTTTGATTATATGCAGGGACTCATTTTCTAGGATGATTGTTATGTCTCTAGTTGATGTGAAGCCACTCTAGTTGGGTGAAATTATTTTGACCAATAGCTTCTTTAGCCTATTTTCCATTTCTTTTGAGATTATCTTGTAGATTTTGTTACATAATGATATTGGGCAGTAATCCCCAAACTTTTGGCATGCCTCTTTTTTTGGTATTAACACTAGGACAGTGTTGTTGATATCTTTTATGAATTGCTTAAACTATCTGACATCTTCTACAATTCCGGACACCTCTTTTTCCAAGAAGTGCCAGCGTTTCTGATAAAAGAAGGAAGGGGATCTATCTGGACCAGATGCTTTGTCAAGGTGCATCTAGAAAATTGCCTCCTTCACTTCCTCTACTGCAAAAGGGGTTGTTAACATGTTATTATTCTCTTCTCTGATTAAGCTGGGGATATTGTTCAATAATCCACTATAGTTGAGATTATTTGTTGTGTCCTTTGGTGGTAGGAGTTCTTGGAAAAAGGTGGTCACTTGCTCTTGGATTTCCTTAGCCCTATCTAGGGTCCTGCCTTCTATAGTTTGGATTGATGTGATGCTTTTAAATGATCTTTTCATTTTGGAAGTGTTGTGAAAAAAATTGGTATTAGCATCCCCTTCTACGAGCCAAACTTCTCTAGATTTAGCTTTCCAGTATTCCTCTTCTCTAGCCAAGATCTCCCCATATTCCTCCAACAATTCTTTTTCTGTACTGTATTCTTGTTGCGCCATTTCATCCTCCATTACCTTCTCCTTTATCTTGGTCAATTCTTCCTCCAGTCTTTCCTTTTCTGATTTTTTTTTTTTTAACATAATTTTGTTCCATTCCTGGAGCTTTCTTTTGATGACTTTCAATTTATTTACAAAGATGAAACTTTTTGTGCCTTTTCATTTTGGGACATCCTTCCACCATTTTTCGATTAAGGGTATCAACTCATCTCTTCTATACCACATTTTCTCTACTTTGAAGGAGCTTCTCTTTTTACTTTTCTTTGGTGTGATTGATAACAAGATGGGCAGGTGATCTAACCCTATTATTGTGACTATTTTTTATTCTAGGGTATGGGTAAGTGCATGGATCTATGACACAAAAATTTCTCTTACGATGCCATTTTTTTTTCTGAAATAAGCAAAAGCTGATTTGCATGAGAAAATGAAGATAGTTACCCTCAAAATTTCAAGATGCAACAACAACAAGAGTTGAAGTGCTATGAGTCTAGTTTCTAAGCTACTAATTCTTTTTGAAATTAATGAAGATTAAGGGTCTCAAAAAGGGGGGCACAAATTAGGTCTTGTTTTTATAAAAATAATAGCATTGAGTCTGAGGCCCCCCCTTTTTGATTAACTTATTTTTTAGAATGTCAAAAACCTGAATGGTGAGAAATTAGATAACACCGTGTAGTTTATCCCTGTTCTTTCAACTAAATTTTTTAATTAATATATAATATTTTATGAATTTTCAAATTGGACACATCTTGAAAAGATGAAATTTATGCATGCTCCCCCCT
>VDFB02058242.1:176761974-177000547 GCA_007258455.2 Sequoia sempervirens | reverse complement strand
TGCTATACATCAAGATCAACATACATTCATATTGAAATAGGAAATTAAAATTGATTTGAAATGTAGATGCGATAAAAGATTTCAAGAGACTGCAACATTACAAGACTAGTGCCTAATCCTAGGGTAAAGTCATTTAAACCATGAAATTGAAAACACACCACAACATTATCTTTGTCATGACTATGCCTATCAATGATATTTTACATCATTAATACTAGAGACTTAACTACAAATACATAGTGATTTTTGCATACAATTGCATAAATCTTCATTTGTGTTAATACAATTTAACTTCTTGAATAAGAGTAATGACAGTGAAAAAGCATTTAGGGAAAGAAAAAAAGATGAATAACATAAATTCTTAATTTCCAATATTCAAAACTTATGCAATGTCTACAATGGAGAAAACTGGCCCAAAATATCTTATCATTTATGTATTAAAAGATGAGTGTTGTAATTATATTCACCATTAGAGGGCTCGAAAAACTCCAGAGCCATAGAACAGACTCATACTTTATTACAGACTTGCTACAAAAATTCACTGTGAGACTCCTTCGTTAGCAACCCCCTGCAATTTGAAGAGAAATTACATTTTAAAGAATAGAGGGGCTCTCAGACGAAAATTCCAATTGACACCTACCACTAATCGATCCCTTAGATCACTAACAACTCTCCTTTGAAGAATGCCTTCTCTCGCTCATTATTTTCCGGCCTTTGTTATTTTCCTTCATTTGAAAATCTTGTGCAAATCTTTTACCTGCATGTAAAAACCCAATTTCTAGCTCCATTTTCATTTATCAATGAAAATATTTACTTCTCGGTAAAAACCCATTTCACCAAGCTGTTAAAAATGCTTCTCAAACTTGAATTTTAACCCTTTTGCTCTATGAGTCAAAAGTTTAACCATATGTAATTTTTTCAAGTATCACAGACATTTACATACATGATTTTAATCATGCATTTTATCCCATTTGAAGCCCTTATTTCAATCTACACATAGCTTGACATTTTGTCAAACAGTTAGTTTGAAATCCTTTTATCGGTGTAATCTCCTTGCAACCATCTTCTTTCACAGGCCGTTTTTTGACTAACAATTAAGCAAAAATGCATAATTTTTTTCCCAAATTGCTTCCCAAGCAATAGAAAGGGTTATGGCATATTTTTGGAGAATAGAAGAACAGTTTGCAGCTTGTACAAATATTTAAAAATCTTTCTAAAGGAAAAAAAAAATGTGATTACATTCACATTTGCAGCCATTTACCAATTCAAAATATCTCCCAAACATCTCATCACGTGAATCAGCAAAATAATGGAGAAAATCAACAAGTATGATTTAATCACATAGCAGATATTTTGGTTTAATTCCCCCTTCAACAAATGTGTTGCACTCAGAAAAGCTGAAAATACACATCAAGACATTGAAAAAATATTAAACGCTACCCCTCAAAATTTCCACATGTCTCCAAATGAAATCCATCACCAACAACATAGCCATCATAGTTATGAAGAGAGGAAGAGTTTTATAATGGTGATGAGTGATCAGACAAAGGCCGTCACTCAGGTAATACGATCGTTGTGTTTTTTTTACACTGGGTGTGAAAAGTAGATGAGCGATGGAGTTGCTTCCAAAAGATTTTTCTAAAGTTTGTAATGTCTCTCCCTCAAATATTTTAATAAGTATACCCCACAATATTTTCCAATGAAATATTATTTTTCTTCACCGAATGAGATTACATCACTCACAACAAAGCATCACCATTTTGTTTTTGAACAACTCTCTCATTTCAATGCTAAGTGATGGAAACTTGGAGAATGTGCCAACTTTCCCATTGTTGAATAAATATTAAATGAAATTGTCAAACATAAACCCATCATTGGAAAGAGCTCATTGCTACTTTGTTTTCCCTTTCCACACTCATTTTAGCAATGAGCGATGGAGTTTTCGGTGCCGTGCACTGCCACGAAAACACTAGCCAATGAGAAGCCAAAATTAAACTTTCTTTTGCACAATAACATTTGAATATGTATTTTAATTTTACCCTAAACCATCGCTTGAAAATAACCATCTCTGATTTGATTTCATTCCTCCATCAAAAATGGAGATGAGCAATGCTGGTCTGAAAACTTCAAAGGTTTGTTTGAAATGGATCAACCAATGAGATGCAAGAATTAAAACTTTCTTTCATAATAGACATTTGAAAGTGCATTTCAAATTTTCCTTAAAATCATTTTCAAATTTTCATAATATTTAAAATATTCAGAATATTTTAAATATCAACATTTGAAACATTAGAAAAATTGCAAGTTTTAATTTCACCTACAGACCAAATAGAGAAAATTCATCACGCACAAACAAAGACTCCTAGAGAAAATATTTTTTGTATGCAACCACAATCAATTATCTAAAACATTGGTTTTAAATCAAATTTCACCCAACGATCAAAATTCAGGTACTTCCTTTGTCAACTAACCTATAAGATGTGTTCACCACAACTGAAAAACATTAAAATAATACACCAGATGGTCTTTTTTTTATGAAAATGGAGTTGGATATGTTTTAGACCAAAAGAAGAAATGAGTTGGCTTTAGAATTATAAAATTTGAAACTTTCTAAAACACAAATTTTGGCCTGATCGTGGTAAAAAATGGATTAAATAGCATATTAAAAGTCATCTTGGGGGCACGAAACTGAGCATGCGTGTTACCATATGTACCAAAAAACATTCTACCAAGCGGATTTGTAAGAAGAGATTAGAGTTGCAAAATATTAATCAACAAAGAGGACCTTTGGGGAAAATTTGGTAGGATGTAATCATAGACTCCATCGTCAAACTGAAAAGGGAATAGGCACTTCAAATTTGCAAAAATTTAAGGTTCCATCAGTGGCTCATGTTCGGGGATGCATGCCCCTTGTGGGCATGGTGAGATTCCAGATCTCTGGAGAGTAGACCAAGTGCCAAATCCATTCGGTGCCTTTAGAACTTCTCGTTTATGTTGCATTGAAACCATTTTTCAAACTACATTTGGTGGCGCTCAGCCCCCAAAAATTAAGTACCAATATTTACACTATCAAACACTTTCTTCTTTGTTGTCTTCACTAGGCCAAGTCTAAAAACACTGCCATGAACTTCCCACAAACTAACCTTATCACTAGCATTACCATTAACCATTATTACCATGTCTTTGAGCTTGCCACTATCACCACTAATTCTGTCGATCTGAAATTGGCACTCAAGCACTAACTAAAATCCATAATCAATGTAACATTTCACCTTATCCAACTCATTTTCATGTTCCACTGAATGCCCATCCAATTAAATTGAAAATTGAAAGTGTTCATAGTCCATTTGATAGTTGGCATCATAGATCTTGACATCATATTTAGTTTGCATATCAAACTAAAAAAATTCACAATCACTTTGTTCAATAGTCCCATCTAGAAGCATATGTCATGACTTATTGAAGTAAAACTGCAGCTCCAATTTTGAGAAATCAAATTGAATGAAAGAATCAAGTAAATTCTTAGAGTCATCCTCTAATTTTTGTCCCATGCTAGAAAAGCATCCATTTTGTGTGATGAACAAAAAATCTTCATACATAGGGACATTTTCAAACTGATTCTCATGCTCACCTAAGCATTGCCAGTTAGTTATAGTGTCACATGCTCCACTACTTTGGTAATAGGATTTATGAAAATCCATAGTATCCTTTCCCTCATTCAAATCAGGGTATTCAGAAAAAACATCAACCTCTAATGCATAAACAATGCTTTCCATCTCAGGTTCATATATAATGTCAAACTCATTCTTTAGACCATCATACAATTCCATGTGAAATGTTTCAAATAGAGGCTCAAATAATTCACAATTTAACCCCGAGCTAAAAAAATCACACTAATTTTTCATAGCATATTCAACATTACCCTCCACAATGCCAATATGAATACCTGAATCATTTCAAATGCTAACATTTTCAGAATTAACATGGTCAACAAAAACACATTCATTTGTGTTCACAATTTCATATGCATCATCAATTGATAGGCATGTTGATCTATATGCCATAGGTCCATTGTTATCTGAAGTTTGTTCATTAGCAATAGAACATGAACCTTCATTCTCTTTCACATTAATGCACTCCTCATTTAAAACAAACAAGTCCATGTTCATACTGTGAAGCCAAGAAGCATCAACAAAGAAACAACCATATTCAATTTCACATTCACTAACATTAAACCCACTATTATTTGCATCATTTGGCTGCTATGCACATAGATCAGAAAGTTTTGTAATATCATCACAATATGAAAAATTCATCAAATTGTTTCACATTACTAGTAGGTAATAATGTTGATCCAAGATCCATGCTTTTTTCATACTGCATAACTTGATCATTCAATAATGAGTTCACATTCTTCCATTGATGTGCACATCATCATCACTATCATAGATTGCAGACATTTCCATCTCCACTTCACACAAAAAATCATGAGTAACAATGACATAGCCATGTTTATTAGCATTATACTCAACCTCACCAACATCCTTATCATCTCTAACATTGTGCTTAGGATTAGGACACTGAATGCACAAATTTTTATTCTTAAATTCATCATCATTCAATGAGTTAGTACATGCTCTATTGATAGCAAACCCAAACTACATTTTGGGTATTCATCAAATGAAACGTGATCATTCACTTGTGAGAAAGTGATCTCATGAACATTTATATCATTGCACCCTTCATGTGAAGAAAATACCTCTAGATCATCCTCATAGGAGCATCCATAATCCTTAGAAAAGCAATTAGGTTCATTGTCATTATGATCCTCATCACAAGAAAATCCATCACTGCATAAACTATGCTCAAAATTTTCAAAGTGAATGCTTAAATTTTCATCTTCAATGTCTTGACCACTAATTTGCAATGAGATATTTGTAGGAATTGTATCATTGTCACTGATCAAATCATGAGATGGAAGGAAATCTTTCATTTCTTTTACTTCTTCATTAGCCAAGATATTACAAGGTGGGATTTCTTATATATCTACTTTGTAATCATAACATGTATCTTCATCTTCATCACTGCTATGTGGATTTGCATAGATGTTGCTTGTGAGCTGATTACAATCATTATCCTCATTTAGACAAGATGGATCTTCATTTTCTGATATACTATTTTCAATTATGTGCATCATGTTCTAATTTTTCTCAATAGGAAAGCTGCTATTAGCATTCTGAGACATCATATTTTATGCATAATCACATCGGGCTCCTTCAACAATCTTTATCCAGTCAAGTACTTGATCAAAACTATGAGACTTCAACTCTTTTAGCAAGGTACTCAACCCTGACTCATAGATTTCACAAAATAGATCAATGCACATTAAATTCTTAGGTATGAAATTTTTGGAAACCTCCAACAAAAAATCCAAAAACCTTGAGAAAAATTCATGTTGTGATTCTCCCTTGTGCCTCTTCATGTCAGACAAATCTTGAACAAAAGACATCTGATCAATATTGCTCAAATTTTGTTGATGCTCAATGTGTAGTTCACTGTGATTTGTATGTTGTAGTGATGGAAAAATCAGAACAGAAGCATCATCATCTTGACAATAATTTCTATTGTCTGATCCATGAGTTCCATTTGCATGAGGTGTGCTAGGATAACCAACACTTGTAGCCTGTGTATTCCTTCATCATTGAATATTTTAAGTTGTTTTCAATATCCATGGAAATTTTATATGCATGATGAAGTGTTGCAGGCTCTTTATCTCTTAACAAGTAGATCATTTATTCATCAAATGCACCTAAGTATACAACCAAACACATTGCATCATTTGGTCTCATACTTTTAGTAATATCCCTTATTTCCTTTGCAAATCTGATATTGAAGGCATGAGCCAACTCATCTTCTTCTTTCTAGATGTTCATAATTTTTTGTCTTACTGATCTTGAATCAATTCTTTCACCAAATTGTTCAATGAATGTTGCCATGAACTCATTCCACAAAGAGATAGAACATATTGGAAAATATAAAAACCAATCTCTAGCATCTTTCTTCAGAGATTGAACAAAAAACTTCATGACAACATCTCCGTGGTTTATCTCCCATCAAATAAAAAAACTCTTGCAAATGATAAGATGTTGATTCTGAGCTTTTCCCTTCAAACTTTGGAAAGTGTTCCCTAACCTCATTGGGAAACCTTGAATACCATTAAAATTTGATGGTTTATATCTTCCCATAGAGAAAGGCCTTATTTGAGGACATAGTTGGAATTGTGGTTGTTGTTACATTGTAGGATTTAAAAAATGTAGAAAGAAAGTCATGCTAAAAATCCTTATACAAATGCTAATGTGATTCATGATTATCCTACAAGTACAAACATTAACTCTCAGGTTTCTCAACTCCCCTTCTCATGGTGCTAACACTTCATTGAATAAGGGAATGATTTTTTTTCTAGGACTTTTAAACATAGTTTTCATACATAATATTATCCTTCTGGAAAACCAAAATATGAAAAATACCTGGATATGTTGCAGCTGTTGCAAATTCTTCTTTCTTGATTGGAATCTTTGTAGATCTAAAACCTACTTCACATCTTCTTCAGGTTCTTTTGACAGAGTCCTCATTTGTCTTCATAGAGGACTAAACTTCAAACAATATGAAGCTCTTTCAAAGATGAATTTCATTCTTTTGGGTCTTCTCCAATAGTAGAGTCACACATAAATCCTTTTAAACTTGCTACAACAAAACCACTTCTAGGTCTGAAAATTCTCAATATTTGAACTAGATGTTCAGATTCATCAATTTTTTTGACTCTTTTCAAATGAATACTCTTTTGATGTTCCCCAATAGAGTTTCCAATCTATTGGTTCTTTTTCTAATAGAACTTTGAAAAGGGTATGTGCAGGATCATCATGGAAAAAACATGCCCTTAAGTGGCAAAAAATTCAGAAAAATCAGTGTTAGGCAACTTGATGAAAAAAATTGAATAAGTTATCTATATTATTTCAAAAATATGTAACAATAGAATCTGTAGAAAATTGAATGTAGTTTCTAAACTACTAGGTTTATTTAAAAATAAATAAAATCTATTTGGTGAAAATTTGAAATTTCAATGCAGTAGTACTTAAATTTTAAGGAAAAAATAAGAAGTAGGTCTCTGTCTGACCACCCTAACCATAATAAAATGATAATTATTTTTTATAAGATTTTATATATAAGTAGAGGACTGATGTACAGATGTGATGCATATTTTTTTGTAATTTTTTTGCAAGTAAATAATTAATTATGAATTTTTTATTACAAATTTTAAAAAATATAAAAACTCGTATGTCTGACCACCTTAACTTCATCAAAACTTGATGAAATTTAATTTTTCTTTTTTAATCCTATAGTATGTGAAGCATAGAATGTGACGCATGTTTCAGATTCAAAAAATGTGATACTGTTTGAAAGTTATAGATGTTTTTCAATCAGCCTATCGATCAGGACTTTAATCATAATTCTAATAGAAAATAAATAATAATTATTTATTAAATTCAAATTAAAGCATAATTTATATTGGTGGAAAATTGAGAATCTCCTTTGAAAACCCTTTTTGTTTAATCAATTTTGGGTAAAAAAACGTCGTCAGCCACATACCCTACAAATACCCATAATATTGCCACTTTTTGGCCCCTCATGATCCTGCACATACCCAAAATCCTCTAAAAGGTTACCAACCCTTATGCTTAAGAACTTCAAGATTAGTGGCCAATGAATGAGAGATTGATATTAAACCTTTCTCTCCTACACTTTGGGCTCTATGAAACCTAGAGGGTGATCCCTAAAACATAATTCTCAACACTCTTGTGGCAAATTATCAAATACACTTTAATTAATAGATAATTCTCCTTTAATTGTTTAATAGACACAATACCCTAAAGATCTGGCTCACCTTCGTGGTAGTATCTAGGTTAAACATGAGAAATTTTATACATTAAGATTAACATAGATTCACACTAAGGAAATTAAAATTTATTTGAAATATAGATGCCACAAAAGATCTCAGGAGACTGCAACATTACAAGATGAGTGCCTAATCCTAGGGTGGAGTCATTTAAATGATGAAATTGAAAACACACAACATTATCTTTGTCATGGTTGTGCCTATCAATGATGCCTTACATCATTAATACTAGAGACTTAACTAGAAATATACTTAGTGCTCCTTGAATAGAATTGTATAAATATTCATACGTGTTAATACAATTTAACTTCTTGAATAAGAGTAATAATAGTGAACAAACATTCAAGGAGAAAAAGAAGATGAATTTAACATAAACCCTTGATTTCTAATATTCAAAAATTATGCAATGTCTACAATGGAAAAAAATGGCCCAAAATATCTAGTCATTTATGTATTAAAATATGATTGTGTTGTGATTATATTCACCATTACAAGGTTCAAAAAACTCTAGAGCCATAGGATAGACTTATACTTTATTACAAACCTATTATAAAATTTCTTAGTGAGACTCCTTCATTAGCAACCCCTTGCAATTGGAAAAGAAATTGTACATTTTAAAGAATAGAGGTGCTCTTAGATGGAAATTCTAGTTGAAACCTACCACTAATTGATCCCGTAGATCAATAACAACCCTCCTTTGAAGAATTCCTTCTCCCACTCATTATTTTCCCACCTTTGTTATTTTCCTTCACTTGAAAATATCATGCAAATATTTTACTTGCATGTAAAAACTCAATTTCCAGCTCCATTTTCACTTATTAGTGAAAAATATTTACTTTTGGGTAAAAACCCATTTTTCCAAGTTGTTAAGAATGCTTCTCAAACTTGCATTTTAACCATTTTTCTCTATAAGTCAAAATTTTACTCATATGTAATTTTTCCAAGTATCATAGACATTTAAATACATGATTTTAATCATGCATTTTATCCGATCTAAAGCCCTTATTTCAATCTACACACAGCTTCACATTTTTTCAAATAGTTAGTTTGAAATCTTTTTATTTGTGTTGGAAATGAGGTGTCTCAACCTTTCTATTTTCATAGATTTGATTTGTTTCCATCTAGTATTTTCCTACAGCTATTACTCGTTGTTAGTGCTTTGAAAATAAAAATATTAGTTGTCAAAAGATTCCCATGTGATAGCATATCATGGAAGGGTTAATTTTAGAGATATTATGACAAATTTTATGACATCTTTGAGGGTCAAAAATTAGGAAGAATATTGTGGACGTGAGAGCCTAATTTTAGACCAGAATCTTGCATTTTTGGATAATACACCTCATGAGAGGTTTTGCACATGGTTTTGTAAACCACAGATGGTTTCTTGTATAGCTGGAGGTCTATAAATTGAAGGCTTGAGGAGTAGTTTGTGTGTTGAGTTTGTAGGAATAGTTATGTTATTGAATTACTGCCAAAATTCTTCTAGAATTGTTTACTAGTTATACTCCTATAAAAGACTTGCTTTGCAAGTGTATGTAATCTTTTTGTTCAATTTGTAATACATTGAGTGGGCTTTGGAGTGTGGGATTTTTCACCTGAAAGACTTTTTCCCACGTATATCTTGTGTTCATTGTTTTTTCTTTTTATGAATTTGATTTTAGATTTTATGTACTTGTTAGATCAGTTTTAAGTTTTGCATAATCTCTTCTCAAGATTGGCATAGGAAATTGTTTCTGCTACTCTAATTTCCTTACAAGTGGTATCAGAGCTTGATCACCTTTGGTTTTAGTTATGGGTTGTTTGGTTTTTTGAGATAATCAAGGTTTGAGTTGGAGCTTGTGTAGAGGATATTTTATGATCTTGTTGTAGATATCTTTTCTGAATGGGGAGCACATCTGAAAGCATTGTGGTAGAGAATTTTTTCGGTACCAAATTTGAAATGTGGAAGCTAAAGATGGAAGATTTGTTGATTGATCAGAATCTATGGGATGCAATGGATGAAAATTTACAGAGGCCTATGGATCCAACTTTAACTACAAAATATGATGTAGTGGATGGAAAATATAAAGGTCTCATTAGACTATGTCTTGCAAATTCAATCTTGATAAATGTCCATGAAGAACCCACTTTGAAGAATCTTTGGAAGAATTTGGGTGAGATATACCAAGCTAAATCTCCAGTAAATAATATTTTCTTGAGGAAGAAGTTTTATTCATTGAGAATGGAAGAAGGTGGAATTTTTTTTGAGAATTTGGAAACATTCAATATGTTGGTGAATCAGTTGACCTCGATTGGGGTTAAAATGGACAAAGAAGAAAGGTACCAAACTTTGTTGTGTTTGTTTCCAGACTCATGGGATAGCCTAGTCATGGCCATTGGGAGCACTTTGGTCATCTTAAAGATGGAGGATGTTGTTGGTTCTCTACTCTTTGAAGAGATGAGAAGGAAAGTCTTTCTAAACACCAAGGAAGCTTTGAGTGTTCGAGGAAGAAAAAAAGAACAAGGAAAAGATGAGAAGTAGCATCGCCATTCCAAGTCCAAAAACAAGGGGAGATCAAAATCTCCTGGTAAGTTTAAGATAATATGCTGCAATTATGGAAAAATCAAACACTTTCAAAAGGACTACAAAGAAGAGAAGAAAAAGAAGAAGAAGAAGCAAGATTTTGACTCTGAGTCAAAAGGAAGATGGAGATGCCCTTTTTGTAGCCTTGGCCACTCATACAGGTGATAATGTATGGTTGATAGACTTAGGTGCATCTTTCCACATGACTCATAACAAAAACTTGTTTAGTAAGTATGAAAAATATGATGGTGGTAAGGTGTATTTGGGTGACGACTCTTTCCTTGATATTTTTGGAGTGATCCCACAATAGTGGTTTATAATTTTTGGCCAAACTAGACATTGAAATAATTTTTTTTAACTAAATCTTCACTTTTAGGCATCTATAGCGGCTAAACCGTGAAGAATTTGAAGATGATGCAAACTAGAGTTTTGTGACATTTTGTGTGTAGATTATAAATATATTTTCTTCAAAAATTTTGGAATTAGTTTGCACTTCTTTATCCATCTCCCTCCAAAACTAGTTTTTTTTTTTCAGAAAACAACATTTTTAAAAAGTGACGCTCACCGTATAATGCATAATTTTTTTCAAATGAAGGATAACATTCTAATTCTTTCGAATTTAGATTCATAACTCTGATATCTAGTGCTTCCACTTGGTTAGATAAATTTTTATTGAATATTTTTTCTTTAATCAAGTTTCAAAGTCAAACAAATTACAATTCATACATAACACGACCGTATAACGTGTAACTTTTTTTGTATGTATCGATTTTTTTTTTTTTTGTTGGATCAAAGAATTCAATATCTGGTGCACTCATATTTTTTAATTGTTTTTGATAATGTGCTATTTTCCACATGTGCAGAACAAAGAGCTTGATTTTCGATGAAAAACCTATGTTTAATAAAACTAAAAAAATAAATACATAATAAAACCAAAACATATTAAAATTATATTCGTTGGATAGCTCGTTCCGAGGACTACCTAACTTTAGTTGGGTTTGTGAAGTCTCTACCATTTTCATGTTCAACTTGAGCTTTAAAGTGCAAAAATTTAGACTTTATTTTGCGTCTCAGGAGGAGAATGAGGGATAAGGGGGGTTCAAACGAACCCCCATGGGTTTTCTCTAACTAGGGTTCGCTCAAACCTTTGTTCGAGTGGAGCACCCTTCCATAATGCATTTTGTTTGGTTTTTGGGCGGTAAACAATTAAATGGGTTTGCTCGAACCAGTAGGTTTGTACGAACCCCTAAAATCATTTTTTTGCCATGGGGTCATTTTTGGTGAGTTTCCTTCCTCACTTGAATTCTAAACCATTTTTTTGGGTTTACTCATTAGTCGTGGTAGTATTCATGTGACGTTTTTTGATGGTAGAGTTAGACAATTTGATGTTGTCTTGCATATCCTAGGACTAGCAAGAAATTTATTATCTATTACCAAGCCAATAAATGGGAGTGTGCATGTAGAGTTTTCTTAAGCAGGTGTGAAAATGGTGAGAGGTGCTATGGTGATAGTGAGAGGAAGTAGATTGGGTACATTGTACCAACTCGATGCATAGTTGAATGCAATAGTACTTCTGATAAGATTAAGCCAAAAGTTACTTCGCTGATAAAAGAGATGGTTTCCTCTTCTACAAATAGTCATGGCATCTAGGTACACCCAAGGGTGCTATGTCTACCAAATCAAAGTTGCCTATAGAGAATACCATGTTATGGCACCAAAAGCTTGACCACATTAGAGAGAAGGGTTTAAAAGCCTTGAAAAACAAGAACCCCATTGGGGGTTGAATGGTTGCAATCTAGAGTTTGATTTTTGTGAACATTTTATTATGGAAAACAAAACTATGTTTAGTTTTACTTGTCTTCTCATAAGTCTTCATGTATCTTGGATCTAATTCATTCTAATGTATTTGGTATGATTGATGTTGAACTTATATTGGTAAATTAGTTTACTATGTTACTTTTATTGATGATTTCAGTAGGAGGACATGGGTGTACTTTTTAAAGAGTAAATATGAAGTTTTTAGTCATTTTAAGGAGTTCAAGGCTATGGAAAAAACTCAAATTGGATAGAAAAATAAATTTTTGAGAATTGAAAATGTTGGTGAGTATTGTTTTTCATAATTTGATAGATTTTGTATAGATTGTGGGATTAAAAGACAAAAGACAACTTCATATTCTCTGCAGCAGAAGGGAGTTGCAAAAAGAATGAACCAAATGTTCATGGAGAAGGCTAGAAGAATGTTGAGTGGAGTTAGTCTAGAAAAAAAGTTTTGGGATGAAAATATTGCCATTGCTTGTTATTTAATAAATAGATCTCCTACATCAGCTCTTGTTGATAAAACACCAATGGAGGCATGGTTGGGGAAAAATACTTCACTTAGACATTTGAGAGTTTTTGGTTGTAAGGCATATGTAGATGTGCCTAAGGACAAGAGAAAAAAATTGGATTCTAAGGATGTCAAATGTATCTTCATTGGCTATAGGTATGGTGTGAAAGGGTACAAGCTTTGGGACCCTGTTACATAAAAGGTAATTTATTCGAGAAGTGTTATTTTTAGAGAGATTAAATCCTCTCCTGTTAATTTTCAGCCAAAACAACATAAAGAAATTGAATAGAAAAAGGATGTAGTTCAAATTCCTTCTATGCCTAAGGAAGTTGAATCAAGAACCCAAAATAGACAAGAAGTTGAGGAGACCTCATCAAGCTCTAAATCTTCAAATGAGGAAGAAGAGGAGGAAGAAGTGGAAGAACCTGTTGGAAATAGGATGTCATTTAATTGCAATCCTAAAAATTATTTATTTCATGTATCTCCTAAGTCCTCGAAAAGTGTTCTCAAACACTAGGATTAGAAAGATAGTAATTTTGCATGAAATAATCACGCTAATTGACATTTGTAATTAATTCTAAATTATAGGATCATGTGAGGGTGTCCAAGATGAGTTCCTAAATAATAAGAGCACATGGGGCACCCACATGAAAAGTGGAACCCACCTTGAGTTAAGTTAAATGTTTGGAGTAAAAGATAACACTTTTGTAATGCATGTAAAGATCATAGAAGTTAGGGATTGATGTTTACATGCATGAAGTTCAGTTCAGTTTAGTTTAGATTAGTTCAATTAAGTTCAGTTCAATTCAATTCAATTTAGTTTAATTTAGTTTAGTTCAGTTCAGTTTAGTCCAGTATCCATCTAGTTCAGTTCAGTTCACTTTAGTTCAGTTCTCTTCAGTTAGTTTTAGTTGAATTCTAGTTGACTTCAGTCAACTTGGAATGCATGACTAATGACTTGAGTTGCATGACAGATAACATGTGAGTAATTCAGTTAATAGGGGATGATCATTCTTGCATGAATGGTGGAGAGATATGTTTCAGTTAACATAGAATGAATTGGACCCACCTTGGGCACCCAAGTTAGCTTCTTGGAGTTAACACTTTTGCATGTTAAGATATTTTAGAAGGCCAAGTTAAGTGGGCCCATTATTAGGTTCCAACTTTGAGGATAAGCTTCGAAGATATCTTTAGAATAAAGGTTGAGTTATGACTTCAGTTTGGGATGCCCAAATGGATGAAGGAGTTGATTTGACATTTTTCTTCATAGTAGAACTCTACTTGAAAGAGATAGTTGTAGCTTTAGTGAGATAGGGATTGAGCTTTGTAATAGTAACTCTTTGGAGTTTACAAAGTTGATTATTTCCTATTTATCTCAAGCAAGTTGAAGAGAGTTTGTATCAGAGTTTATTGCAGGTTGTGAAGAAGATTTATTGAAAGCAAAAGAAGCATCTCAAGCAAGGATTGAAATTATTGTCATCTTATTATGAGATTAAATAATACATTGATTCTTGGTGGAGTTTTTCCTCGAAAGGGTTTCTCCACGATATATGATGTGTAACTTCTAATCTTATGGTCTTATTCTTCTACAACTTTTTTCTACTTTATACAAATGGTAAAAATAATCTAAATAGATAATCATCCACAGAGAAATTGTAAAAAATAATCCTTATTTAAAACTACAGTCTCATAGGGTTTACAAGTTTTAAAGCTACACAATTTACCTTCGTTTTCAACATTTGGTATCAGAGTTGAGGTTGGGTAGAGTATTAGGATGCCTTTCTCTTAAAATATTGAAGGTTTTTTGGTTGTAGTGGGAGATTTTACTATGTTTCAAATGTTATTTCTGATTTTGGAAAATAAGTTTGTTACAATGAATTCTCGTTTAGATATGGAAAGGTTCAATGGATCTAATTATGAGACGTGGAAATTAAATGATAGGGAGGGTTGGATGGAAACACTCATTGTTCCATGCTTTGGATCTTGTTTAGAAAGACCCTATGGTGACACACTCCACCACTTTAACCTATAGGACCTATTTCTTATGTAGACTCCCCTAGTTCACCTTGCCAAATCAACCATCAAGACATAATCTTCCAACCAAGCAAACCTTGGGCAACACTTCAACACTTCTTTAGCCCTTAATCTACCCTAAACACTAACCTATTACCAACACTCAAATTGATCTTGTAGGGGTGTAGAGATGTAATCATTGGCTTCAAATCATCCTTCTAGGATTCTTAAAGGTCCACTAAACTCCATCTTTCCATCTCTTTCACCAAACCCTCATCTAGGGTTAAAAACAAGCTACTAGCCTTTGAGCCCCCAATTAGGTCTCCATTTCTAAGAAAACTGTTTGTCTCTCCAAAATTTCCCAAAGAACACAAGATCTTTCCTTTGGTTTCTCGGTCCTCATGCACAACACTTGAAGATTCTAAAGGTCTTAACCCTCAACTATCCATACACAAGCCAAACTTGCAAATGGAAAAATCTAGGGTTTTTTTTAAGCCTTTTTCTATCTTTACTAAACCTATTAGAGATTATCTAACACCTACCAGTTAGATGGAGCTCTCTCCTGCCTTTATTTCCTTTTCAAGGCACATGTCTTCCCTCACCACACCGTGTTATGTTAGGAGAAGAATACCCCTGCAAACTAAGTGCTCTACACTTCTTGACTTTCCTAGTTGGGCTCTTCTCAGCTTGCCTAGGGAAAGATTCTCACAGTGATTTCTTATTTCCTAAAGACTCCTAACTCTACGACATTTACATTCATGGAGTCAAGTCACAATTCTGAGAGGCCGTACATTATGTACAGTGGGAATGTGACCTAAACGTCCATTTTCTTAGAACTACTTGTCAAAACAACAAAATGCAAAACAACAATTATCTTCTTTAAATTGAAAACTGCACTAGAATGCCAAAATACTACCACACAGGCTTAAACTAATAGTAAACTACATTCCACCAAATAGAACAGTAACCAACTTAATTCATATAAGCTCTCCTTGAAACAAAAATCAGAAATTTCCACAAACGCACACTGTTTCTCTCTTTGAATGCACAAACTCTTTGATGTTACAAAACTTCCAACCCTATCCTGAGGTTGAGGCACACCTTAAATAGGGCTCTTCAAACACTTATCTTCTTTGGTCAGACTTATTCATGACCTAATGGCCAAGGTTATAAAATCCACGGTGTTTTTTATTTTTTTCCAAAAGTTAGCAACCTAAACAAGATGATCTTCTAAACCCATCCATTCCTTCCACTTCTTATTCCACTGATCACAACAGATCAAGACTTATTCATAAAACTCAAATGCTAACTAAATGGTCAACATGACCTTCAAAATAACATTGCAAAAACAAAACTTCATTCTAGACTTTCTAACTAACTAGTGTTTCATAGGTGCTCCTACACCATTCTCCCCCTCCCTGCATAAACTCTAAGGAATATGAGGAGAGATCAGTGATTTATCAATGCCCTACTTCTTGAACTCAGCTTCATCTACCCAAGTAGCCTCAGAATCATGTTTGTTCTTCCATTTGATAAGATGCTCCATGTACACCTTATGCCTTGTAGACTTCTTCACTCTTGACTCCAATATTATTTCTTCCTGAAGCTTGTCTTGAGTTGGTAAGGCTATATTGCTGACATCCTTGAAGATATCCCTGCTATTATGATCCTTGTCATTGACTGTTCCCTTATATCTAATCAGATCAGCTATATTGAACACTGGTGAAATCCCTAAATCTTCAGGTAACTCCACCTTGTATGCATTTTTCCCATACTTGGCTAACACCTTGCATGGTCCCACTCTTTTCATCTACAATTTGGTTGATGTACCCTTCTGCA
This sequence comes from Sequoia sempervirens, assembly GCA_007258455.2. Lineage (NCBI taxonomy): Eukaryota > Viridiplantae > Streptophyta > Pinopsida > Cupressales > Cupressaceae > Sequoia > Sequoia sempervirens. Next base: position 176,983,852 of record VDFB02058242.1, on the reverse strand, counting down.
ACTTGGATTTGTTGAGGTGAACCATGACAGTCCCCTACTGCAAATTGTAAATCTTTCCTTGTCAAATCTACCTTATCCTTCAACTTTTGTGTAGCCTCTTTGGCTGTCTTCTTTACCTGCTCCTGAATCTATTTCATGTTTTGAGTGAAGTCCTCTGCATGTCCACTCCTATGCTCCATAGCTCCAAGATCTCTGAGCTCACACACACCTCTTGGGTGCATCCCATACACTATTTCAAAAGGGCTCTTCCCTATAGTTCTGTTCACACTGTCATTGTATGCATACTTAGCCTGTGAGATAACCATGTCCCATGTCTGTCCATACTCTTTGGTTAGGCATCTGAGAAGGTTACCTAACACTCTATTAACCACCTTAGTTTTTCCATCATTCTAAGGATGGTAAGCTAATCCAAAGGATAAATTGGTACCCAATCTGCTCCATAGTGTTTTCCAAAAGTGACTCATAAACTTCACATCTCTGTCTGATATAATGCTCAAAGGCAATCCATGGATCCTTACAACTTCCTTGAAGAAAAGGTGAGAAATGTAGCTAGCATCATGTGTGGTCTTGCAAGGGATAAAGTGACTCATTTTGCTAAATCTATCTACAACCACATAGACACTGTCAAACCCTATCTTAGTCTTGGGGAGTCCTACCACAAAATTCATGCTAACACACTCCCATGGTCTGTTGGGAATAGGTAAAGTTTGATACAAACCTACATTACTAGCTCCCCCTTTGGCTTTCATACAAACTACACACTGCTCCACATACCTTCTAACATCCCTTGGTAGCTTGGGCCAATAGTAGAACCTTTACACTAGTTCCATTGTCTTGTTGATACCAAAATGACCACTAAGACTACCATTGTGATTTTCTTGTATAAGATTCTCTCTCATAGAACCTTTTAGCACACATAACTGATTTCCCTTGAATAACAGTCCACTTTGCAATGTATACTCTGAATATTGACTATGAAATTGTTTCTCAAAACTAGAACATACCTTGTAGGCCTCTGAGAAGTCTTCTTCACCATAGAGATCCTTGAAACTGTATATTTCAATGCTCTTTAACTGTATCTCCTGCACTATCAACAAGCTCCTACTTAGTGCATCTGCCACCTTGTTCATTTGTCCCTTCTTGTGCTTAATGGTAAATGTGAAGGCTTGAAGATACTCCATCCTCTTCAAATGTCTATTGCTCGATTTCTCCTGAGTGTTGATGTAGCTAAGTGTTTGATTGTCAATAAACACCACAAACTCTTTGGGTAGGAGATAATGCCTCCACTTCCTAAGTGACTGCACTAAAGCATACAATTCTAGGTCATAGGTAGAGTACTTTTGTTTAGCTTCATTAATTTTTTCAGAAAAGAAAGCTACAAGCCTGCCTTCTTGGCTGAGTACTCCTCCTATTGCAACTCCACTAGCATCACATTCCACCGTAAATAACTTGTCTAAACTAGGCGATAAGAGAATAGGTTGAGTTGCCACTTCTTGTTTCAGTTTCTCAAAACCTTTCTCAGCTCCTTGGGTCGACTTGAACTTAGCCTTTAAGCCACCCTTGATTGTACCTAGGATTGGTGCACATATTCCACTAAAGTTTCTTATAAACTTCCTATAAAATTGAGCCAATCCATAAAAACTTCTTACCTTTGTCCTTGTGGTTGGTGTAGGCCAGTTTAGTATAGCTTCCACCTTGCTTGGGTCCATCTTCAATGTTCCTTGGGATACTACAAACCCCAAATACACAAGCTCTTGCTTGAAGAACTCACATTTCTCTAGGTTGATGGCTAACTTCTCCTCTTGTAACCTTTTAAGAACCAACTCCACATGCTTTAGGTGTTCCTCTGTTGTCTTACTAAAAGTCAGTATATCATTAAGGTATACCACCACAAATATCCCTGTAAAGTCTTTAAGCGCTTCATTCACGAGCCTCATGAATGTGCTAGGGGCATTAGAGACGCCAAATGGCATCACTCTCCACTCATACAACCCATCATTTGTCTTAAAGGATGTTTTCCAATCATCTCCATCCTTGATTCTAATCTGATGGTATCCGCTCTTGAGATCCAACTTGGTAAAGTATTGAGCTCCTCCAAGACAATCCATCAAGTCCTTAATTCTAGAAATAGGAAACCTATACCTGATTGTGATTTTATTTATTGCTCTAGAATCAGTGCAAAGTCTCCACTTACCACCTTTCTTAGTTGCTAAGACCACTGGTACTGCACATGGGCTGATGCTCTTCCTAATCAATCCTTGATCCAATAACTCTTGCACTTGTCTAGCCACCTCTAGATTCTGATCCAGTGTAAGCTTGTAGGATGATTTGTTTGGTAATGAAGCCCCTGGTATGAAGTCAATTTGATGACTAATGGCTCTCTTTGGAGGTAAGTTTGATGGTGTTCCATCACTCACTATGTCCTTATACTTCTCTAGGAACTTATGGACTACTCCAGGTATGACTGTTTTCTTAGTCTTGTCTTCCTCTTTGGATTGCATCAAGATCACATAGCCCTCACCTCCTTGACATAGGTTGTTAATAAACTCTTTGCCACTGTTCAATAAGACACTAGGTGTCTTTGACTGTCCTTCTTCCTCATCTGACAATGACTACAACTTAAATGCCTTCCCATCCTTCTTGAAAGAAATGGTGTTCTCTTTTCCATCATACATGACACTTCTGTCATACTTCCATGGTCTGCCCAATAGAAGATGGAATGCATCCATGGGTAAAACATCACAAATCAACTTGTCTTTGTACCCTCCAATGGAGAACTCCACTGTTGTCTGCTCATTGACAAGAACACTCTGTCCTTTGTTCAACCATGTCACCTTGTAGGGATTGGTATGGGGTACCTTTTCTAACTTCAATTTCCTCACTGCCTTCTCTGAGATTATGTTGTCAGTAGACCCTGAGTCCACTATAACCTTACACACCTTTCCAAGTATTTTTCATCTTACCCTAAATAAGACTCTTCTCTGTTTTGGCTCTTCCTTGACTGGTTGTCTGATCAAAACTCTACTGAACATCAGATTCTCCCCCACTTCTGATTCAATGTGACTAACCTCTGGTGATTTAACACTCATGTTGTCCTCTTGAGCATATGCCACTCTCTTCTCAGTACTTGAAGAAGATGCTTTCTCTGGGAACCTATAAGCAGGATGACCTACTTGACCACAGTTATAACATTTCATAGTGGCAAAGTATGAACTACTTCTTCCTGCTCCTCTTCCTCTGTTTGAACCTCCTTGAGGTCCTCTACCTATGTTATATCCTCCTCTAGAAGTGGTTTCACCTCCATGCTTTGTGAGTTTAAACTCTCCTTGATTTCTTTGTTCAGTTCCTCTACCTTGGTATCCACCTCTATGTCCTCTTTGATCTCTACCTTTTCCTCTGCCCTTAGAAGCCTGTTTTTGTTTCCTCTTACTTCTTTCTTCAATCTTTATAGCCAACTGATAGCATTGGTGTACTGTCTTGGGACTTAGAAGAGTCATCTCCTCTTGAATGTTCCACTTCAACCCGCTAAGGTATCTAGCCACCTTGAGACTCTCATCCTCTGTCACATTAGACCTCATACAAAGTTTTTGAAACTCCTCAGTATAAGTGTTCACATCTTGGTCTCTTTGCCTCAAGCTCTATCTTTTCTTGTGTAACTGGATCTCATAATCATCAGGCATGTATGCTTCCTTCACTTTGGCAACCATTCCTTTCCAAGTTGAAATAGGCTGCTTGCCTTCCTTTTCCCTCTCTGTCTGAATTAATTTCCACCATGTAAAGGAAGAACCTCTCAATCTTGATTTAGCCACCTTTACCTTCTGTGCTTCAGTGAATCCATCACATTCAAAATGGTTTTCCATTCCCTCTATCCAATCCATGACTAGATCAGCTTCCATTTTTCCACTAAACAGTGGTATGCCTTCAAGTGCCTTTCCACTCAAAGCCTTTAATGCCTTCAAGAAGGGTTCTTCTTCTAAAATAGGGTTAGGTTCAGGGACCTTATCTTCCTCTGCAACCTCTTCTTTCTTTGGCATCCTTCCTTCAAACTGTGCATCATTCAATGCTTGCTCAAGTTGGTCTATCCTCTCCTTCAATAGCCTATTTTCTTCCTCCTGCACTTCAACCATCTTGGCCCACTCTAAATTTGTCACCATGATGGAAGAACCACTAGACTCAGTCTCAGACATACAATAGTCAATCCCAAATCTTAAACTTGCTCTGATACCAATTTGATAGGGAGGGTTGGATAGAAACACTCATTGTTCCATGCTTTGGATCTTGTTTAGAAAGACCCTATGGTGACAAACTCCGCCACTTTAACCTATAGGACCTAATGCTTATGTAGACTCCCCTGGTTCACCTTGCCAACCCATCCATCAAGACATAATCTACCAACCAAGCCAACCTTGGGCAACGCTTCAACACTTCTTTAGCCCTTAATCTACCCTAAACACTAACCTATTACCAACACTCAAATTTATCTTGCAAGGGTGTAGAGATGTAATCATTGGCTTCAAATCATCCTTCTAGGATTCTTAAAGGTCCACTAAACTCCATCTTTCCATCGCTTTCACCAAACCCTCATCTAGGGTTAAAAACAAAGCTACTAGCCTTTGAGCCCCCAATTAGGTCTCCATTTCTGAGAAAACCGTTTGTCTCTCCAAACTTTCCCAAAAAACATAGGATATTTCCTTTGGTTTCTTGGTCCTCATGCACAACACTTGAAGATTCTAAAGGTCTTAACCCTCAACTATCCGTACACAGGCCAAACTTGCAAACGGCAAAAACTATGGTTTGTTTTAAGCCTTTTTCTATCTTTACTACACCTGTTAGAGATTATCTAACACTTGCTGGTTAGATGGAGCTCTCTCCTACCTTTATTTCCTTTTCAAGGCACATTTCTACCCTCACCACACCGTGTTATTCCAAGAGAAGAACACCCCTGCAAACTAAGTGCTCTACACTTCTTGACTTTCCTAGCCGGGCTCTTCTCAGCTCGCCTAGGGAAAGATTCTCATAGTGATCTCTTGTTTCCTAAAGACTCCTAACTCTACCTTATTTACATTCATGGAGTCAAGTCACAATTTCCAAGAGGCCGTATGTTATGTACAGTGGGAATGTGACCTAAACCTCCATTTTCTTAGAACTACTTGTCAAAACAACAAAATGCAAAACAACAATTATCTTCTTTAAAATGAAAACTACACTAGAATTCCAAAATACTACCACACAGGGTTAAACTAACAGTAAAATACATTCTTCCAAATAGAATAGTAACCAAATTAATTCATATAAGCTCTCCTTGAAACAAAAATTAGAAATTTCCACAAACGCACATTGTTTCTCTCTTTGAATGCACAAACTCTTTGATGTTACAAAACTTCCAACCTTATCCTGAGGTTGAGGCACACCTTAAATAGGGATCTTCAAATATTTATCTTCTTTGGTCAAACTTATTCATGACCTAATGGCCAAAGTTATAAAATCCACTGTGTTTTTCAACTTTTTCCAAAAGTTAGCAACCTAAACAAGATGAGCTTCTAAACCCATCCATTCCTTCCACTTCTTATACCACTGATCACAATAGATCAAGACTTATTCATAAACCTCAAATGCTAACTAAATGGTCAACATGACCTTCAAAATAACATTGCAAAAACAAAACTTCATTCTAGACTTTCTAACTAACTAGTGTTTCCTAGGTGCTCCTGCACCATTAAAATTGGAGGATCTCCTTGAAGAGAGAGATTAGTGGTTAGTTGTTGGTAATGAGACAAAGTCACCTACAATGATGTCAGATGAGGATTGGGCTAAGCTTGATAAGAAGGAAAGAGGGACCATAAGATTATGTCTTGCTAATGTTGTTCTCTTGAATGTTTTAGAAGAAACTACTACATATAAGTTGTGGAAGAGAATAGGTGATATTTATCACACTAAAAATCTTACTAATAAGTTGTATCTGAAAAGACAATTGTATTCTTTAAAGATGAAAGATGGTGATTCTATTGCAAATCATTTGAATGATTTTAATTTGATTCTAAGTCTGTTAGCATCTATAGATGTAAAGCTAGAAGATGAAGATAGATGCATTTTTGTTACTTTTCTCTTTACCAAAATCTTGGGAAAATCTAATTTCTTTTATCAGTGCTAGTGGTGCAGATCCAAATATGGACAATATAATTCCTACTCTCCTATAAGAGGAGATGAGGAGGAAGTCTAAAATAAAAATCCAAGATTCCTTGTTTGTAAAATGTAGGCCTGAGAAAAAGGAACCTAAGGGAGACAAGGAAGGAAAGGGAAAGTCCAAAGGATGGTCTAAAACCCATGGTAAGAGTAAGGTAATTTTTTGGAACTATGGGAAACTAGGACATGTGAAGAAGGATTGTAAGAACAAGAAAGAGAGTTTTGATTCTTCTACAAAGGAATCCTCAGATGACAGTAATGATTCATTGGTTATTTCAGCTAATACTATTTGTCATAACTCTTTGCTTCATGTTTTAGAGTGATCTTCATGGAGAGGATGGTAGTCACGATGCCATGTGTGGCTTGGTACCACAGTTCAGTGGGAGTTGTTGGTAGTGACATGGATGCATCATTGGTAAAGTTATCTTCATGTGAATGGGGATATGGTTTTTCCTTGGTTTAGAGTGGTTGCTATTATGTCATGGTTTGCTCTTGATTCTAGATTAGAGTTTGGCATATTACATGTTCTCTTGAGACAAGGATGTATGTTATGGCGCATGTGATACTGAAAGTTTATTACATATGTGTTGAATTTTGGATTTGTGCGGTCTAAATCTAATTACTATGTATATTTTAAATATGATGGTGATTATTTCCTAACAATTGCTTTATATGTTGATGACATGCTATTTGGTGGGAAAGACAAATGTTTGATTTAGATTTGAAATCTCAAATCTATGTGAAATTTGAAATGAAAGATCTTGGTGCAAAAAAAAATATACTTGGGATGGAGATCAAAAGAGATCATGAGAATAGAAAGCTATGGTTTAGCCAAAGTAAGTGTGTTCTATTTTACAAAGGTTCAACATGCAGGATTGTAAGCCACTTTGTGTTCCTGTTACACTTTATTGCAATAGTCAAAGTGTAATCTGCCTTGCAAGGAACTCAATTTTTCATGCCAGGATGAAACATATTGATGTTTAGTATCACTTCATGAGAGATATGGTCGAGGATGGTAGGGTCAAGCTAGAAAAGGTAGAGATAGTGGTGAATTTTGAAAATGCATTAACTAAGCCCATGAGCATAGAAACATTTAGGAGGTGTTATGAGTCTATGGGTCTTTCACCCCCTAACAATTGATCCATGATAGAAGGTATTCCTTGGCTCTTAGAATGTATTCAACAAGTGGGAGAATGTTGGAAATGAGGTGTCTCAACCTTGATTTGATTTGTTTTCATTTAAGATTTTCCTATAGCTATTACAAATTGCTAGTGCTTTGAAAATAAAAATATTAGTTGTCAAAAGATGCCCATGTAATAGCATATCATGGAAGGGTTAATTTTAGAGATATTATGATAGATTTTATGACATCTTTGAGGGTCAAAAATCAAGGAGGATATTGTGGACGTGAGAGCCTAATTTTAGACCGAAATCTTGCATTTTTGGACAATACACCCCATGAGAGGTTTTGTACATGGTTTTTTAAACCATGGATGCTTTCTTGTATAGCTGAAGGTCTATTAATTGAAGGCTTGAGGAGTAGTTTGTGTGTTGAGTTTTCAGGAACTGTCATGTTGTCGAATTGCTGCCATAATTGTTTACTAGTTATACTCCTCTAAAAGACTTGCTATGCAAGTGTATGTAATCTTGTTGTTCGATATGTAATACATTGAGAAGGCTTTGAAGTGTGGGGTTTTCACCCAAAATGGTTTTTCCCACTTATATCTTGTGTTCATTGTTTATTTTCTATTATGAATGTGTTTCTAGATTTTTTATAATTGTTAGATTAGTTTTAAATTTTGCATAATAACTCCTCTCAAGATTGGTGTAGGAAATTGTTTCTGCTACTCTAATTTTCTTACAATTTTCTTGCAACCATCTTCTTTCACATGCCATTTTTTGACTCACAAGTAACCAAAAATGCATAATTTTTTTTCCAAATTGCTTCCCAAAATAGAAAGGGTTATGGCATTTTTTTGGAGCATGGAAGAGCATTTTTTAGCCTGTACAGATGTTTAAAATTTTTTGTAAAGGAAAAAAATGTGATTACATTCACATTTGCAGCCACTCACCAATTCAAAATCTCTCCCAGGCATCTCATCACATGAATCAACAAAACAATGGGAAAAATCATCAAGTATGATTTAATCACATAGCACATATTTTGGTTTAATTCCCCCTTCAACAAATATGTTGCACTCAGAAAAGATGAAAATACACATCAAGACATTGAAAAAATATTAAACGTTGTCCCTAAAATTTTCCACATGTCTCCAAATGAGATCCATCACCAACAACATAGCCATTGCAGTTATGAAGAGAGGAAGAGTTTTATAACAATGATGAGTGATGAGACAAAGGCCATCGCTCATCTAATACCATCGTTGTTTTGTTTTTGACATTAGGGATGAAAAGGAGATGAACAATGGAGTTGCTGCCAAAATATTTTTCTAAAGTTTGTAATGTCTCCCTCAAATATTTTAATAAGTTTGCCCCACAATGTTTTCCCATGCACCAATGAAATATTAGTTTTCTTCACCCAATGAGATCACATCGCTCACAAAAAAGCATCACCAATTTGTTTTTGAACAACCCTCTCATTTCAACACCGAGTGATGGAAACTAGGAGAATGTGCCAACTTGCCCACTACCGAAGAAATATTAAATGAACTTGTCAAATCAGAAAATCATCACTGGAAAGAGCTCATCATTACTTTGTTTTCCCTTTCCATGCTCATTTAAGTGAGGAGCAATAGAGCTTTTGGTGTCGTGCGCTACCATGAAAATGCCACCTAATGAGAAGCCAACATTAAACTTGGTTTTGCACAATAAAATTTGAATATGTATTTCAATTTTTCCCCAAACCATCGCCTTGAAAATCATTGATTTGATTTCATTACTCCATCCAAAATGGAGATGAGTGATGTCCTAAAAAATTCAAAGGTTTGTGTGAAATGAATCAGCCAATGAGATGCAAGAATTAAAACTTTCTTTCATAATAAAAATTTGAAAGTGCTTTTCAAATTTTCCCTAAAATCATTTTCACATTTGCACAATATTTAAAATATTTAGAATATTTAGAATATTATCATTTGAAACTTTTTAGAAAATTGCAAGTTTTAATTTTGCCTGTGGATCAAACGGAGAAAGTTCACTGCATGCAAATGGAGAATCCTAGAGCCTAGTATTTTTTCTTGCGGTCATGATCAATTATTTAAAACATGGGTTTTAAATCAAATTTCACCTAGCCATCAAAATTCGGGTACCTCCATTGTCAACTAACCTATAGGAAGTGTTCACTGCAACCGAAAATTATTAAAATAGTGCATCAGATGGTCTCAGTTTTTATGAAACTAGAGTTGGAGATATTTTAGACTAAAACAAGAAATGGGTTGGCTTTAGAATTGTAAAATTTGAAACTTTACAAAACAACAATTTTGGCCCAGTCACAGTGAAAAAAGGATTAAATAACATATCAAAAGTCATCTTGGGGACACGAAATTGAGGCATGCTACCATATATACCAAAAAACATTCTACCAAGAGGATTTGCAAGAAGAGCTCAGAGTTGCAAAATATTAATCGGCAAAGAGAGCCTCTGAAGCAAATTTGACAAGATGCAATCCTAGCCTCCGTTGTCAAATTGAAAAGGGCATAGGTACTTCAAATTTGCATTTGAAGTTGCCATCATGTTCCACTAAAGAAGGATAGATAGGGATAGCAAGAAGATATCGATAAGCCAGGTAACTCTCCCACCATATATTTATCTAGAGGCCAAAGAGGGACATGATATAAGTATAATAAAGAAAGAAGGAATTGAAAAATAAATATTTCTAAATTATACAATATATTAAAAATTTCTAAGATTTATCTAAATGTGTCTAAGTTAAATAAAAAGTGTTAAAAAGTTTATTTTACATGTATCAAAATAAATTAAATTTTAATCTTTACTAATTATACATGCAATGCAATTTATCTTTGTTATCTGAAGACAATTCATTTAATTTTTTTTAATTTGATTATGTTATTATGATTTCTTTTGCAACCATTTGAAATTTATGTAATACTATATATGTTGATTTATGGTTGTCTTAGGTGTATTGATTATTTTTGAATTATACTTATTATAAAATGAAGTAATTTTTAAATGAACAAAAACATAGTTTTATATATTTTTATTTTAAATATATTGTCTATAAGATATTTTTATCAATCTTAATCAACAAATTCAATATAGATATTTTGTAATATTTATTGATTTCTTCTAAATAGATATTTAAAATACCTACATTAATAGACAAAAATTTACACACTTCAAAAATATTAGAAAATTTTATAATCATATGATTGTGAAAAATGTAAAGAACTAATAAATTTTGTAAAACAATACTATATATATTATTAAATCAAAATTTATATATAATTATTAAATTTAATTTATAAATAAATATGAAATAATTTTAAAACAATAAAATCTAACAAAGTTTTAGAAAATAATAAATTTACCCTACTCAAGTCACCTATAGCCTTATTAAGATACACATAATTTACACATAATTATCTCAAGAGACAAGAGTCCCAGCACACTATGAGTAATTTATGAACTCATACATAAAGAGTATTAGTCAATCTGGTAGCCCACATACACTGCTCTACGATACAAAGCCCTAGTTACAACAATGCAAATAAAGCAAGACAAGACAAATCTTAGGTACATATATGGAATATTGAAAGCAAAGGCTAATTTCAAGACTTCACCGTTCAAAGAGATAATAGATTAAATTGTCCATCAGAGCAAAGCATATATATCTCCATTTTATGTGGAAGCACAACACTGCAATCACAGTAGCAAATCCCACTCCGTAGCTTAACCCCACTCCCACTGCCCACCATTGATCCATTATATCTGCATCTGTATCTCCTTCTTCAGCAGCTGTGTTATTCAATTCTTTGTGATTCTCTCTGCTACCCAAACCAGAAGTCAGTGTCTTGTTGTCCAGTGGAAATCCATGAAGATTGAGATTTCCTGAAAAGGAAGAAGCCTCGAAGGTTGAAAACTGCTTTCCCTGTGGTATTAACCGTGACAGCATGTTGTCAGAAAGATTCAACACAGCAAGGAATGTCAAATTTGAGAGTTGATGTGGAATCTTTCCTGATAGATTGTTTTCTGAAAGATCGAGAGACTCCAGGTGAGCCATAGCTCCCAAAGATTTTGGGATTGAGCCACTTAGATTATTTTTTGATATGTTCAGAGAAATTAAGCCCTTTAAGATTCCGAGTTCTTGAGGAATATTACCTGACAGGTTATTGCGAGACAGATCCATGAACTTGTGTGCTTTGATTATCTTAGTGTATGGAGTCGCCCTTCCTTTTATCCAAACCGTTACTTCATCCTCAAATTTTAAAAAATGAGGAGAGTGGGAAAACTAATAACCTTGAAGTTGAGAGATATGTTGCACCTCAACACTTTGTGATTGATTGACCATAGCATATAAGTTTCTTAGATTTTGAGGAATATTCCCTGATAAATGATTGTCAGATAAATCTAGAATTTGCATATTCGGAAGCTTCATCAGCTGGGGTGGAATTCTACCTTTAAACTTATTAAAAGCTAAGTTTAGAATTCTTAAATTTGTAAGCTTTTCAATCCAAACAGGAATGCTACCTTCAAATTTGTTAATTCCCAAATCTAATACTTGGAGATCCGTGCAATTTGCAATGGATGAAGGAATGCTACCTTTCAACCTGTTGCCATTCAGATTTAGTGTGCGAAGAGTCTTAAGGTTTCCCAACTCCTCTGGAATCTCTCTTTGCAAAACATTTTGAGCCAATTTTAAAACTAATAATTCAGAACACTTCCCAATGTTTGCAGGAATCATACCTGTCAGCTTGTTCTTTGACAAGTTCAAGATCATCAATCTATTTGAATCGGTACATGTAGAACCTGGAATTTCTCCAGTGAGATTATTCCCTGACAATGATAGAAATAATAATGTGCCAATTGTTGCAGGAATAGAGCCATCAAACTCATTATCGGACAGATCTAAAATATCTGAAACAAAATCAAGATCTCGAAGAGAACCATACAATCTATTGCCATGCAAATCCACAACCCAAAATTTATGGGGTACCTGGCAGGGTAGAGAACCGTACAGCTAGTTATTTGAAAGATTGAGCCATCCAAGATCAGGAAGATTTCCCACCATGTTGTTATCTGAAAGATCCAGCTCTAGCAAATTAAATTGCTGGGACAAAAATACAGGGAGGTCGCCTTCTATATTGCAAGACCCCAATCCAAGGAACAACAAAGCAAATTTAGGAACCCAGCTTGTAGAGATGTTAATAAGAAACTGATTTTCAGAAAGGTCCAGTTCTTGAAGGTGAGTTAGATTCTCGAGTAGCTGAAGTGAAATGTTGCCTGTTAATCCACTGAAAGGAAGTGACAATGCTCTTAAAGTAGCCAATTTTGAAATGGAATCTGGAATTGTTCCTGACAGCTGGCTATGGCCTAGATAGAGATCACTTAATGCCGGAAGCTGAAACAGAGACGGAGGAATATGACCAGTTAGATGGGTGCTACTAAGGTCCAGAGTTGCAAGGGACGAATGGTTTAGAATGAAGGAAAGGTTTCCTATCAAGTCAGGATTTTCAGCAAGCGCAAGACCGCTCAATTTTGAACGGGGCATGAAATTGGAAGGGATGGAACCATGTAGATAACACTCACTGAGATCAAGTGATACCAATGAGGACACGTTCTCAAACCATGAGGGTAGTACAAATGGGAACGAATTCCAGCTTATATCTATATCTGATAAACGGGTAAGGTTTGAGAGATCTGGAATATTACCTGAGAGCCCGCAGTCATCCAGTTGAATGTGGGTAAGATTGACAAGACAGCTAAGCGCCTCACCCCAGTCCTCAGATGCCTTTTCCATGTACACAGCATGCATTCCTATGAATTCCAGGCTTCTGAGATTTCTTACCCATACATTGAACATATTACCAGTCAAGCGGCGATTACCTGACATCTCCAAATAACGCAAGCTTGACATATTTCCCAAACTCAGAGGGACTTCGCCGCGGCTAATGTCATTCCAGCCGAGATCCAAGTGCTGTAGATGCTGTAGATTAAACAGCGATGGACGAAGCTCCCCAGTCAACCGGTGGCTGTACCAATATTCACTTCCATCCCAAGGGCGAGTACTTAAATCAAGGCGAATGACATGGGATGTATGGTAATCACAGGCAACACCCTCCCACTGGCAACAGTTGAATCCCCCCCAAGAGAATAAAGAGCGACCTGGGGATAAAGAAAGATTCAGACCAGCCTTGAAATCCAGCAAGTAACTTCTCTCATCTTGTAAACATGCTGTTGAAATTGGGAAACGAGTTTGCAGCATTATCATCCATATCAACAAAAATCCACAGCCCACAGATATCTTAAACGAAAGTGGATACATTGCATTCCTCTCTTCTTTATTGAAAAGAGCTGTGTGCATTTTATAGTTCTTCTCGGGTTGTCTATATATAAGAAAACAACTAACCTTGGTGGTCATGGTATTTCTTCTTTCTTTCTCTTATTGATTTGACTACCTCCCCAGTGTTGTACTTGTGATATATCTTGTTTTAAGCGTTTTTCAGGCGCATATTTATTCATTGAATTTGTTATGGACGAAGAAATCGGCCATCTCTATCTTCAATGCATTTGTCGTGTTAAACAAAATTAAGTTGGCCTAAGAAATCGGCTCATGGAAGACCAACTCAACGACATTGGCAAAATTTAATCCTCCTTCCAGATTGTTAAAAAATCTCACATCACAACGTAACGTACTTCATAGAGAGACTTCGAATAATAGGTGTCGTTAGCTTATCACATGTGTAGCGAATACTAGACAAAAAATAATGTCGTTTTTAAAACCTGAAAGAATGAGGAGAGAAAACAAAAACAATCCTGACAATCCTCCTTCTAGATTGTCAAAAAAAATCTCAGATTACAACGTACTTCATAGAAAGACTTCGAATAATAGGTGTTGTTATCTTATCACACGTGTAGTGAATACTAGGCAAAGAATAATGTCATTCTTAAAACCTGAAAGAACGAGGAGAGAAAACAAGAATGGGCATTGTATGTATCTCAATAAATTCATCTTTTGTATATTTAGTTTTAAAAAATTATAATGTCATCGTTTAAAAGGATTTTTTTAAATAATGTATAATATTTTTAAATAATTTAGAAGTATATATATAGATATCAATTTTTCTATATATTTCAAAAATAATAATAATAGGGTTCAATTAAAAAAATGTATCTAAGAGAAATAAATTGAAAATTATAATATGATTGTAAAAAGTATTAAAAAGATGGTAATTGTTTTGATTAATGTGCATAACTTCAACTTAATGTATCAACCTTTTGTTTACACATTCTAGAAAATATAGAAAAAATACATCCAACCTTTTCATCATCCAAGGACGTAGGCATGGTCAAGAACAAATGCACATTGTAATTAGAGCACAACCAAGAAATATGCCAATGCAAACATATAAGATTCAATTGTTTGAATCTAATGGCCTCAAGTCCAAATTGGACTTGAGCATGTTGGGAAACAAAAGATCACAAGAAAACACCTTTAATACTACTAGATTTATGATTGTTGAAATGATTAAAGACAATACTCTTCAATCAAGCAAATACCTTAGAATGAATTGAGATGTATTCATGTTTCTTTTGGTGCTCCAAAGCGAATAGTTCCTAGAATGATGTTCCTTGTAATTCATATTATTTTTAATGATTTAGGATGATTGATAAATTCTTAGATGATTGTCTCTAAATACAAAGATATAATAAAAATTACTACACAAGTGTGTACCAAGTCAAGTCCCAATGACTATGAGAAAAGGGTGGGAGATGATCATTTGGATTTAAAAATAATAATTTTTGAGTCATATCCATGTTGTGAAAGATCAATCTTGGACACCACAAAATGACCCTGAGATAAGGAATATGAAATATCAAGATTAAGGATGAATGAATGAAAATATAAGACAATAAATGATAGGAATTTGTGAAAATAAATATGGATATGACATGGTTAAAAAAAATGTATAGGAACAAATATAAGAAGTAAATGAAGGTGGATAAAAAAAGGGAAAAAAATCAAACCTAACACAAAAGTATCTCACATATCACTATGCAATTGTATTAACACATTGTCTCAACATAGGCCTAAAAGTAAATGAAAATTAGGATGGTATTTAAAATTCACCATTTTAATTCTATATTTGTAAAGAAAAAAATATTTTGTAATGGGTTACTTAGAATAGTCAGTTAAATATTATCAATAGACACACAATTAACCCATGCACTAGAGCTAAGTTATTGGATATGACAATAGAAGATAGTTTGGAAAATTTAAATAGAAAGTGATAGGTATTAGCTATCCCTTGGAACTATAACAAAGAATAAACCAAATGCAACATGTTGATTCCAGTTTCCTTTTTATTAAAAATAGATATTCATTACCTAGTGAATACCTTTCAATTGTCACAACTTTTAATTTCTTAGTAGATCTCATGAACTCAAAATCACAAGGATTATTAACACCTCAAGAAGTTTTGAGGGCCACATAATATTGATCAGCATCAAATGTTCCTTAGAACTCAAGGAAATACAAAATATTAGACAACCTTTAAATCTTTAAAATTTTTCTAATCAATATTGATTGAATGATCCTCAAGACCACCAACAATATAAAATATCTACTATAGTAACCCCTTAGCACATAACACATATGATCGTAGTTTTCTTCTCAAATATGATCAGAGCTTATTTTTTCATACATAATACCATTGATCTCATATTTCAAAAGGTATCAATATTAAATGATCATTACATAAGTTGCCACAACCAAAAATATGAAGCTTGAACATATAATAATTGAAAAATTATTATAAAGGTATAGAGAAAAAAATATGGGAGCATGATTTAGCTCTTTATAAAAGGTATTTAATCAAACTCATTGAATATAATTTATTAGATAAAATATATTTTAGGGGTATCACAAAATACAAGAAAGAAAAAGAAAAAAAGGGGATACAAGATTTTATATCAATAGTAAAAATGTGGAAATAGTTGGTTATGGTATAAACAAAGAATATTTATTTATAGTGCAATTAAAAATAAAATTATAGTGCATGTACAAGTGAAAGTCATTTGAATTAGTAAAAGTGTAGAAAAAATAATCATAGAAGCAATAAAAAAGGTCAATAGGGGTAAGTGTAGGGAAATGGGGGTCCAAAAGTGGGTGGGGGATCTTAATGAGACATCTCTTTTCTTCAAATCAATGAAACCTAAACCTCAACAAGCAATTCAAGATACCCATATAAAAAAAATTAAGATGTGATTAGAATTGTAATGTTTAGAGTCTAGCTTTGAAATACTAAGTTTTTTAGAAATGGTAAAGAAGTGGCTCAAATACTGAGTGCACACAAAGGAAGTTGTTTATTACCACTAAAATGTGACATAGCATGAGGCATGCACACCCCATTTTTTATTTTATTTAGTATCTTTTAAAACCAATTGGTGCAAGGGTAATTAAGAGCATACAATACAAGTTATGCATTTTCATTAAAGCTACTATTTAATTTTTTCAAAGAGGATGCGTCCTAAAAACTTAGTAGTGTGTGCATTTTACACTTAGGTGATTCATAAAGTGATATCTTATAATGTGTATGACCATCAAGATTTTTTAAATAACCAAAATGTGACCATATTTTACCATCTTCCATCCTCAATTGCACTACCTCTAATGTGGGACATCTTGTTCCTTTGAAACATATTCCTTGGACCTCCATCCACCTATCCTCAATATTCCATCATCTTACCTCTCATCATTATCCATCCACTCAATACCCTATATCTAATCTAATAAATTCCTCTATCATACCCTTCTTTAAGCTTGATTCTCCATTTTCATTGGTTCTCTTTCTTCCCACTACCCTAGCCTATTGGCAACACAAGGCAAGACAACTAAGAAGGGGGTGAATCAGTTGTCTCAGAAATTAAACTTATTAAAATTATTCAACTTATTCTCATATCGGATAAATAAACATGAAAGCATAAACCATCACCACATCGAAAACACACATAACACTAATATTTTTTACATGGAAACCCTATTAGGGGAAAAACCATTGTGGAGGTTAGTCCAAAAGATTATACCCTATTAAAATTATTATAAATGGGGAATGCACATGCATTTAGGTGCAATGCCTAGAGCTCACTACTCAAATACAAAAGGCTTAATACCCAAAGGAAGACACAATGTCTTATAGAAACATTCAGATTACATCTGGAAGATTTTGAATTGAGAAAATAGCATTAGCTGAAGCCTGATTATAGTTTTGGTTGAGCACAAAAACATCTGCTTACTCTTCTTCACACTTTACTTATGACTTTGAAATATTAGAACATTATTCACACACAACATAAACCATACTTCACACACAACTTTCACATCTACTTTCAAATGGTATAAACAATCACTTATATATATCCGCAACTAAGGATAACATCAACTACATGTCGGCTTTTATAGAATATAAAATGTGTACAAAATGTCAAACCAAATCAATAAATAATTTATCAATGTGAACCAAACAATGTTGGCCACAACATAGTAAGGACCAAAAACAACATCTTTGAACATGAAACACCTTAAATAATTATTCCTTGAAGATCCGCGCAACAAGTTACAATCACCCTGTCATCCATGATCATGAAAAACATGAACTCACAAAAGAAAATCACCAATTGTGAGCACAAAAATCAATGTGGGTCAACAACATAGATAGATCACTATCTAGAAACATCCACAAGCATCATTAATCACCACAAAATCATCCACAACAACTCAACTTACTATAATAACATCATCTTCTTTTAGGAACACCAATAAGAGCAACAAGACAACTGTCAGAACATAGATACTCATAACTCGATCAAATCTTCAAGCGAACCTCTAAAAATTTGCGTGTATAAACTAGATATACTAAAAAAAACCATTTGATCCACAACCTCTTATCATCAATATACTAAGGTAGCCATCAGTACGGTGGTAATACTAAACTTCACTGCATCACTAACAACCTGCAACTTATTTTATTACAATTTTCTCAATATCCTTGACATATACAAGCTTAAAGAAATTAATGCCAATAGTGTTTACATCAATGACAACCACATATCAACAACATCCAACAATCTCCCCCTTTGGCATTGATGGCAACACAGGATGTGAAAAACACCATCAATGCAACTAATATTGCATTGATATCAGATCTAGTTTGAGTCAAATAGAGCAATCAACCAACCATGGATCTGTATCTAGTCTGGTTTGCTTTAGGTGAATCATTATCTTGTGTCAACTTACATCTATTCACCATAGGTGTACCAACTAACTTTGAATCTTCCATACCAAAATTCTTTAGCAATTATTTCACATACTTGGACTGAGATATAAAGATCCCTTTATCTAGCTGAGTAATTTTCAATCCCAAAAAGAACTTCATTTCTCCAATCATAGACATCTCAAACTCACTCTGCATCTCATCAGTAAACTTCAAGCACAAACTATCATCTCCTCCAAAAATGATATCAGCAACAAAGACTTCAACAATCAAATCTTTGTCATGATCAATCTTGAAATAGAAATTACTATCAATAGTACCTTTATTAAATCCAAGCTTCAACAAATACCTGTCAAATATAGCATACCATGCTCTTGTGGCTTGCTTAAGTCCATACAATTCTTTCTTCAATCGGAAAACCATATCTCCTTTATCAGTTAATTGAAATCCATCAGGTTGCTCAATATACACTTCTTCCAATTCACCATTTAGAAATGCTAACTTGACATCCATCTGATAAACCTTGAAGTTTTTATAAGCAACATAAGCAAGAAATAGTCCCATAGCTTCAATCGCAGCAATAGGAGAAATTTTTTCTTTAGAGTCAATTCCTTCCATCTGAGAATATCCTTTACACAAAATTCTTGCTTTGTTTCTAACAACTTCACCTTGTTCATTCAATTTGTTCCAAAAGACCCATTTAGTTCGAATTACATTTTTGTCCTTAGGTCTAGGAAAAATAATCCATGTATAATTCTTCTCAAATTGCATTAGTTATTCTTTCATTGCTTCCACCCAATGTTCATCTTTGCATCCTTCATTGACAATATTAGACTCAGTCTTTGAGATCAAACATTATTCTTTTGCAATTCTTCTCCTAGTTTGAACACTTTTGTTCTTATCACCTATAATATGATCTTCTCAATGATTTAGTCTTACATACCTTGGAGTCTTAGGATGTTCTTGATCTTCAGGTTATCTCACTTCTACACTTTCACTAGTTCCTTCCTCTTGATTTTCCTGATTCACTGGAATGATCTCAACTTGATTTGGAGTTTAAACTTTCTTTCCTTTATTTGAACTATCATTCTGATTTTTTGAATCATATCCATGGGTTCTGGATGGTGTAAATACGTCTTCATCAACCTTTACATTAGCACTTTCAATTACTTTCCTCAATATCTTATTGTAGCATCGGTAGGATTATCTTTTAGTAGAATAACCAAAAAATATTCCTTCATCACTTCTAGCATCAAACTTTCCTATATCTTCATGCCTTTTGATATAGAATTTACTTTCAAATATTTTGAAGTATCCAACAATAGGCTTATGACCATACCATAGCTCATAAGGAGTCTTATTAGTATCACCTTTGACCTGTACCTAGTTGAGAGTGTAAATGGTAGTACTCATAGCTTCTCTCTAGTAGATATGAGGAACATTTCCTTTCAGTATCATTGTCCTAGAAGCTTCTTCAATTGTCTTGTTCTTCCTTTCCAAAACTCCATTTTGTTGAGGGGTCTGTAGGGTAGATAATTGTCTCTTTATTCCATTCCCTTCACAAAAATAATTAAACTTATTGAAAGTGAATTCACCACCTCTATCTGATCTCATGCATTTAATCTTTAGACCTATCTCTGTCTCAACAATAGGCTTAAATATCTTGAGTTACTATGGAGCTTCAAATTTTTTCCTTAAGAAAGTAACCCACATCATTCTAGAACAATCATCAATAAGTAACATGAAATACTTGTATCCTTGTAAACTTCTGACTCTAGAGGGACTACACAAGTCAGTATACACAAGCTCCAACACTTCACTTGAACAATGTTGTTTGCTTTGGAATGAAATTCTAGTTAGCTTTCCTAACTAGCATTCCTTGCATATAGTATTAGTAGGTTTTATCAACTGAGGAAGATATCTCATTACCTGATTAGAACTCATCTTGATAATATTATCAAAGTTTACATGACACGTCCTCCTATGCCACAACCAATTTTCATCAACTTGAGCAATCAAACAACTTTTACTAGCAACACTCAGGTGAAAGATATTACCTTTTTTTTGTACCAGAAGTAATCACATTTTCAGAATTTGCCAATATTCTGTAATTTCCATTCTTGAATTGAAGATTGTATCCCTTGTCAAACATCTATCCAACACTTAAGAGACTATGTTTCAAACCTTCCACATATACAACATCATCAGTATTATGCTTACCATCAAGAGAAATGGATCCTCTACCACAAATTACACCAGATTTGTCATCACCAAATCTTACAATGTACCATGATCATATTTTCCAAGCTCATAAATTTAATTTTATCACATGTCATGTGATGAGAGCATCCATTGTCAATCACCTATTCATCCTTTTATTCAACTCTTGCAGCTAGAGCTTTCTCCGCATTTATGCAACTAGTAGATTCATTAGATATTGGATTATTTTCCTTGATAGTAATAAATACCCATTCATCTTCACTTACATTCCCTTTATCAGATTCATCATCTATCACACCTTTATCAACAACATATTAACACTTTCTTTGGAATCTAGGCTTGTTAGGTATTGGCTTAAGAACTTTTTCTGGACACCTTGATGCAAAATGACCTATCTTATTGCAAGAAAAAACATTTAATAGACAATTTCCCTTTATAGTTACCTTCTCCTCTGGTTTCTCTCATGATAATAAGAGCTTCAAGCTCGTCTAGTTTTCTCTCATTTCCTCCTCATACTTAGACATTTTTCTAGAAGAAATTTCTCCCAAATAATATCATTGCTTATCTTTTCTAGAGATAGTAGCTTTGAATGTAGATTATATCTTAGGAAGAGATTCACCAAAATCACTTAACTCAAAAGTTGTAAGCTTACCAATCAACATGTCTCTGGTTACATTTTCCAAAGTTTGGATCTCCTCAATAGCAAAAGCTTTGGCTTTGTATGTAGCAGGCAAGGATATGAGCACTTTAGTAAAAATATCTAATTGTTCCAATGTTTTCCCAACACATTTGATACTACACACAAGTTCATTCACTCTCTACATAAAAGAAGTGATGTTCTCATCATCACCCATTCTCAACATTTCATATTTCTCTTTCAGGCTTTGTAGCTTAGCAATCTTCATATGGGCATCACCTTCATACAAAGTTTCCAAATATTTCCAGATCTCATAAGAAGTCTTCAACTCCATTACATTTGTCATCTCACAATCATTCAGAGCACTCAAAAATGCTTCCTTAGCCTTGATATTGTACTCGGCTTCCTTAATTTCAGCAACAATAGAAGGACCATTTTGTGGGATAATATATCTATTCTTTGTAATGTTCCAATAAGGTTCACCAATGCATCTCAGATGACACACCATTTGAGTCTTCCATAGAGAATAATTAGTTCCATCAAATCTTAGACTATCCTTCTTATATGTCACCATCCTAGATCACCTCAAGCTACTAAAATTCTTCCAAGGAACCTGCTCTGATACCAATTGTTCACAACACAAGAGTACACAACTGAGAGGGGAGTCAATCAATAGTTCAAGGAAGCATTTAGTGTAGGTAGGTGCTGGTTTTTTCCTGAGTCTATGTGTTAGTGGGAGGTAGGCGAGATCTCTATCTCTATATCTATGGTCTATCTATCCCAATATCTGTATGTCCTACCTCTATAGTTGGTGGGGCCCCCTACCTATCTTAGTGGAAAAACTTACTCTCTCCTCTGCCCCGGCTATAGTAGGCACCCTACCTCTATCTTGGTGTATAGATTCAAGGGATTGACAACTATAGTTGTTTCAACCTTCATCCGTACCGTACTATAGTTCCCACCTGCCCTTTGAGACCGACCATGCCTGCTAAATTTTGACCATTCCCTAAGGCCCCACCTATCTCCCACCCCCCCAAATTATCCCACCGACCATGGCCTAAGGTGAATGGGTCGGTGGGGTCAGGATCGACCATACTCACCTTATGGTCGGTCCCAAAGGGTGGGTGGGGGGAAACAAGTTTAGGGCCTCCCACCCACCATTTGGGGCTAACCATATCAAGCCTTTGGCACCTAAGGCCAATATGGTCAGCTACCGAAGGAATGTAACTATAATGGGGGGTGGGGGTGGGATGAGAGGACCTAAGGCCAATATGGTCAGCTACCAAGGGCAGGCAACTCTATAGCCTCCCACCCCTCCAAGATGAACCTGAAGGGATTGACCCAGCTCTTTAGGACCGACCATACTCACCTTAGGTTAGTCCCGAAGGGAAAGTCCATCCAACCCCACCCCCCATTATAGTTACCCATTCGCTTTAGGGAAGGTCCCTTTGGGTATGGTCGGTGGGGTTGGTGTTACATATAGAATCTCGCCTTCTATCAAGAATAGTAGGGCTATCTTTCTAGAAGAGGAAGGATAGGTAGAAGAGACTTGAGAAAGAATAGTAGGGGCTGACCTATAATTTCTAAAGGCAAATTCGACTATGTAACATGCCTACTATCAATTGCTGACTATAATTTCCTCCCACTTGGCCCCCCCCTCTTTCTATTCTATCTCCTCCTCCCACCCAACTATATTGGTTGAATAGTTGATTAAACCCACCCACCAAACCCAGGTAGGCAATTCTAGTTCCAACCCCACAGTCGTAGCCAAATTTTCCTTCATCAACTATAGAAATTTCTCCCCCAACTATAGCCCTTCAAACAAATAGTAGCCCTTCCTTCAAAACAACTTTTCTGGCCGGCTCACTCTTCTCAGAAATTCCAATTGTTTCTTTAGGCTCAAATATAGTATGTAACATGCCTAATCTAATCCTCCAACTAGAGTCCCTCCCACCTTGCATGCATGCAGGGTTGACCGATAGTTGGTTAGGGTAGGATAGGCTAGGGGAGGAAGGTTTGGATGGGGGTGGGGCCAACTAGAAAGGATGGCCCCTACATATAAGCCAAGTGGGAGGTTTGGATGGCCCCTACATCTCACTAGGGTGGGGTAAGAAGGAAAGGATGTTTGTTAGGGTGGGAGGATAGCCTTAAACTTATTAAAATTATTTAACTTATTCTCATATCTAATAAATAAACATGAAAGCATAAAACATCACCACATAAAAAACACACATAACACAAATATTTTTTATGTGGAAACCGTGTTCTAAAGGTGAAAAACCACAGTGGAGGTTAGTCCACAAGATTATACCCTATTAAAAGTATTATAAATGGGAAATGCACATGCATTCAGGCACATTGCCTAGAGCTCACTGCTCAAATAAAAAAGGCTTACTACCCAAAGGAAGACACACCATCTTACAGAAACATTTGGATTACATCCACAAGATTTTAAACTGAGAAAATAGCATCTACTAATGGGTATGTGCAGAATCATGATGGGCCAAAAAGTGGCAATATGATGGTTATGTGGCTGACAACGTTTTTTATACCCAAAATTGATGAAATGAAAAGGGTTTTTAAAGGAGATTCTAAGCTTTTCACCAATATAAATTATGTTTTACTTTGAATTTAATAAGTAATTATTATTCATTTTCTATTCAAATTACTACTAAAGTCCTAATTGATAGGCTGATTGAAAAACATTTATAGCTTTCAAACGATATCACATTTTTTGAATCCAAAACATGTGTAACATTCTATGCTTCACATACTATAGAATTAAAAAAAGAAAAAATGACTTTCATGAAGTTTTGACCAAGTTAAGGTGGTCAGACATACAAGTTTTCTATATTTTTAAAAATTTATAATAAAAAATTCATAATTAATTATTTTCCTTGAAAAAAATTACAAAAAAAATGCATCACATTGGGACATGAGTCCTCTACTTATATATAAAATATTATAAAAAATATTATCATTTTATTGTGGTTAGGGTGGTTAGGCAGGATACCTACTTTTTTCCCAAATTTAAGTACTCTGCATTGAAATTTCAAATTTTCACCAAATAGATTTTTTATTTTTTAAACAAACCTAGTAGTTTAGAAACTAGATTCAATTTGCTACATATTTTATTGTTACATATTTTTGAAATAATATAGAGAACTTATTCAAATTTTTATGTCAAGTTGCCTAACTCTGATTTTTTTGAATTTTTTGCCACTTAAGGGCTTGTTTTTTCCATGATGATCCTGCACATACCTTAATGCTTGATTATAGTTCTTGATAAGTACATAAACATTTGCTCACTCTTCTTCACACTTTACTTCTGCCTTCGAAATATTAGAACATTATTCACAAAAAGAATAAAACATAATTTTCACACCACTTACACATATTCTTTCAAATGGTATAAACAATCACTTATATATATCCGCAACTAAGGATAACATCAATTGCATGTCGGCTTTTACAAAATATAAAATGTGTACAAATTGTTATCCCAAATCAATAAATAATTTATCAATGCAAACTAAAAAATGTCAACTAAAACATAGAAAGGACCCAAAACAACATCCTCGAACATGAAACACCTTAAAAAATTATGCCTCGAAGATCCACAACACACTACAAGCACCCTATTGGCCATCATCATGAAAAACATGAACTTACAAATGAAAATCACCAATCACGAGCACAATGATCGATGGTGATCAACAACACAAATAGAGCATGATCTAGAAACATTGACAAGCATCACGAATCACCACATAGGCATCCACAACAACTAAAATTAATAAAATCACATTGTCTTCTTTTAGGAACACCAACTAGAGCAACAAAACAACTGTTAGAATACAAATACTTATAACTCGATGAAATCTTCATGCAGACCTCTAAAACTTCATGTGGATAAACTAGTATGCTTGACAATAAACCCTCTGATCCATGACTGCTTATCATCAATATATTGATCTAGCCATCAATATGGTGGCAATACTGAACTTCTCTGCATCATTGACAACCTACAACTTATTTTATTACAATTTTCTCAATATGCTTGACATATACAACCTTAAAGACATTAATGCCAATAGTGTTGACATCAATAACAACCACATATCAACAACATCCAATATAGCCATCATATCCATTATATTTCATGCAATTCCATCCTATCCAATCCATTTATCCTACCTTCATCCATCCAATCCAAAACTTCCAAACCAATTAATCAAATGAAATAAATCCTAGTCCAAAATATCCAATTCTTCAATCTAATACATTATCCCAAAGTATCTATCAATTTTGATCCAAATCGGTTGATAATCTATTGATCCACTTGAATCCAATGATCATCATAGGAGTATATCTATACCAATCCTAGTGTTTTTCTTATCAATAACAACACAATCCTTGGGATACACATTGTTCTTATTGTTAGATTTTCTATCATCATAATCATCTATCAATCAATTGGTTTTTAACTTGACTAGGGGGCATAACCATGGTTTATTTTTTTCATATTGTACATGCTTTCTTTTTTCTTGTGTATATTACCATTTTTTGCATCTATCATAGTCTTTTTACTATATTACCACAAGGGCATCATGCTCTTTCATATAATGGTGTTATAAGGAATATGTTTTTATTTGACCGTTTGATCATGTACTTGGCACATTATCACCTTAGTTCCTTGGACTTTGGTGTATAATTCCATGTGCAATATCAGATCGTGGTTTCTTATACTATTACAACATAATTCTCTTCCATCCTACACATCTCCCTAACTCCCATCCATCCTTTTCTCTATTCCTTCGGTCTATTTTGAGAGCATACCCATGTTCTTTGAACCTACATGTCCTCTTGATAGGGCATACCAAAATCCTTGCTCACAATCCTTCCTCATCCTCACTAATGACATGGGCATCATTCCACTATTCTTAATTCCTTTCCTACACATCCAATGCCTTCATTGGATGAGGTATTGCAGATTGTTAATGGATGGAAAATGATGCCCTTCCTTGATGGGTACTTTGAGTACAATCAAGTGATGGTGCAGTACGAAGACCGACACAAAACAACATTCACCACCAAGTGGGGCACCTTTGCATACAGAAGAATTCCATTTGGGCTCATCAATGCATGCACCACCTTCCAGTGTGTGATGGACATCGCCTTCAAGGATCTAATTGGAAAGTGCATAATCATCTACATGGATGATTCGACTGTGTTATCGAAGAAGTAGAGTGATCATGTCTTTGATCTATGCAAAGTCTTTCAGAGGTGTTGAGAATTTGGGGTTTCCCTAAATCTGAAGAAGTGCATCTTTGGTGTCATGGAAAGCAAGTGGCTTGGGAACATTATTTTAGAATGAGAAATTTCTATAGACCCTAAGTGTATCCAATCTTTGGTAAAGATTTAGTTGCCACGTAGCAAGAAAGAACTGAAATATTTCTTCAGAAAGATAACTTTCATCAGAAAATTCATCATAGGTTTTGCTCAAATTGTCAAGTCACTCAACGCCATGTTAAAGCAAGATGCCAAGATTGAGTGGACTCTGGAAGCAATGCAATCCTTTGAAGAAATCAAAAAATCCATTGTTGAGGCATTAGTGTTAGTCAACCCAAATTATGTAAATCCATTCTATATTTATTCATTTTCTTTAGATGACTCATGTGCCAACATTTTAATCCAAAAGGATGACGAAATAAACGAGCACCCGATGGCCTTTATGAGTGCTCCTTTGAAATATGGTGAGCTAAGACATCACAATGTGGAAAATTACGCATAATCCCTCATCTGAAGAGTTAAGAAGTTTTGGCACTACATCCTATAGAATAAGGTGTTTTCCATTGTCCCTGACCTCGCAGTGAGGACGTTGCTCATGCAAAATGAGCTGGGAGAATGGAGGGTCAAGTGGGTTACCCTACTGCAAGAATACAACATGGAAATTTAGCCCATGAAGTTGGTAAGAGGACACACTCACCCGAACAATAGCTGAGATAATAGTTGAATTAGGACCTGAGCTCACGGTTCAGTAGTACCAGCTCAAGGATGTTTCCCTGGGTGAATTGTATGATGACATCATTTATTATTTGCTAAACAACAAGTGTCCACCTTGCTTAAAAGGAGTTCAAAAATTTTCTCTACATTTGAAAAGTGGTAGCTATATGCATCAAGGATCCATACTCTACAAGAGGAATCACGAAGGTGTCTATTTGAGATTTGTTGACAAAGAAGAAGTAGACCGGGTCTTGAAAAAATTTTATGATAAATTTGGTACTAGTCATGGGTTTGGCCCCTCAACTGCTCATCGAATCCTATGATTAGGTTACTTTTGGCTGATGATCTTCAAGGATGCTCACAACCACGTCCACACATGGCATGTCTTCCAGATCACCATAACCAAAGAAAAGAACATTGTTGTCCTATTGCAACTAGTTTTAGAGGTGAGACTATTCATGCAATGGGGTATTGACTTCATTGGTCTGGTAAGCCCACCATCATTTGGAGGACATAGGTACATTCTAACTACTTCTAATTATTGCACTAGATGGACAAAAGCTATTGCATGTAGGCAATGTACTACAGAGGTAGTTATGAATTTTCTTGGAAGCTTCATCTTAAATCATTTTGGTTGCCTATATGCCTTTGTGTGTGATAACGACCCAAGGACTGCCATACCCAGCTCTACTTTTCCCTTTGGGTAGATCGCACATGCCGCAAGGCTGTCCTTAGTGATTCCCCATTCCACCTTGTTTATGGCTTAGAGCCTATATTCCCAGTTCACCTAAAGATCCCCACCCTCTAATTCATCAATGACTTTTACAAAGAAGGGGATCGAAAGAAAGCTCACTTGGATGAGTTGTTAGACCTAGAATAATTGTGTGACCAAGCCATTGAAAATTTCACCAAAGATCAGGGCATGGTCAAGAGTGGGTTCAATTTCCGAGACAAAGTTAAGGCCTTTAGAATAACTTATTTGGTCCTATTCCGGGACAAGGCCCATAGAAGAAGGGGGGACATGACACAATCAACAAGCTCTGGCTTCGCCCCTTTCAGATTGCTGAAATCCTTGGAGACAATGCTTTCTACCTAAACACCTTAACTAGTGAAGATGTCTCATTTCCTATCAATGGGTAACACCTGAAGCATTACTTCCATGCTTGAGCTCTTTCGGAGTTGTTTCTATAAATACTTGTATATAGGTTAGTTTAGGTTTCTTTTGGTTTTCTTTGTTTTGTCGCATCACATTGCTTTTGTTTTGCTTGTTTCCCAATTGTTTTTCTTTGATGAGGGTGTTCTTTATTTTTGCTATGGTGGTTGTGCTCATTCAACGAATGGTTCACTTTGTTTCTTGCTCCCAGTGTTCTTCAGCTAAATATTCACTCCCAACTATTGGTCTTTGATAGTTGCCATAGGATGGTTTCCTCATTTGAACTTTGACTTAGAGCCCGACCCTTGGTTGAATCTTCCTTTCATGTTCATCTCAGATCCAGCACAAAACACATATTAATTATTTCCAAAGAGTTGTATAGCAATTGTTATGACAACTTAGCAAGCGAAAAATCTCACATTTTCTCCAATGACCACTGTGGTTCCCAAACCCATAGTGGGATTTAATGCTTACATGGTTGAGAAAAACAAGAAAGTGTTAAAAGAAGTATTGAAATAAAGAAAAGAAACTAAAAATGCTAAAATCAAGCAACCGTATGGGTGTGCAGAAAACTCTACTAAGGCTATGGATGCCTAATTGGTAGTAGAGAAATGTTCGTTGGGTCACAGCGAAAACTCCGCTAGGGCTATGGATGCCTGACTGGCAGCAGGGCAATGTCCAGATTACTTTTGGGGTTGGTTGATTCATGTAGCTTGCTCGGTTAGATTAACTACCACTTGTCATAGTTTCCACATAAAGGGAATGAATTCACCTAAACACAAACACTTCTGAGATGTTTTGTGGGTTGACTCAACTAAGGATCCAACTCTCCTAGTTCACTTTTGGAAGTCAGCCCCTAGTCTGGAAAACTAAATATTCTTGGTTTTGAATGAATACTTATCCTCAGGACGCTCAGGAGTGTTCTCTAGTAGCGTTGCCATTTGGTGTGCCTTCAACACACATGCCCCATTCGGAATGGGGTCCCTCTTTCTTTTTCACCTCGCTGGGTCACTTCGTCACCATATCATTTTGTGAGCCCTTGGTTTTGGTGTTCTAAGTGATTAGTGATCCTTAGATAGTTCATCTTGAGTTGAATTTTTTTTTTCCCCTCAAATTTCCATGGATCTAGGCTTTCAAGAAGTTTCCTTGGCTGTTTGCCTTCTTTTTTCAAACTGGTGTCCATGGATTTGGTTGGGACTACCCCATCGGCCTGCTCCTCGTGGGTTTCTATCACCCCATGGCCTTTCCAAATGACCATCATTCAATGCCCTTCCACCCCATAGAACCTGAAGCCTCCAATGTCATCTCTTGATCGATAAACGGTCAATGACCGAGCTCCAACTGCCACTCGCCTGGTGGGTCCCACCTTCGGTGTTTGATGCGGGAGCATATGTAGTTAACCAACAATCTTGCATTAACCAAATGGAGAGTATTTTATTTTATTTTTCATAAGTTTTTCTAATAATTTCATTAGAGGAATAAATTTAAATAATAGGCCAAAAATAATATATTAAATAATTCATCTTATTCTATTGTTGCAAATCTTGAAGTAGGAGGTAGTGTAGGAAATCAATTTTGGAGTTTGAAAAGCATAAAAATTAAAGACGAAATGGAGTGGATATTTTTTTGGTGTTATTAAAATGCATCTTGGAGCTTTTTATGTTTTTTCTAATTGTTGGACTATCCTTTTCAAAGGAGGGAAAAATATTATTTTTTGAAAGTAGTGGTAAATATTTTATTTGACAATTTTTTAGTTTGTCAAGAGGGCAGATTTTTAAAGAAGAGTTAGGCATGGATTTTCTTGGAGATGATGGAAAATAAATTTTTCTGCAGGTTTTGAAGTTTTGTTGCAGTAGTAAATGGATAATGAAATCCATGATTGAATATTGGAAAAGTTGGTTGTTGAAGAATGTGGATTGAAGAGTTAATTTCATAGTTCAGGGAGATGATAGAAAGAAGATGAATTTGGGTTTGTCTTTGATGATTGTTTTCTATCATATATCAGATTTATATCTGATTGTTAATTATTTACATCAGCCCATATGGCTAAAAAACAATGCATTCTAAGAAATTTTAAGTTGTTCTATAATTTCAAGAGATTTTGAATGAAATATTAAAGAATACTTCTTGCAGATTTTTGTTTTGTTTCAAACAAATTTTGAGTTAAATATTATGTTTTTGGGAGTTTGTGATTGCAGTTTGGATTTATTTGCATCACAAATATAATTCTTGAAGGGGACATTTCTCATCCAAGTGGTCTTCTTATTGGTGGAATTCATAGGTGAGAGGTGAACTATTAAGGAAGCTTCATACATTGTCTAAGGCAGAGTCTCAATGTGTATTCATGAAAATATGCTAGCAAGGATTGAAATAGAAATTACAACATTGTTGCTACTGGAAAAGAGGATTTCACATTTGAAATCTCACCAGGACCTAAAGTCCTAAGATCTTTCTCTTTTTGAAAATAGACATTAGAAAAATGAGCAGCATACATTGATTAAATTGGTTGCTAGAATGGAAAAAAAGCTACAAATGTGCAAGCTCAAAGCATTAACAAAAGATGAACATCACAATACTTGTATTCCTCAAATTGTTTCCCTTCAAAAGGAAATGGAAGATTACAATTTCATTTTAAATATTAATATTTGAAAATATTTAGAAATATCATATGAAAGGTAATACTTTTCATATTCTATGTAGAATTGGAGTTTTCTTTAATAATTGATTTTCAATAATCCAATATTCTTTCAGAATAAGGAGTCACGTAGGAACCAAGGGGGAAATTTAGTTTTAGGATAATAGAGTGGTAGCTAGG
Source organism: Sequoia sempervirens (assembly GCA_007258455.2). Lineage (NCBI taxonomy): Eukaryota > Viridiplantae > Streptophyta > Pinopsida > Cupressales > Cupressaceae > Sequoia > Sequoia sempervirens. The sequence goes on along the minus strand of VDFB02058242.1, from coordinate 176,952,431 downwards.
ATTTTCTACCATGGCCCTTCTATTGAGAGAAGGGATAATTCTATCAACTTCCATTGTATTGAATAAATGAGGAGATGTTTAGAATCTATGTAGGTTTCATAAAATCATCTATTAACATCCCACATTGTGTTTTCCAGTCTACAATTATTTAGTGCATTTATTTTACCATCATATAAGGAAATTAAAACACTAATTTAGTCTACCTAAGAGTTCTTTATAAATTTTTAATGTACCTTTCATTATATTCTTAATGTCTAAATAGCTAAATATTTTCATTACAACCATACTCTCTATGTATAATTGGATGTTGGAAAACATTGTGTGCTATAAAATCTACAACCCACATACTCTTGTATAACCCTCTACACACAACAACCCAATTAGTTAGTCAACCCACAACTCAATCTGGTTACTTTTATGTATCCCCCACACTATAAGTTCTCCACCCCAAACTCTACACCCTTGAGCATTGAGCAATAATTAAGAAGTCATAACTCACTATGTTATTCAACCTGCAACTATTTAGTGTATGTGTTGTTCCAATCATATGAATATATTGAAATGCAATGTTTATTCAATCTAAGGGTTGAACATATAAGATATGAAGATGCAATTCAATACATTGTTACGGTCTATAGAAAATAAAGTGCTCATTGCAGTCATTCATTTCACTGTCATACAAATTATTTTTGTTGGTTCATTTATCAAACATCCAAAGATACCATTGAAGACCATAATTTATTAGAATTCATATATGATGAGAGTGATAGTTGCCTAAATTTTTTTGAGGCATTTTTTCAAATAGTTCACTGCCTTGTCTATGGATTTTCATGGCATTCCATCACCATAAGACCACATTTATTTGAGGCATTTTTTTAAAATAATTCACTTCCTTGTCCATGTTATTGCTTATTATTGTGCTTTGATAGAATTTTCCAAGCATCCATAGCTTGTTTGAAAGCACCTATTTTAGGATTTTATCCATAGTAGCAAGGTAGTGATTTTTTTGATAAAATGCTTTGGTATACATTTATGAAAAATGTGGTAGCATATACAAGGAAGTGAACTATTTGAAAAAATTCCTCAAAGAAATGTGGTCTCATGGTGATGGAAAGCTATGACAAGAAAATTCTATGCATTTTCATGGAATTCCATCACCCTGAGACCACATTTATTTCAGGGATTTTTTCAAATAGTTCATTTCCTTGTCTATGGATTGTCATGGCATTCCATCATGATGAGACCAATTTTATTTGAGGCATTTTTTCAAAAAATTCACTACGTTGTATATGCCATTACTTAATATTATTCTTCGATAGATTTTTTCCAAGCATTCATAGCTTGTTCGAAAGCACATGTTTTAGTCTTTTCACCATCAGCAAGGTAGTGAATTGTTTAATAAAATTCTTTGGTAGACATGTATGAAAAATGTGGTAGGAGAGACAAGGTAATGAATTGTTTAAAAAATTCCTCAAAGAAATGTGGTCTCATGGTGATGGAATGCCATGACAAGAAAATTTCTATGGATTGTCATGGAATCCAATCACCATGAGACCACATTTCTTTAAGGAATTTTTTCAAAAAGTTTAGTTCCTTGTCTATGGCTTGTCATGGCATTCCATCACCATGAGACCACATTTCTTTGAGGCATTTTTCCAAACATTTCACTACCTTTTCTATGCTATTGCTTACTGTTATGCTTTGATAGATTTTTTCCAAGCATGCATAGCTTGTTCGAAAGCACCTGTTTCAAGATTTAAGCCATACTAAAGGAAGTGAATTTTTTAATAAAATTCTTTGGTAGAAATGTATGAAAATGTGGTAGCATAGACAACACTGAATTGTTTGAAAAAAATGCCTCAAAGAAATGTGGTCTCATGGTGATGGAATGACATGAAAATAAAATTGCTATGGATTGTCATGGCATTCCATCACCATGACACCACATTTCTTTGAGGAATTTTTTCAAATAGTTCACTACCTTGTCTATGGCTTGTCATGGAATTCCATCACCATGAGACCACATTTCTCAGGAATTTTTCAAAAAATTCACTACCTTGTCTATGCTATTTCTTAATATTATGATTTGATAGAATTTTTCCAATCATCCATAACATGGTCGAAAGCACTTGTGTTAGGATTTTAGCCATAGTACCAAGGTAGTGAATTGTTTGATAAAATGCTTTGGTAGACATGAATAAAAAAATTGGCAATATAGATAAGGCAGTGAACTGTTTGAAAAACTACCTCAAAGAAATGTGGTCTGATGGTGATGGAATGCCATAAAATGTCTATGGATTTTATTGGCATTCTATCACCATGAGACCACATTTATTTGAGGCATTTTTTCAAGAAGTTAATTTCCTTGTCTATGGCTTCTCATGGCATTCCATCACCATGAAATCAAATTTCTTTGAGGCATTTTTTTCAGATAGTTCACTATCTTGTCTATGCTTTTTCTTAGAATTATGCTTTGATAGATTTTTCCAAGCATCCATAGCATGTTCAAAAGCACCTACTTTAGGATTTTATCCATAGCAGCAAGGAAATGAACTATTTGATAAAATTATTTGGTAGACATGTATGAAAAGTGTGTTAGTATAGACAAGGCAGTGAACTATTTTAGAAAATTCCTCAAAGAAATGTGGTCTCATGGTGATGGAATTCCATGAAAATCTAATAGCTATGGATTGTCATGGAATTCCATCACTATGATACCAAATTTCTTTGAGTCATTTTTTCAAACATTTCATTGCCTTGTCTATTCTATTGCTTACTATTATGGTTTGATAAAAAATTTCCAAGCATTCATAGCTTGTTCAAAAGCATCTATTTTAGGATTTTAGCCATAGTAGCAATGCAGTGAACTATTTGGTAAAATTCTTTGGTAGACATGTATGAAAAATGTGGTAGCATAGACAAGGAAATGAATTGCTTGAAAAAATGCCTCAAAGAAATGTGGTCTCATGGTGATGGAATGCCATGACAAGAAAATTGCTATGGATTGTCATGGCATCCAAACACCATGAGACCACATTTCTTTGAGGCATTTTTTCAAATAGTTCATTGAATTGTCTATGGATTTCCATGGAATTCCACCATCACCATGAGAAAAAATTTATTTGAGGAATTTTTTAAACACTTGTTTTAGGCTTTTATCCATAACAACAAGGAAGTGAACTATTTGATAAAATGCTTTGGTAGACATGTATAAAAAATGTGGTAGTATAGACAAGGTAGTGAATTGTTTGAAAAATGCCTCAAAGAAATGTGGTCTCATGGTGATGGAATTCCATGACAAGAAAATTAGTATGGATTTTAATAGCATTCCATCACCATGAGACCACATTTCTTTGAGGAATGTTTTCAAATAGTTCACTTCCTTGTCTATGGCTTGTCATGGCATTCCAACACCATGAGACCATATTTATTTGAGGCATTTTTTCAAATAGTTCAGTAACATGTCTATGCTATTTCTTACTATTATTTTTTGAAAGATATTTTTCAAGCATACATAGCTTGTTTTAAGGCACCTCTTTTAGGCTTTTAGCCATAGTAGCCATGGAGTTAATTGTTTGATAAAATTATTTGGTAGAAATTTATGAAAAATGTGGTAGCATAGACAAGGATATCAATTATTTGAAAAAATGCCTCAAATAGATATGGTCTCATGGTGATGGAATGCCATGAAAAGAAAATTTATATGGATTATCATGGCATTCCATCACCATGAGACCACATTTCTTTGAGCCATTTTTTCAAATAGTTCATTTCCTTGTCTATGGCTTGTCATGGCATTCCATCACCATGAGACCACATTTCTTTGAGGCAATTTTTCAAATAGTTCATTTCCTTGTCTATTTTGTTGCTTATTATTATGCTTTGATAGTTTTTTTCCTAGTATCCAAAGCTTGTTCAAAAGAACCTATTTTAGGATTTTATCCATAGTAGCAATGCAACAAATTTTTTGATAAAATTCTTTGGCAGACATAAATGAAAAATGTGGTAGCATAGACAAGGAAGTGAATTGTTTAAAAAAATGCCTCAAAGAAATGTGGTCTTGTGGAATTCCCTGACAAGCAAATGCAATTAACAACTGCTCCTAGTTATTAGTTGTGCAATGTGAAGTAATTCTTTGAGTTTGAAAGATCCACAATGCAATGTAATCAACTATATGAATATAAACTACAAAAAATCTATTTTCTACAATTCATTAGGTAAACTCTTTATTTTATTTTCTCTCTATATCTCTATGTTATGGAAATTCCTTTCAATTTAAAAAAAATAGTTTTTATATCTTCAACATTTTTTTATGTTTTTTTTAAATCCAAAATTTCCCTAATTTTCTCAACAAATCTTATATATTTGGTTTACTAAATTTTTCCCCAAAAGATTTTTTCTGCTATTGTTTTACCATCATATGAGGAAATTGAAATACCATTTTTAGTCTACCTAAAAGTTCTTATAAATGTTGAAGCTTCTGTTCATTGCACTCCTATTGTCTAAATAGCTAAATGTTTTAATTACAATCATACTATCTATATATAATTGGTTGTTGGAAAATACTAGGTGTTTATAAAATTGAAACCCACATAGTGTTGTAAAACCCTCTGCACATATCTCCCACCTACAACTCAACATCACAACATAGCCAAGAGCTTCTAGTTTTTAAGCCCATATATGTAGTTGTGCATTACAAATAGTAAGAATACCAATTTCTTGCCATTATTGGTAATAATGAATAAGCTTGTTGAAAGTGGTGAAACACAAAGTGTTAATGGTTGTTGGAAAACACTGGGTGTTTATAAAATGGTGCCTTTCATTACATTCCTATGGCCTAAATATTAAAATATTTTTAAGAAATCCATACTATTTTGTAAAATTCTAGGTTGCAAAACAGTAGGTTTTATGAAACCTGCAACCCACTTAATGTCTTAAAACCCTTTACAAAAAACAACCCAATTGGCTAGAAACCCCTCACCTTAATTCAATTGGTTTTTTGTTTTACTCATCTTCAACTCTACCCCTACTCTCCAACCTTTCACTTTCAACCTATAAAATGAAAAAGATGACAACACGGAGTGTTATTGGTTGTTGAAAAACACTAGGTGTTTATAAAATGATGCCTTTCATTACATTTCTATGGTCTAAATAACAAAATATTTTTAAAACATTCATATTGTTTTGTAAAATTCCAGGCTGCAAAACACTAGGTTTTACCAAACCTACAACCCACTTAATGTTTTTAAACCCTTTACAAACAACAACCCAATCAGTTAGAAACCGCTCACTTCAATTCAATTGGTTTTTCATCTTCCCACCTGCAAATTTTTCTACTGCTCTCCAACCTTTCACTTTCAACCTATAGAATGAAGAAGTTGACAACAAAAAGTGTTATTAGTTGTTGGAAAACACTAGGTGTTTATAAAAAAATGCCTTCCATTACATTCCTATGGTCTAAATAACAAAATCTTTTCAAGACATTCATGTTGTTTTGTAAGATTTCAAGTTGCAAAACATTGTTTTTACAAAACCTGCAACCCACATGATGTTTTAAAACCCTTTAGAAGTAACAACCCAATTTCTTAGAAACCCATCACCTCAATTCCATTGGTTTTTTGTCTCCCCATCTATATCTTCACACCTTTCTCTCCAACCCATTGCTTTCAACTTGTAGAATGAGAAAACCCATAACATGGAGTGTTTTCCAATAATAGTACTTGTTACAATTTAAAATTCATGTCTTAATGATTTCAACCTTCTTTCCCATGGTGCATAGATAGCTTCTCGTACAAGCCACCATGCCAACAAATTCGAAGTGGCAAGAAAAATGAGCTAACATTGTTGTTATCTCGCTTCCCTCACTATGATGTTTCCTCCCATCTACGAATTTTGTCACTTTTATCATGTATCTTGGCGGGGCCCACACTACACCATCCCATCATGTTATGTATGTTTTTTTCTATTTTTGTATGTTACATGCCTATTTACAGTTCATTTTATTAGGAGATTATTTGTGTCCATTAGTAAATATATTTTAAAAACTTATATAAATTACTTGAGAAATATCTTTTCCTAAATATTTATTTTTAAATCATTTTTTTACAAATATATCTCAATGTATTTTATATAAATTTTAAATATATATATATATACTAGTACTATTTAATTTTTCTTTATGTAGTACTAACGAACTTCTTGAGGAAATAACCTGTGATTGTAGTACAAGAAATCACTATAAAAGTAGGTTCTTGTAGTCTACTTAGCCACATAAGTAAGTGGTCATATAACTTGTTTTTCTTTCTATCAACTCATAATATTGGTAAGGCATGTAATATTTATGTCCATTATTTTATGTTAATCAAAGACATTAAACATAATTATCTTTATTTCATATAGTGAAAGCTAGATTCTCATCCAAGGGGATTTTTTCTCTCTATATCTAAATAAAGATAATAATTTGGTCACACATCATACTACAATCATATGTCTTGGGGAAGATGTCAATATGAGAGGGCAACAATGCATTTAGAAAGATTAGTAACAATTGGAGGAAATCATATTGCAAGTAACTCAAAATCCATTGTGTCACATCACTTGGCATTGTGATAAATGTGGGAAGTCCGCAAATGCCTTTCTAGCTCATTGCCAACTTAGTATAGTGGAGGCACCTTCACTTCAAAGAAAGCACACCGAAGTTACTTAGAAATCCATTTCATCACATCATTAAGATAAATAGCAGTGTACAACATGCCAAAATTAGCAGAGATATTTGACATTCTAAATATGGTGCTAAGCGACCAAATTCCAAAAGAGAAAGTAGCTCCTTCATGTTATTGAAAATGGGAAGAGAGTCTACAACATTATTATAAATATCAACAAAAATCAACAGCCACAAGAGGATGGGAATTGAGTTTAAATCCATAGCCCACAAAAATATTAAATGAAAGTGGATAGATCATATTCCTCTTCTACAAACTATTAAAAGGACTTCTTCCTTAATAAGAAGAGAATTTTGAGAATTTTTCCCTAGTTGTCTATAAATAGTTAGAGAACACATGGGGTGGATTCTTTCACCTTTGTCATTGACTTGATTACCTTCCAAATTTAAATTTGTGATGATAGCTTGCTAAGACTTTTTTTAGTCCTTATTTGACTTTTTATAGCACAAGCATAGAAAATATGTTTAGCTAAAATTAAGTTGATTGATGAAATCTGCAAACTCCAATGAAACACCTTGGAAAAACTTAATCCTCCTTCCATCTCCTCAAAAAATATGTCACATCACAACTTACTTCATAGAAAGAGTGAGATTTTGAATAATAGGTATTATTAGCTTATTCCACACACATATTGAATAATATTGTAACGTGCAAATTGTTCTCACTAGTAAATTTCCTAAGTTTTCACATTCAAGTAAATAAATTATGTTTCAAACCATTGCAATAAGAAATTTCTTTTCATAATGGAGAACAAATGAACATAGATGTTATAACAATAACTAATTCTGATTTCATTTCCAACATAATAATCATCATGATACAATATTCCAAGATTGTAGATAATTACATACATAGGTCAACCAAGCTTCAAAGAAATAGATACACATGGTCTAGGAATCATCTATAGAACTTGATCACCAGATGTGGAGGAGAAGCATCACTGAAGTACTTTTTTGCCAACCACAAACTCATATGCAGTCCTCCTCACATCAATCATATGACAAATGTACCTTCCATTTGATGAAGAGTTTAGTGAAGAAACCTGTAATACTAACCTTAGTGAGCTTAGTGATGTGCCCTACATAACTAAAACTTGTAACCTTACAATCCTGATCTAGTATGCATACACGGAACACATTGAAATGATATGGAGCCATAGGCTAACACACTACTTTGGCCAAAATATTCTCACTCAGTACGTCGAGTGACAATCATCCTATTCACATTCACTACCCTAGCTCATTCTACCTTTGACCATTATATCTATGCATAGGTAAACCTTCAATAGGTAATCCTATCCTCTAGTTTGACTTATTCCCTTTCCAAAATAAGATAGTATCTCTACCAAATAAACGTAAGCATAAAAATAGGTTACCATCCCTCTAATAGATAATCATAACCCTACATGTAGACACTGAAAAATGTCTAAAGTCTATGAGCATCATTTATATTGGTCGTCGTCCTCCAATAATCAAATAATTTAAATTATTTTATTATGCTTGATTGTATTTACTCTATTAATTAAATAATTTTTAATTATTTAATTAATTCACTTTATAATTTATATTATATCTTGATCAATTAAAATAAATTAATTGTGTCACTAACACTACCTTTCTTCAATAATTAAATAAATCATTGTTTATTTAATTATTCATCTTTTATCATTTTCCTATAGTTAGATAATAATAATTATCATTTGTCGATGCAATTGATCTTTTCATTCTTGTATAATTAAATAATTGTCAAGATTATTTAATTATGTGTCATTTCCCTCCCCATTAATAATTAATTCAAATTAATTATTTGATGCCTAATTTCCATCTCTCCCCATTTATTTAAATTAACTTTTTAGATGGATTTAACTAAATGCTCATTTTTCATTTCCCTCAAATAAATATTCAAATGAATTATTTATCCTCCACTTGTCTATTTCCTCCATTTTCCCTTTTTCCCAAATAAATAATTTGAATAAATTATTTATGCCTCCCTTTTTGTCAAAGATGTCTTGATCATTAATCTTTGTCATGACCTTTATTTTTTTCATAGTCATCAGGTGTCATAGTCGTTGCCATCATAACCTTCATTGCCCACCTCTTTTTGGTACATCAATTCCCAACCATTGATATTGGCATTTTTCTAGAAGTTTGATCTTGACCATCCATTTCGTGACCTCCCTCTCATGAATCCTTATTCATCAATCTTGGAATCTTTCTAGAAGATTGATCTTAGCCATCTGTTTGAATGGTTTTCTATAATAGTAGCCTTCCTCTCCCACTTTTTCCTTAACAAAAATTTTGTCTCTAACTTTCTACTTTTGATAATTTGTAGGTATTTGCACAAGTACAACTTCAAATATGAGGGAAAAGATTGAAAAAGGAGAAATAGGAGAAACAAGGGAAGAAAACAACTACAATTGGGAGTGCTTGATTAGAATGCATTTATTTTATTGCTCTCATTGTTTGTATTCTCTTGTTGGGATGTGGTTTGTGGCTTAGAATTGTTTGATACCACTTTATCTAGGCTAGAACTGATTTGACCCCAACTTACATTGGTGAACCATAATCGCTCCTCTCATCACAAGCACCATAGCTCTAGTCAAGCCGACTCGGGCTCAATGTAGGGCATAAAAGGCTTGTTTGGAAGTGGGATGGAGCACTGCAGATGAAGACACTAATCGAAGATGTTGATTCCATTCTCCAACATGTTATGCATCATCCCCAACCTAGTGTGCATCATAATTAGCTACAAACCACATCCAAACAAGATAATACAAACAATGAGAGCAATAAACTAAATTCATTCAAATCAAACACTCCCCATTGTAGTTGATTTATTCCCTTGTCTCTCCTATTTCTTCTTTTGCTATCTTTTCCCTCAGATTTGAAGTTGTACTTGTGCAAATACCTGCAAATTGTAAGTAGAAAGTTGGAGACAAAATGGATGTTAAGGAAAAAATGGGAGAGGAAGGCTACTTTTATAGACAACCATTTTGAATAGCATTCCCATGCACAAACAACATCGCTAAGTATGAAGCATTATTGATAGGGCTCTGAATGGCAATAAAATGGAAAATTAAGGATATTTAGGTTTATGGTGATTCTCAGTTAGTGATTAAGCAAGTTAATCTGATTATGACACCAATGATGAGAAATTGACACCTTACAAGAACATGGTAGATGTCGCTTCAAACTATACTTTGATACTATCTCCTTTGAAAAAATACCTAGAATCTAGAACAAAGTAGCTGACGTAATGGATACAATTGGATCTCTCTTGGAAATTCCTAACAACACCTCAGAATATGAGTTCTTGGTGGAACAACTGTTGATCCCTACATTCGAAATCCCTAAAATTAAAATTGTTTGTGAACTTGTTGGTCTTGAATCCCCTTGGTACAAAGACATCTACAGTTACTTGCATGACCAAATTATCCCTCCCAACTTATCTCCTAACCAAAAAAAGACCTTTATTTGAAAAAAATTCAAATATGCCATCATTAGAGATACCCTTTATCACTGCAATTTAGATAGCACACTTCTTAGCACCTTTCTTTGGTGTCTCGACTCAAATTAAGCACAAACAACCTTACAAGAGGTACACCACAGTATATGTGGAGCTCACTTTTTTGGTACAACCTTATTAAAAAATCTCATGAGAATGGGATATTATTGGCCTACAATGGAACATGATTCCTATCACTTTGAGAAGAAATGTCACTAGTTTCAAATTTATGGAGATCTCGTACATGCCCCGACTCAAGAACTATAACCACTTACTTCACATTGGTCATTTTATCAATGGGGACTTGACCTTGTAGGAAAGATCCATCCCACCTTTTCTAATGGGAATAAGTTTATCCTTGTCGCTACTGAGTACTTCACAAAATGGATCAAAGTCATCCCACTAACTTACATTACTAGAAAGTAAATAGCCAAGTTCATCCTGAATTACATAATTTGTCACTATGGTCTCCCACAGTCTATCATTACTAATAATGGTCGCCATCTTAAAAACCAAGATGTTTGTGAGCTTTGTGGAAAATTCCATATATAACATCATTTTGGGTATGTGCACGATCATCATAGAAAAAACAGACCCTTAAGTGGCAAAAAAATCAAAAAAATCAGATTTAGGTAACTTGACATAAAAATTTGAATATGTTATCTATATTATTTCAAAAATATGTAAGAATAGAATCTATAGTAAATTGGATATAGTTTCTAAACAACTAGGTTTTTTTTCAAAAAAAAGAAATCTATTTGGTGAAATTTTGAAATTGCAATGTAGTAGTACTTAAATTTCAGGGTAAAAATAAGTAGGTTTCTTTCTGACCACCCTAACCACAATAAAATGATAAAAAAACTTTATTAAAATTTTAGATGTAAGTAGAGGACTCATGTCCTGATGTGATGCATATTTTTTTGTAATTTTTTTCCAAGTAAATAATTAATTATGAATTTTTTATTACAACTTTTAAAAAATATAAAAAACTCGTATGTTTGACCACCTTAACTTGGTCAAAAATTCATGAAATTCAATTTTGCTTGTTTTAATCCTATAGTATGTGAAGCATATAATGTGATGCATCTTTTGGATTCAAAAAATGTGATATTGTTTGAATGCTATAGATGTTTTTCAATTATTCTTTTAATCAAGACTTTAGTTGTAATTTGAATAGAAAATGAATAATAATTACTACTTAAATTCAAAGTAAACTATAATTTATATTGGTGGAAAGTTGAGAATATCTTTTAAAAACCCTTTTCATTTCATCAATTTTGGTTTAAAAAAAGTCATCAGCCATAATACCCATCACATTGCCACTTTTTGGCCCATCATGATCCTACACATACCATTTTGCTACTCTATATTACCCCCAAGGTAGTGGCCAAGCTAAGGCATCTAATAAGACCATACTACAAATATTGAAGAAGACTATCAATGATGTTGGCCATGACTGACACGTGCAACTTAATCATCCTTTGTGGGCCTATCGCACTAGTGTTTGCACCCCTACAAGAGCCATGCCATATTCCCTTTTCTATGGATCTGAATCAATACTACCTATAGAGGTCAAGTTACCATCCCTACGAGTTTGTATGCAAGGCTTGATTAATAAGGAAGAATATCGTGTATCCCATCTACATGAGCTAGAATTATTGGATGCAAAGAGACACAATGCCTTGACACATTTGCAAGAATATCATAATCACCTTTGATGCAACTACAACAAGAAAATTTGACCTAGAAGTTTTGACATTAGTGAGTTAGTCCTGAAAGAAAATATGAAGAATTAGGTAGAACGAGAAAAGACTGACAAGTTTGAACCTAATTGGTTGGGCCCTTATATTGTCACAACATCATATAGATTAGTTGCTTATCAAATTTCTATTCCTCAAGGAGAACCATTGTCTGAACCTATCAACAACATGCACCTTCACAAGTATTACACTTTAATCTCATAGTATCCCCTTTAAAAAGTCAAAAATACAAAAAAATTTAAAAAAAAAAATTTAAAATTAAAAAAAAGTAAAGATAAATAATTCATCCAAAAGTGAAAACCACTTCGGTTGTGCTTTGGATAAGTACCATGGTGAAAACCTGGCAAATAAAAACAATGTGTAGTCAGTCTATGTTGCTTCATCTACTGTCACTCCTTCTAGTTTTCATCCTTTCTACCCATCCATTCGCACATGAAACTTGTTCTTGATAAAGCTTTCACATCCTTTCCATGGGCTGAGAACCACCGACATTTAGTATCCATTGCCTTCATCACCGTCCTTTGCATGTGCCCGCTACTTCCCCTCATGCATAATAAGCCGGTCATGTACCTGACTGGGGGAGATTCCTCAACTCATTTCTTCATGGGAAAATAAAACATGGTATCAACCTTCATAAAATCATCAAAATCCAAAAAAATCACAAAATCATAAAATCCAAAAAAATCATAAAATCATCAAAATCCAGAAAGTTCAATGAAACTATCAAAATCAAAAAACATTAGAAAGCTTCCAAACAATAGATTTAATGTCTAAGTCCAAATCTGAGTCAATTTGTGTTAGAGTGGTCAAACTACGTTGTCTCTACACATTTTCTATGCATGAAAGACTCATCTTAAATGAGCCCCCGAGACATTAGGTCAGTCCTTTTAGGTTTTCCAAATAAAATCATGACTCTATCTTTTTCTTAAATAAGGAAAAGCCAAGTTGTGTTGAACTATGAGGTCTTTGAATATATAACATAGGTAATTCCATCAATTGATGAGCCCCTAAGGCCACCTAGGTCAATCCTTTAGGGCTTGTCGAGTCTGGTCATGTCCTTGGTCCATAAGCAATCATCATTCAAATCAAATCATGAATCAACAAACAAACAAACCAAAAAATTTATGATCTAGAATCAATCTTCACATCAATCCATCACCTTATTGTCATTGGTCCTATACTGGAATGGGGAATTATGTCGTTTGTCTCATTTGGTCCTGTTAAATAATTATTTCAAATTAATTATTTGATGCCTAGTTTCCATCTCTCCCCATTTATTTAAATTGATTCTGCAAATTGATTTAATTAAATGCTCTTTTTTCATTTCCCACAAATAAATAATTTGAATGAATTATTTATCCTCCATTTTCCCTTTTTTTTTAATAAATAATTTGAATAAATTATTTATGCCTCCCTTTTGTTCAAAGATTCCTTTCTCATTAATCTCTATCATTCCCTTTCTTTTTGTCATAGCCATTAGGTGTCATTGTCGTTAGCGTCATAGCCTTCATTTCCCACCCCTTTTTGGTGCATCAATTCTTAACTGTTGATATTAGCATCTTGCTAGAAGTTTGATCTTGACCATCCATTTTGTATCCTCCTTCTCATGAATCCTCATCCCTTGATCTTCGAATCTTTCTAGAAGATTTATCTCAGCCATTTGTTCAAATGGTTGTCTATAAAAACAACCTTCCTCCCCCATTTTTTCCTTAACAAAAATTTTGTCTCCAAATTTCTACTTACAATTTGTAGTTATTTGCACAAGTACAACTTCAAATCTAAAGTAAAAGATTGCAAAAGGAGAAATAGGAGAGACAAGGGAAGAAATCAACTATAATGGGGAGTGTTTGATTTGAATGCATCTAGTTTATTGCTCTCATTGTTTGTATTCTCTTGTAGCTTAGAACTACTTCGACCCCATCTTACATTAGTGAACCCAATGTGAACAATAGTTTTTGCAAGATTTCATATGGTTTTTGTTCATTTTTGTAGATTTCAGGTATGGAACAATGCAACTGAGCAAAATGACACATTTTCTAGGAAATGGCACATCTAGTCGAAGAAACAAAACATTCGATGAGAAATGACACATCTATCGAAGACCTATGTGGGCAGGAAAATTCAAATTTAAAATCACAACACAATCACTCTGGTGCAACATGACACAATGATGCAATTGCTGAAAGAAATGACTCATTTGTTTGCTTAGTATAAAGTTCCAGTTTTAGTTCCTTTTCAAATTTTCTTTCTAGTTTTCAAGTAGAGTAGTGTTTTTTGGCTACTAATATTCTATTTGTAGCATGTGTCTTTGGAGTGGAGCTCTAAAAAAGTTGTTTCTTTCGAAACAACAAAAAAAAATTGAGCTCTTTTGTTTAGTTTTAAGCAATTTTTCCATTTTGTGTGTTTTCAAAAAATTGCATCAGGATCATAAGGTTAAAAATAATCTGCATTCTCACTCATAAGGCTTAAACAGAACAACAATCTGCATTTTTTACTCATGGGTGTTAAAATAAACTTTCATTTCATTGAATTGGTTTAAAATTTACAAAATGTTTTCAAATAATAAACAAGGGTTAAAATTAACCAGTGTTCTTCATGCTTGGTGGTTTGCAAGTGTCTTAGAAAGTGTTTATGCTCTCCTCTTGTTGTGTTAGGAAATCTTGAGTGACAAAAGGCACCTCTTTGGCATTTGTAAAATTACACCACATATTTATATTTGGTGCTTAAAATGAACCCCATGTGAGTGTGAGGAAAAGACACTAAAAATATGCTATCTCCTTGTGCTTCGTGTGATCTTGGAGGACTATAAAATAAGTATACTTCCTCGCTTTTGGTCAAATTATATTAGAGGGCCTACCACCTCACTTCGAAAGGTGGAAACAATCCAAGCGGTAACTGATAAATCCAAGCTCTTTCAAACTGCTATATAAATGTGTGGTTGAAATGAAAATTGTGATCAATGGGAAGTGGTACATGATAGCTCTCCCCCAATATCTTTATGATGTGAAAATCCCTTGTTGGAAACCTCTCAAGGGATTTTATTACAGTATCCCCTAAATTGGATACCCTCACTAGAAACTTTTGTGTAGAAAGCCAAAATTTTACTATTTGTTGGCACAAGAGGTCAGAACATTGAAGCCGTCCCACTTTCATGGTTCAAAGTAGAGATAGAAAATTCCTCTTTGGGGAATTTGGAGTTTAGTGTACCTAAGAAGTGAGTGTCATGTAAGGGAGAGCTAGTGTCACCAAACTCCTAAGCTATCTACTCTGAATAGGTGTTGCTAGACAAATCCAAGTGGAAACCCAACAAATATTGTCTCTTCCAACCATAAGGGTTGTTCTTGTTGTCTAGGCATGATTTCATCTTGCAATCAAACATTTTCACATCCAAACCAGACCAAAAATAAGTGCTTGATATTTTTTTCTATGTTTTCTAATCAAACTTCATAAAAAATAGTCAAAATATCATCGAAAACTAGTTCAAAGAAATCAAAATTACTAATAAAATATTCTAGAAAACCATAAATATCAAACACAAAGCTACATCTGATACTATGAACTACAACTGAGAACTAGAAAATTGTAACTTCCTACCTAAACCGCATTTACCAAAAACAAAGCTGCAACAACTGGGTGACGCATTTGAAGACATTAGTGCCATAGTTTCTTCATAAATAAAAACTTTCAAAATCTTTATAAAAAATCTGATCAAATCATTTTCACAATGAACCTTGACTGATAAACAAAAGACTTGCAAGATTCACCAGTTCATTCTAGCATTTCCATTTAGGGAAACATTAGATTATAGGGTACCTTCCTCAATCCTTTGTATTGCATAAATTAAACTTTGATCCTTAGGTTGCATTTAGGCCTTCAAATTTTGAACATCGGAAGAACTTTGAGCTTTTGGAAAATCTTTGGTTTCATATTCTATTTGTCATTATCACCTTATCAAATTTGAGTCCTAAGCTTGTGTTCTAGCCTTGACTCTACTTTGTTGAAATTATCCTCTTATGGTCAATGGCACTTGGAATTGTTACCTTGGGTTCACATTAGCTTGATTTCCATTATTTGTTTAAGATTAGGGTTCCTTTGCATTATCATGACCTCATTACACCATAGCTTTTATCATCATCTTGCCAAAATTTCATCTTTAACCTAGATTGCACCTTGCACCTTTATCCCAAAAATACAAAAAAATATAGTTCCTTAGTCAACCCTTCATATCCTTTTGCATCCATTAGTTTCATTATCCTTGCATCCTTATACCCCAAAAATTAAAAAAACATAGCTTATCTTCATCTTAATCTTACTTGCATTATTAACTTGATCTTTAATTAGCATCATCATATTTGACCATTAGTCAATCTTAACTAACCTTTAGAATTCATTAGCTTCATCCTTTGGTCATTATCATCCTTGCATAATCACCCTGCATCCTCATACCCAAAAATAAAAATAAAATCCAAAAAATCCAAAAAACATAGTTTAGCTCATTGCCATCTTGCATTTCCCTTTAACTTGCAAAAGTCTCACATGGTTGAAACAAGATCAAAAGACAAAAGGAAGAACATGTATTTTTTAAGTGATCGTTTTCATGACACTACCCTTAGAATAGATTCAAATCAATCTACACCTCAAAGGGACACATCACAAAGAGAACAAACCAACCCTTGGGAAGACCTAAGCCTAGAAGAATTCAACAAGCAATTGAATCCTCAAGAAATTGAAAAAGCTTATGAAGACCCAAGATTCTTAAGCATGGTTGATCAACTTGTTAGTGATAACCCTAACAAGTTTTTCTACGCACTAGTTGAAAAGGGTGCCATGTTACCTCAAGGCTTTGATGTATCAACCATTATAGAAGAGGAAACTAAAAATCTACTTGCACTTGGCATGCCCTCATCACAAAAAATGTCAAACATACCCCTTGGGACAACTACACACATGACTACCACTACCACACACATCCCAAGCATCCCAAAAATTGGAAACAAGGTAACTCATATCACTACATAATGATGAAGTTTCACACTTGGAAGTTCCTCAAATGTCATGGGTAAAACCTTTACAAACCCCCTCTTTCAAAACACAAATCAAGGTTCCACATCACAAGGTCCTACACCTTTGATCCAAAATGTAAACCAAGGTCTCACACCTTGGACTTAAAATATAAACCAAGGTTCTATACCTACACCTCAAAAAACAAATCAAGGATCCTTATTCCAATTCCAAAGCATGCCTTCATCAAACCAACCACCACCAAATAAACCTAGAAATGTGCACATCATATCACGAAGGATCCCAAATCAAAACAATAATCAAGGCTCTATTCCATCACCCCAAAATGATAATAAAGGGTTTATTCCATCACTCCAAAATACTAATCAAGGGTATAGTCCATCACTCCAAAATGAAAATCAAGGGTCCCTTCCATCATTCCAAAACTCTACCCAAGAAACCATTCCTTCATATCAAAATTTCAATAAAGGGCCTACAACTTCATGTCAAAATACCAATCAAGAACCTACACCTTCATTTCAAAATTCCAATCAAGGAAACATTCCTTCATCTCAAAATAGCAATCAAGGGACCATTCCATCACATCAAAACATCAATCAAGGGCCTACACCTTCATGTCAAAACATCAACCAAGGATCTACACCTTCATTTTAAAATCAAGGACTAAAATTTCAAAACCTAAGCATGAATCAAGGGTCTACACCTCAATTCCAAAACACCATACTAAATGTAAACATGAACTTTGGAGCAAACCTAAATTCCAACTTCATCCCAAATAAAAAAAAGCACATTAGTATGAAAACCAAGGTTTTATGCACAAAGCATCAATCCTAATTCAAATCCAACATATGACCTTAATACCATTATCATGACAACAAACCAAAATAATGAAACATCATGTCTTGCATACTTCTTCATACAACAAATATAAAGCCTCCAACAATGAATGACAAACATGAAACTGGGAATCAAAAAGAAGACCTATTCTATGGAGGAACTGTGCCCGTTTCCATTTGATCGAAATATATAGATGCCAACCTTTGCCCCTTATTTCACAACACCACCTTTTCCTAAGTACAATGGGATGGGGGATCCAATAGAAAAAATTAGAGAATTTAGCACATCATGTATGGAAGTATCATATGACCCTACCTATTTAATGAGACTATTCTCGCAAAGGCTCACAGGGCCAGCCTTAGATTGGTTTGCACACTTTCCTCTAGGGATTAGAACATGGGGTCAACTATCACAAAAATTCATCAATCACTTTGCCTTCAACATTAAAAATGATGTCACCCTTGCAACATTGAGCACAACCAAACAAGAATAAGGGGAATCACTTAACTCATTTCACTAGAGATGGAGAGGATTGGAAAGCAAGTTCCCTTGTCACATTCTTGAAAAACGCCTTGTCACCATGTTTGTGGAAAACCTTAATGGAGAATTTATGAGCCGGATTCAAATCCAATGTTGTGAAACCTTTGATGAGTTCTTGAGAAAGGTCTTATTGAAAAGGGACTAATCAAAGTAAAAAATAAATTTTGAAATCAAACAATGATAAGAGTAAATACTGGTATCAAAACAAAAATGTCACAAATGATGGACATGTTGATTCCAAACTAATAGCCAAAGGTCTGATCATTCAACTTAAAGGTCCTTCCTAATCAAATGAACCCAATACACCAAACACACAGACATGAGGTCAAATCCAAACACTAAACGTAGTCCAAATCAATCAACAATGAAGAGGTCCTCCTTGTGCCAAGAGAACATATACCCTTTTGGGTGAACCCATCAAATCAATCCTCAAATGGATTTTGTAATCAAATTTCATCACACTAACAGATACTACAAACTATGAACCTACATTGATCAAACCTAATTGGTGGAAGGATGACAAATATTGTGAATATCACTGTACAAAAGGACACAAAACAACCAGATGTTGGAAACTTAAGAATATCATTCAAGACCTTATTGAAGATGGAACCATTTTAGTTGATAATTTACAAGCTAAGATGAATGTTGATCACACCATATTTAAAACCCCCTTGCAAGACCATGATAAAAGAAAAGCTCTAGTTTAGAGAATAATGATAATGCCAATTATATGGCTATCAAACGTGATTAGAGCACTATCATCCTTAATGTGAGACCTTTTGATGATCGTATTGCCACTATCACCATGAAAAACCCAAAATAATTTTTTTTTTCCACTCATAGAACCAATATAACTATTCTAGGTCCTTCCACAAACCCCCAACAATAAGGTCAATATAACCTCCTAGAGTAGTTAGGGAAAACTCCTTCACAAATTTATATCCTAGAACTCCTTCACATATCCCCACAACATAGATCCATCCTTGGTAAAGCCTTGCAAGAAGCATCCATACCCACTAACCTATATTTCAATGAATTTCAAGCCATGGTTGGATACCTAGCTATGCTGTACCATGTCACCTTCTCTGAACAAGACTTTTCTACACTAAAATATGATCATAATGACCCCATACACCTTGAAGTATTCATCAATAAACACAAGATCAGATGAGTCCTAGTAGGATGTGGACCAGGTCTAAACAATTTCTCACTAAAATTGGTGAAAGCATTATGATACTTTGAGAATTGTATTGATGAAATGATAAAATTGTGATCAAAGCTTATGATGATGTTGAACATTCTTTTGAAGGCATAATTTCACTTTTTGTGAGATTTGGCCCAACAATATAGGACACAATATTTCATGTATTGGATTTTGATTTACATTACAATCTCCTCCTTAGCCGCCCATGGATTCATTCCATGAGGGCTATCCCATCCACTTACCATCAATGCCTAAAGTTCCCATGCAATGGCATTGAAATCACTATCCCAGGTGACCCTGATCCTTTTCAATATTGTTCAAACTTAAAAGGAATTGTTGAACATCAGGTTCCCATCAATCGAGAGGCCTCACCTTCCACTTCATCCACCACTTCATCTCACTACATTGATCCATCCAATCTTGTGAAATATTCCACTCCATTCATCACACCTTCCATGCCTAAGATCCAAATTCAAGACAAAGGATGTTAAGAATATGATATGAAGTCTCTTTTTCATTGGAAAATTAACAAAATCACCAAATTCTTATGGAAAACCACATCCTATGCAACTTAAATTTATTATCCATAATCCTCATACCACCTTCACTAGATGGGGGAACTTGCTAAAGAATCTCTAGATGACCATATTCTCACATGGTTGTACAAAGAAGAGGATATTGAAACTAAGAAATTGCTAATTGAATAGTATCCAAAAGGGTTCCAAATGATGAAATGACATAGATATGATGGCAGAATGGCCTTGCCCTAAATAAACAAGCAATTTTGGAACCTTTATAGCCTCCTAAGTTAATAAAACAGGAAGGGATAGTGTTCGTACTAGAAAAAGTGACTATTCGGAGTATCGGGTTACCTTCGAATGAGTTTGTTGTCACTTCAAATGAGATTGAGACATACGAGGACTCTTGGGATTTTCATGATGATTCCAATCAATATGAATGGGATTCCCTATCCTCCACTACTTTCATGGAACTTGATAAAATATTTAAGGAATTTGATCAAATTCTTACCATTTATTCCTCACGAAAGCCACCAAGTACCAGTCCAAAAATGCCTTTGACAAAAGAAGAGTGGATCAAACACTATTTCTAGGAATCCATTAATATTGCCTCTTGGGAACTTAATGACTCTAGCTCTATCTTTACCTTATCATCCTACACCATGACCCTTGATAATGCCAATGATGACTTAGCCCTTGTCTACCCTCAACTCATAGATTGGGATCAACAAGAACCACCAAGTTTGGACACTTTTGAGAGTGACAAAGCAATCACTGAGTTCATGGGACTTCATGAAGGAATACGTAGTGGTGATCATAAGGCTAGATTTTCAATAGAACTTAATTATGTAGCATACTTTGGTGAGGCCATCCTATCCTCTAGTAACAAAAGTGAAAATGAAAAAAAGTAAAAATAAAAATAATAGGTCTTCAGATGAAAACCAAAATGCACCTATTGACCATGAAAAAGTAAAAATAAAGGACATATCTAAAGGTGAAAACCTCTCTAAGGAATGTGATGATGGAGGACTATAATTTATCCCTATAGATCGAGAGAGATCGTCATTTCTCATAGAAGAAACATAGGAAGTAAACATTAGAACACCAGATAACTCCAGAATCATACAGTTGGAAGCATCTTTGACCACCAAGGAAAATCTTGAGTTCATAGCATTCTTTTTAGAAAGACAAGTCAATTTTGCATGTTCATGTTTTGATATTCCTAAATTGGATCTCGAACTTGTTCTACATTACTTTCCACTACTACCTAATACTAAACCATATAAAAAAAAGTTAAGGAAAATGAACCCCTAGATTGCACTTCTTGTTAAGGTGGAATTGAAGAAACTACTAGATGTTGAATTCATTCGCTCCATTGATTATGCAGATTGGATATCAAACCTTGTTCTTGTCACCAAACTAAATGGTCAAATTAGAGTTTACATGGATTTTAGAGACCTCAACAAAGCTTGTAGAAAAGATTATTTTCCTTTACCAAACATTGGCATCATAGTAGACCTTACTACTAGATATGAAATGTTATCATTGATGGATGGATTCTTAGGTTATAGCCAGATAAGAATTGCTATCGAAGATCAACCAAAGACAACTTTCACATGTGCTTAGGGAAATTTCTATTAGAATGTTATGCCATTTGGACTCAAAAAATTTAGAGCTAAATATGGATTCTTAGGTTATAGCCAGATAAGAATTGCTATCAAAGATCAACCAAAGACAACTTTCACATGTGCTTAGGGAAATTTCTATTGGAATGTTATGGAATTTGACTCAAAAAATTTAGAGCTACTTATCAGAGAGACATGACTATAATCTTTCATGATTATATGCATGTCCTTATGGAAGGTTATGTTGACGACCTTATCTCTAAATCTCTAGAGTGAAGTGTACACTTAGCAATATTGGACAAGATTTTCACATGATTGGAAAAATATAAACTCAGGCTAAATCCAAAGATATGTGTTTTTGTGGTCCAATAATTCAAGCTTCTTGGATATATTATCTCATGTAGAGGAATATAAGTTTATCCATCAAAAGTCAAAGCCAGCTTGGAAATGCCACTTCCAACCAACATCAATCAGTTAAGAACATTACAAGGAAGACTACAATCCATTTGTAGGTTCATTGCTCAACTAGTAGACAAGATGTTGCAAGTATGAATGTGTATGGTAACATTATCATTAATCTTTTCATTGATGTCAACACAGTATAGGTTGTTGCAAAGAAAGGAATCAAGTGATTGTAGGTTGTGCATGTATAGTTGAGATACTATAGATATTTTGTGAGTACATGGAGTTATCTTTATGGGTGTTGTAGGTGTGCTGATAGAATTCAGTGTTGTGTGTGTTTAGAATGTCCTCTAGTTTGTGCTCCACATTTATTTTGTGTTGATCCTATGCTTGTGAAGATCTGAAGTGTCATTTATGGGCATCCTTGGGTGATATATTCCAGCTTCTAGATTATGGATTGATGAAGAGTGAAAGTTGTGTTCACATGTATGTGAACTGGTCTGCTAAAGTTGTTTGCCTATGGATTGGGAGAAATTTTTCTGCTCCACAGTCATCTGATGGTGTGCTTTTGGTCTTGCAGATCTATTAGAAGGCTTGTATTGATGTTGTTTATGTTATATCAAAGGTGTTCATGGTTTGGTGCTCTAGAAGATGAGTTCAAAGTTCTAGTCTGTGTTTGTGCAGTTTAGATGATCTAATGGCAAGAGTTATGTGTATGAAGGTTGTATTTTTTGTAGATGAATCTAAAGGCATCTAATATTTGTTCTAGTGTATGGTGAAACATGTTATGTGTTTCACATGTTATCTTCATGTTGTGGAAGCCTATACTTCAAAGATCACTTGTGTTTTCATTAGGTTTGGCCAACCTGGTGTCTACATGTTATACGAATGACAAGTATCAATTGAGGAAGTGTGTGATTGTTTTGAGATGTTGTTTTGTTTCTTGGTTAAGTGTTGAATTGCTCCACTCTCATTCTCTTCCACCATAGGAATGTTGAGTTTCCAACCTAATTTGAATTTGTAAAATGAAATGTGTGTAGCCAACCTTGGAGAAATTTTGTAAGGTTGAAGATGGTATATATACAAGTCAAGATGTTATGGATTGATGTATCAAATATGCCACAAGTGTGAGAAGCAAGAGTGTGTGAAATTGAATTGAGGCAACAATATTTTTATGTGTTAGATTCCTTAAAGCAGTGAGTTGATGGTTTCTACAATCTTTTGATCAAGGTTGTTGATGTGTGTAATTTGTTGTGGTGTATTTTTCTGCAATCTTTTGTATATGTAGTCAGTGAGCCCTTTCTATAGGTAATGAGCCTTGTATTTAGATAGTGAGTCCTATCTTGGGCAGTGAGCCCTTTGGCAGTGAGCCTCTTTATAATCAGTTTTGCAATTACTTCATATTGTGAGTTAATCCTCACTGTGGTTTTTCCCTCATTGGATTTTCAACATAAATCAGTTGTCTCTTGTGTTGATATTTCGTTTTGTTATTTGCATTTCATTTTGACATTTAATAATAGATTAAAGTGGATGTGGATTTGGTAAGTGTTTGAGATTTTTGATTTTAATTTGTGGCAACTGATTCACCCCTACCCTCTCAATTTTGTTGTGTGTTTCAATAGTTGGTATCAGAGCGTTGGTTCCTAGGAGAAGAGCTTAACTTCTTGAGGTAGATCCAATGGGACACAAATTGGAAATCCCTATGTTTGATGGATTTGACTACAGTGACTAGAAAGTGTAGATGAGAGATCACCTAATCTCTCTTGGTTTCAAGACTTGGAAAGCTATTGAGACAAAATATGTTGAGCCGACAAGTGGTCCTTTTTGTGTAGATGAGATTTCTACCGATGACGAAAATGAAAATGAAGGGTATGCAATTTATAGTGCTTTATCTAAGACTGAATGAACAAAATTTATTTCTTTGGGCACCACTTATGAAGTTTGGAAAAAGTTGGAAGATATCTATGAAGGAAATGATAGAGTGAAATTTTCAAGGAAGCTAATATCTAAGCATAGATATGAGAACTTGAAATTGGAAGAAAGTGAAGACATTGCAAGCTATTTCTAGAGGGTTGATATTGCAACAAATGAAGTTAAGAATCAAGGGGGTACTCTAGCAAATGAAGATATAATAGAGAAGATTCTAATGACCTTACTAGAGAGTTACAGTGATAAGGTCTCAGTCATTGAGGAAGTGTATGATCTTAAGAATTTTATTAAAGAATAGCTATTTGACACCTTGACTACATTTGAAATGAGGAACTTTGGAAAAGAAAGGGAGAAAAAGAAAATCAACTTCAAAGCTACAAAGATAGAAGATGATCCATATGGTGATAGTTTAGAGGAGTTGGAAGAAAATTTTACAAGTTGAAGAAAGGTACTGATAAGTACAAAGGTATGTTACCTTTTAAATGTTTCAGTTGTGGAAATATTGGTCACTATGCTTCAAGATGTCCAAATAGAGTTGTACACAAGAATAACAAAGATAATAATGACAAAAAGGATAAGAAGTTCAAGAAATTGTATTATGTTGGAGAAGATGCTAGAATTTTTTATGATGAATCTAATTTTGAGGGTAATGATGATGAATGCTTGTTTCTAGCCTTAGAGAATAAATCAGTATCTACTAACTCTAGAAGATGTGTAAGGGAAAGTGGTTTGAAGAAAAAGAAGGAAGAGATGGAAGGTACTATGGTTACTTCCTTTCATGCTAGACAAGCTGAAGACTATTGGGTGATTGATAGTGGCTGCTCTAGTCACATGATTAGAGATAAAAGTAAGTTCAGTAAACTTGAAAAGTATGATGGAGGCTTAGTCATGTTTGGAGATGATTTTGGTGCAAAGATAGTTGGGAAAGGAACAATTAGTTTTGATGGAAAATACAATACTGATGATGTCTATTATGTTAAGGGCTTAAGACATAGTATTTTTTGTGTTGGAAAAATGTGTAGAAAGGGATTCAAGCTTGTGTTTTAGGATAACACTTGTGAAATTAGAAAAGGGTCCAGAATCGTGGTTGTTGTAGGAAGAACATATGGAAAAATTTATCAACTCAAGGTGTTGATGGTCAATGCCTTGTATCTCAAGTTAATTAAAGTTGGATATGGCACCAGAGGATGGTACATGTCAACTTTGATAATCTAATCAGGATTAGTTCAAGAGAGGTTGTTCGTGATCTACCTAAAATCACAAAGCCTACCAATACTATTTGTAGAAGTTGTCAATTGGGAAAACAAACAAGATGTAGTTTTAAAGGAAATGATCAATCATCTACTAGAATGCTAGAATTGGTTCATACAAACCTCTGTGGTCCCACAAGAATAAGAACTCTTAATGGTGATAGGTATTTTATGCTTTTGATTGATGATTATTCAAGAGTGGCATGGGATACTTTTCTTAGGGAGAAATCTCAATCTCTAGATAGATTCAAAGTTTTCAAGATGAGGGTAGAGAATGAAGTGAACCTGAAAATCAAATGCTTAAGGTCTAATAGAGGTGGAGAATTCACTTTCGGTGAGTTTAATACATTTTGTGAAGAGCATGGTATGAAGAGGCATTTTTTTGCTCCTAGAACTCCTCAGCATAAGGGAGTTGTAGAGAGGAAGAACCAGACTATTCTAGAGGAAAATTTACCTACTATAGACTAGAGAGAGGAAATCCAAACTAGTATTTATATTCTTAACAAATTTCAGATCAAAGGTAACAACACAAAGACTCCTTATGAGTTGTGGACAATTCCTACTATTAAGTACTTTAAGGTGTTCAAAAGAAAATGTTACATTAAAAGAGATGATGAGAACCTTGGAAAGTTTGATGCAATATATGATGAAGGTATTTTCCTTGGGTATTCAACTAATAGAAAAGCTGATAGATGCTTGAATAAAAGATTGAGGAAGATTGTTGAGAGTGAAAATGTGAAAGTTGATGAAGCTATGCATAGACTAGTTGAATAAGTGAAATTGAACTAGATGAACCTATCTATGGACAAGTACCAGAAGAGAATAAGGAGGAAGAAGAATTGATTGAAGAAGAAAAAGAAGGTCAAGAACCTTCTCCTAAGACTCCTAAGTATGTACAGAAGAATCATCCTGAAGAATAGATAATTGGAGACAAGAGTGAAGGTGTAAAGACAAGAATTAAAGTGATATCAATTGAGGTAAATCTACGTTTAGTTTCCAAGATAGAACCTAAGTTTTTTTGTGAAGCATGCAAAGATTAGAATTGGGTTATATCAATGAAATAAAATTTACAACAGATAGAGAAAAATCATACATGGGAACTAGATCCTAGACCGGTAAACAAGAATGTAATTGGTACAAACTGGGTGTTCCAAAATAAGATGAATGAGAATGGTGAAGTTGTAAAAAACAAAGCAAGGCTTGTGTGCAAATTTTATTCATAGGTTGAAGGAATAGACTTTGAGGAGACATTTTATCCCATGGAAAGAATGGAGGCTATTCAGATGTTCTTGGAATTTTCTACTCATAAATATTTTAAAGTATACTAGATGGATGTCAATTTTGCATTCTTGAATGGAGAACTGGAAGAAGTGTACATGGAACAACCAAAGAGATTTTAATTGTCAGATAAACTGGACATGGTTTGCATGTTGAAAAAGGAATTGTATGGACTCAAACAGGCTCCCAGGGCATGGTATGCAGGATTGGATAGATATTTGACACAACAAAAGTTTAGCAAAGGATCTGTAGAAAAATATTTATTTCAAGGTTGAAGGAAACAAAATTTTGATAGTGGTTGTGTATGTTGATGATATCATCTTTGGAAGAAATGAAGGTATGTCCAAAAGGTTTATAGAGGAGATGCAAAAAGAGTTTGAAATGTCTATGATTAGTGAGTTAAATTTCTTCCTTTGAATTGAAGTGAATCAAACTGACAAGGGAATATTCATTTAAAATCAAATTATGTTAAATATTTTTTGAAGAAGTTTGGAATGGATGACTCCAAATCGGTCTATTTTCCTATGGTGAATGAATGCAAACTGAGTAAGAATGATGAATCTCCTAAAGTTGATCTGAGCTTGTACAGATCTATGGTTGACAAACTATTATAGCTTACTACTACTAGATCGGATATCATGCATGTAGTATGTTTGGTTGCTAGATTTCAAGACGAACCTAAGGAATCACATGTTACAACTATGAAGATAATATTCAAATATCTGAAAGGTGCTCTGGATTATGGCTTGTGGTATCCTAAGAATACTAATTTCACTTTAAGTGCTTTCACTAATGCAAATTGGGATAGTTGTGTAGATGACTAAAAGAGTACAAGTGGTGGTGCATTCTTTCTTGGAGGAAGATTGTTTTCATGGCTAAGCAAGAAACATGATTTCGTTTCTTTATCTACTATAAAGGTTGAGTACATTGCAGCAACATATTACTACACACAAGCATTATGGCTGAAGCAAACATTGAAGGATATAGGAGTGATATGTGATGAGATTATCCCTATCTTATGTGATAATACAAGTGCTATAAACATTTCAAAGAATCTGGTAATGAATTCAAGGACAAATCATATATATATATCAAATATCATTTCTTAAGAGAGAAGGTATTGGAGAATGAGGTCAGATTGGAGTATGTACCTATAAAGGATCAAATTTTTGATATATTTACTAAGGCTCTTCCAAAGGATACTTTTGAGTATCTCGGGGAGAAGTTGGGGGTTATGACCCCTCCTTCCTTGAATTAGGTACACATGGAGGTGCATTAATCTAGTGGATCTAAAAATTATTCATTTATCTAGAATGATAATTAGGATTTAGGGTCTACTTTGCAAGGGGAGTCAGAACTATCATTGTTGTAGTATGAGATGTGTGGGTGCACTCCTAATGGGGAGTGATTAGAGCTACATATGGCTAAAGAATTATACAAACCTCCTATCCTTTTCCATTGATGTCAAAGAGGGATAGAAATTCATGTGAAAAACAATAAAAGGAAAAAGGAGAGAGAAAGTTGGAAGGAAAATAAAGTGTGGGAATGGAATGGATGTTTCCTTTGATGGTTTTTCACATCATGTGTTGCCATCAATGAAAAAGGGGGAGATTTTTGCAAGTATGAATGTGTATGGTCATGTTTTCATTAATGTTTTTATTGATGTCAACACAACACAGGTTGTTTTAGAGAAAGGAATCAAGTGATTATAGGTTGTGCTTGTATAGTTGAGATACTCTAGAGATGTTGTGAGTACATGGATCTATCTTTATGGGTGTTGTAGGTGTGCTGATAGAAGTCAGTGTTGTGTGTGTGTTCCAAATGTGCTCTAGTTTGTGTTCCAAATTTATTCTATATTGATCCTACACTTATGCAGATATAAAGTGTTGTCTTTGGGTATCCTTGGGTGATATATCCTAGATTGTAGCTTATGGTTTGATGAAGAGTGAAAGTTGTGTTCACGGGTATGTGAACTAGTTTGGCAGAGTTGTTTTTCAATGGATAGGGAGAAATTTTTCTACTCCATAGTCCTCTGCTAGTGTGTTTCTAGTCTTGTAGATCTAGTAGAAGGATTGTATTGATGTTGTCTATGTTCTATAAAAGGTGTTCACGGTTTGGTGCTCCAGAAGATGAGTTTCAGAGTTCTTGAGTGTGTTTGTGCAATCTGGATGAACTGATGGAAAGAGTTTTGTGTATGAAGGTTGTTGCATTTTTTGTAGATGAATTTGAAGGAATTTAATATGTGTTCTATTCTATGGTGAAATGTGTTATGTGTTCCCCATGTTATCTTCTTATTGCGGAAAAAATTTGCTTGTGTTTTCATTAGGTTTGGCTGACTTGGTGTCTACATGTCATGCAAAGGAAAAGTATCAATTGAGGAAGCATGCAAATAATTTGAGACATTGTTTTGGGTCTTGGTTAAGTGTTCACTTGGTCCACTCTCATTCTCTTCCACCACAAAAATGTTGAGTTGTCAACCTAATTTGAATTTGTAAAATGAAGTGTGTTTAGGTGACCTTGGAGAAAGTTTCTAAAGTTTACGATAGTATATATAAAAGTCAAGATGTTATGGATTAATGTATCAAATATTCCACAAGTGTGAGAAGGATGAGTGTATGGAAGTTAATTGAGGCAACAGTACTTTATTGTGTTAGATTCCTGAAAGAAGTGAGCTAATGGTTTCTACAATCTTCTAATCAAGGTTGCAGATGTGTGTAATTGTTGGGGTGTATTTTCCTATTATATTTTGTATCTATAGGTAGTGAGCCTCCCTTTTGGATAGTGAGTCCTTTTTGTAGGAAGTGATCCTTGTATCTGGATAGTGAATCCTATCTTGGGAAGTGAGCCCTTTGGCAGTGAGCCTCTTTGTAATTGGTTTTGCAATTACTTTATATTGTGAGTTAATCCTCCCCATTATTTTTCCCTCATTTGGTTTTCCATGTCAATCTAGTGTCTCTTGTGTTGATATTTCTTTCTTCTATTTGCATTTCATGTTCACACAATAACAAATTAAAGTGGACGTGGAGTTGGTAAGTGTTTGAGATTTGTGATTGTAATTTGTGACAACTGATTCATCCCCCCTTCTTAGTTTTCTTGCACCTTTCAACACAAGCTCCATACATTCCAACATCTATTAAGGAAAGGAATTCCCTTCAACTAGATAGAAAAGTGTCAAGAGGCATTTTCTTAGATCAAGAATTATTTATTGACTCAACTAGTTCTTATGCCGCTGATTGATGGAAGACATTTGATACTATATGTTACAACTACTACATCAGCACTAGGGAACTCTTAGCACAAAATTACAATGATGGCAAGGAGAGAGCAATATATTATTATATCAGTCACACTTTAGTCAGATATGAGTCAAACTATAGTCCCATTGAATGAGCATGCCTAGCAATGGTATTTGTAGCATAGAAAATAAGACATTACATGTTGAATCACAAGACAAAATTGATTGCCAAGATTGATCCTCTAAAATATCTTCTTAGTAAAGCAACACTGACAGGAAGGCTCGCTAAGTGGGTTGTTATTATGAGTGAATATGACATTGAGTACACTGACCGAAAAGCAATAAAGGGACAAGTGACAACTGACCAACTCATAGATGCACCACTAAAAGCATATCATCCTTTTATATCTAATTTACCATATGAATCAATCTTTTTCATAGAAAGACCAATGACATGGAAATTATACTTTGATGGATCTTACACAAGTCCTGGTATAGGAGCTGGGATTTTGTTCATTACACCTTAATGAAATGCCAATCCTATGTCATTCTGAATAGCATTCCCATGCACAAACAACATGTTTTAGTATGAAGCATTATTGATAGGACTCAAAATGGAAATAAAATGGAAAATCAAGGATCTTCAAGTCTATGGTGATTTCCAATTAGTGATTAAGCAAGTTAATGATGACTATGACACCAAGGATGAGAAATTGATGCCCTACAAGTGCATGGTGGAAATCTTTAGACTATACTTTGATCATAGTCCATTTGAGAAGATACCGAGAATCCAGAACAAAGTAGCTAATAAAATGACTAAAATCGGATATCTCTTGGATATCCCTAACAATGCCTCACAATATGAGTTCTTCGTGGAACAACTATTGATCCCTACATTCAATTTCCTTGAAACCACACTTGTGTGTGAACCTTTTGGTCTCCATTCACCTTAGTATAAAGATATATATGCCTATTTGTATGACCAAATCATCCCTCTGATGGAACTCTCAAATTTTGCAAATTTGAAGTGCCCATTTTTTACAATTTCCTTTGCACACTCAAAAGTGCACATAAAAAATCTAAGTGACCTACTTTGGAGGGTCATAATTTGGTGCATGTTGATTTTTGTGCAAAACCCTTGTGCAGACCCACTCATGTGACATATGTGAAAATGCATGTCAATTTTTAGCTTCCCACAATGAGTTTTGACAATTTTTTGAAAAGCGAAGCTAGAGGGTTTTGGCACTTTTCTGCTCTTTACAAATTTGTGGTTCTGAAAAGTAGCCTCTTGTTTGAGATTACATTTTGCAATTGGATCATTTTCAATAAAAAATGATTGTTTCTCTCCATTCTACATACCTAAATGTTCTCCCATGTCTAGTTTTAGAGCTTTATGATGAGATTTGCTACTTTTACCAAGTCATAACCAAATGCAATTTGTTCAGTTTTACACCCGCACTTTCTGAAACTTTTCATGGAGGTCAACTTATAGCTTCAATAAATTTTAATGAGTGATGATTCAAGAAAATTATTCTTGCACATGTGCTCACTGTACCAAAATTATCTATTGTGTTCAATGGAAGAATCCTACGAGTTGATTTGGTATTTTTCCAAAATGGTGATTCAATGAGTTTTGATTGATTTTGAACAAGCTGCTATTAGAAAAAAGTTCAACCAAGTAACTTTTATAGTTAATATCTTTCACCTCATGATCTATTTCTCCAAGCCATCTTTTTCATTCCATTCTCAAGTTAGATGTCTGCATGCCTATAAGTTTTTATGGCTCCAAGAGGTCATTTGACCAATTTTTCCCATTCTGCAAAAATTCTTCAAAGAAATTTTTAATGAGAACCCAGTTTTAATTTTCTCACCAGAAGCATTCAGAAGCCACCTCAGATCAATTCAAGATGAATTTTTTTTGGAAACAATTTTTTTTTTAGCTCAGCCCACATGGGGACCCGCATGCTTTGCACCATTGTGAAATTACTTGCCTTCAAGATTTTAAATGCAAAGCGAGATCTACTTTTTAAATATGGAATTTGAAGGTCATGCCATCATCAGTCTCGAACAGATGTTGGATGTTTCTTGTGAAAGGTATACATAGTATCTCATTAATCACAATTATTGTGATTCATCTCAAATGATTTAACTGCTACATAGATTTAAAGTTCATGTTTCTTTCTACTTGTGGTTTCTTTTAAAAACTTCAATGGACAACATATTAAAGCATTAAAGAATGGAGGATTTGTATTAATCAAGAGTGGGGAGTTCAATGGTTTTTAAAGGTTAAAAATAAATTGGAACTAGTTACCATGCCAATTTGGTGAGCTACTAATAGAGAGGAAAATAAAATATGATTCCATTGGAGGAGGATTATTGTGACCATTGACTTTGAGCTTCTATCAAGCAGCAAAAGAGGGAAATTTTTCTCATGATATGCCACATAAACAAGATGAAATTACAATATGATTATAAATGTGAATTGAAATGCAATATTCAAATTTGTAAATGAAGGCATGCAGCACATTTGGCAGAACCCCTCTTTGAATGTGGTCTCATGGGACACCATTGTGCAAGATGAAAGGGCCAGCCAATGATTGTATTGAAGATATGTCAAAATAATTTGGAAGGATTGCTAGTGTTACTAGTAAAGACAAGGCATGTGAACATCAAAAGAATCAAATAAATGAGATTCCCAAGAAAATGCCATTATAGTGCACTTGGATGGCAGCAAACACACAAAATGGGATGCGTTGAAAAGGCCTCAGAAGATTTTAAGCAAATGCAACTGGCAGTTGTACTGCCACCCCTCTTACCCTATCCAAAGAGATGAATACAACCAATGCACCAGCCACTGTGAAGGAGAGGTAATAGACATCATTTGTAATGAAGTGGTATCCATGATATGAAGCAAAAGAGACAAAAGGTATTTGTGCTGTAAGAAAGAAGCACACACTAAAAATAAGGGAGTGGCTTGGAGTAAGACATGGATATACATCAAAGCATAAAGTAGGGAGAAGGTTCAAACCTTGTAATGGAATGTTAGCACCAAAAGGCTAAACTGTGCATATGGAGGATGGCGTATAGGATGGTTATGTGGAAAATGTTATAGAAACTTTCAAGCAAATGCATTTGACTTGAGTTTTCCATCAATGTTGAGCATGACTTAAATATTGGTATGGGCATCCATCAAAGCAAGGAGAAGGGTGCCATCAAATGCTACAGGGGCTTGAATTGATTGTGGAGCATCCAAGCAAAGTGAATAGGGTGAAATTAGGAAGGAGGCTGATGCTCATTGAATGAAGGTATGTGCCTTTTAAACATATACTAGTAGAGTGGGCCACCATATGAATTAAATAAGGCCAATGAAATCGGTGCTTGTAGCACGAAGACATATCAAAATTGCAAGAGGGTTCAATATGAAGGTTCCTTGTGCAGTAGAAACAATGCACTGATGGATGAGTTTTGGTTGTGTAGTCAACAAATTCAAATAAAGTAACCATCATGCCAAGAGGGACGAGAAGCTATTCATAGTGAAATGTTTCAATTTTTTTAGATCAAATAGATGCAGCTACCATAGCCAAGATGAAATTGTAGAATGGCTAATGATGTTTTAGGGAAAAAGAAAAGAGTCAAAGGGAGATCGACGAAGGAGAATTGAGGTGAAAATGCAACAAGATCACAACCTTTCCCTTCCATCTCGTATCCCAAGTTTCTCACTGGTTAAGGTTGCGGAATCCGCTAGAAGAGGGTACGTGGAGCAACGGGGCTCAGGTGGATTCTTCTATGAGTGGGTGAAATTTTATTATTGCTGGAAGAAATTTTATTAGATTATCTTTGCAAAATAAAAGATCAAAATGCTTGATCAAGGTACTAAGGAGAAAATGAATGGTGGGCCCATTGGGCATTTTAAAAATTGAAGTTGTTTTAAAATATTGCTTCAACCGTGAATTTCTAAGATAAAGGAGAACAAGTGTGATTTATTTACTCATAATATTTTAAAACCCTTGCATTTGAAGGGAGGGTTCCTAGATATATGGTGAGTATAGTAGGGTGGGTTAAATATTTAACCCCAAATGGAATTTAAGCATTCTTAGGTTGAACGAGCAGGGGTAAGATAAATGAATAAAGGAAAATTTTTGTGTTGGGCTCATTGACATGAAAACATGGGTAATGTGTTTTTCCCATGAAAGGTGAAAAGGAAAAAATTTCAAATGGAACAAGAAGTGAAGTGGCACATGGATATTTTATGAAATGAATTAAACATTCATTTCATAAATAAATGTTTCTTTTACTGAAAGTAAATAAATAAAGTGTAGCTCCAAAAAACAAAGAACAAAAACAAAGTTTTCACAGGAAAAAAGTTATTTTTTAGTTGTTGGATAAAAATAAAGAGAAATTCTCCACATGGGGAAATTTTCAGTTGTTGAACAACTTAGAGCAAAGGAAAAATTTAGAGGAAAAAGTTTTTTGCAAGGAAGAGAGAGGAGAGATGCTTTACATTTTGTTGATTAATGGTGGATGGAGCTTCTAGATGTTTTCAATAGATCAACTTCTAGAGCCTTCTATTCTTCTATATCTTCTCTTCTTTTCTCATTTGTAAAAGGGTTTTGAATTCTTGTGTGGGGTTGGGTAGATAGAGGAATGCCGGTTTCAAGTCATGAATTGAGTCTGTAAAGTTGTAATTGCTGATTTCATAAGTAAATATCAGCTAGTTTGTGCAAGAAAATCATAAATGTCTTCAAATTGTCTAATAATTTGTGCATCTTAAATCATATGAATTCAATAATGCCAAGTATGTTCGAGTTTGTCATCTCAAATTTCCTGAGATTGTTTTGTTTGTTCATGGTTTTGTTTCCATGAAATGGTTGAAATACTTTGAGCAGATAATTATGATTTCAAGTGTGCAGGTTGGAGTTGGTAAGAATAATTTGATTGAAAACAAGAGTGGGCCTATTAATGTAATACATTGACAATTGTAAATCCACTAGTTGAGATTTATTTACTGATGAATTCTTTTTATGCATTTGACTCCATGGCCCAAATTTAGGCACTAATTTATCATTCAGCTTAATGCATCTTATAAACAAGTTTAAATTCAAAATCATTTTAAATCCTTGGTTTTTGGTTGAGGTTTGGTGTTCTTCCTCCCAATTACTAAGTGAGTGTTGATTTACAAAGAATTTAGCTAGATTTGAAGTCGTCAATACTTTCCTTGGTGTATTTTCATTGGGAGTTCTCTGCTATAAAAATAAATGTCTATGTATGAGTGAATTAAGTTTTTAGGCATTGTATAGGTTGACCCACCTTGGTTCTGCATAGCCAAAAGTGTAGAAGATCTCTGTCTCTGATTGAATCTTGTCAGTTGGCCAAATCCACCTTTGAGTCTAATTATTAGAAAGTGGCTAGTCTATAGGATTCATTGGATCATTTGATTTGGAACACCAATAAAATGGCAACTCCGCTGGGGAATGCACTCAAAATTTTGGTTGCAGATTCTCTTATCAAAGAGTAATTCAAATCTTGAATTATTATTTGTAACTAGAGGTTGAAAATTATTGACTCATATTTTCCCATACGAGTCACCAACAAAATGGTGACACTCCTAGGGAGAATTATGAATCTCTAGTTCCAGACAGTTATTTCATAGTCATATTACTTTCCATTCTGAATTTGGTTCAAATATTGAAGGAATTCAAACCTAGAGAAAGAATTTGTTGTAGTGAACCTAAAGATTTCATGGTCTATGGTGCTCGACTAGTGAAAGGGACTCAGAAAGAAATTTACATTTGAAAGAGTTTGATACTGCTTGAAGTTCAGTCCTTTACAAAGAGAGGTGGCAACTCTGTTAGAAGGACCTAATAAAGAGGTGATTGTAGTTCCAGATCTACAATATTTCTAGTCAAGAAGAACAATTTGCAGCAGCTGCAACATTTCTAGGTATTCTTCGCTTGGTCTTCAAGAAAATTGTGTATGAAAACCATATTTGAACATCTTAGGACAAAACTTTGGTTCCCTATTGGGTGTATTAGCATTAAAAAAGTGAAAGGATAGTAATATTGAGTTTGTACAATCCCATTTAATGGATCTATTATGTTAAATGTAATTGCAATTCCATTGAAAGAATTTTGTTTAGTGCTCAAATATTTGCTAGTGTGGATGGTTAGAATGGATTTGTATATCCTCAGGATTTCCATCCATTTTCATTATCATATGTTTCAATCCCAGGTTAATACCATGTCAGAAAATGTCATAGTAATCCTTCATTTGATCATGGTTGTGATTATGCACAATTAGTTGAGCCTTGATTTGCAAATGTCTATGGAGAAACAAGATAAAATAGCCATACCAATAGATACCTTGATACAACTTGTCAAGAAGTGTCAGAAGTCTGATAATCCTCAAACATTTGATACCGCAAAGTTAATGAACCCAAGAGTGCATAAGCCTAAAATAAGGCAAGAATGGAAAGTTGTATTTGAAAGGGAAATTAAGGAGATGGATGAAAGGCACCAGATGCTCCTACAAGCCCAGGGAAAAGACAATCATACTATGTATACTTGCCAAGTTAATGCACCTTTTTTCAATTCTTTTGATCCATTGTATGCTCAATTAGATTTTTCATGGGTTGATTACAAAACTGAAAGTATGACAACTCAAGTCTATAATAAGATGCCTAGATTTAATGGATACACTTTTTGTGAAGGAGATGCACATGTCAAAAAAATTTCCAGCTTCATGGAGAAACATTCATTTGGATATCAGGATATATGGATGAGATTTTTTGTCAAATCCCTTGAAGCAAGAGCTAGGGATTGGTACTTGAGTTTTCCTAAGAAATCTTTTCCTTGCTGGGATAAATTAGTGAATGCTTACAAAAAAGAATTTGCAAGAGACCCTTCTGACCTAGTCATAGGGTTAAAGCAGATTAAAAAGAAACATGAAGAGTCAAGCATTGATTTAAGTCACAGATTTGTTGTTTCCCTCTCACTAATCCCTTAAAATTTCAGACCTATTACTCCAAATTGTATTCATATGTATTTTGAATCCTTTGAGGAGGTATCTAGTACATTGTTAAAAGATTATAAAATCTTGAGTATGTAGAAGGCTTACACATTTTTAGATGATTTGGATAAGAGAAGGAATTAATATGTGAAAAAAAATTGTCTTTAGTTTTGTTTAAACATACTGATGAAACCAGTAGCTGTGTGAAGACAAATGATTAGATGTCTTCAATTTCAAATTCAAACAAAGGCATAGTTGATAAAGTAGAAGAAAAGAATGATGCATCATTAGGTGATGAGGAAGCTATCTTTGAACAACCTACAAAAGAAATGTACCTAGCTGGAAGGTGCATCTATGGTAATGAAAGACATGATGAGGTGAATGGAACATTTGAAGTCTCTTCCATTTGCTTTGAAAATGCAAAAACAGAGAGAAAATTATAATATAGAAATTGAAGGCTACAATGGTGCAGACAATCGCCCAAATGATCATCTAAGTTCAAATTGTGTTGATGATACTTCCCCTTCAAACAATGAATGTGATGTTATGAAGAACAATGGGATTCTAAGTTTTCTGAGCCAAGAAAATGATGATGGATATGGATTGGATTTACTTTTTGCAAATGATATGTGCAATCAACAATGTTATGACACTATTGATCATGTCAATTCTATACATGAATGTAGCTTTGATGAAAGTATTCATAATGAGACATTGGAATTTGATGATTAAGGGAATGCTCCTAGGAATGTCAGTATATCAGCTGCAAGTGATGAAGTATGTAATGAACTTTAGTTGGAAAGATTGAGCACAAGTAGCTGCAATGAAAGAACCATTGATGGTTTTTAGTTTGACAATGAAAATGTTTGTGTTTATCCTCAAGAGTATGTAAATGAAAAACTAAATGAAGATAACTAGTCTAATGCTGAAATGAAAGATGTGAATTGTTGTTATGATAGCCCAAAAGTGAGCAAGAAGGAAGAAGTGGACACCCTATTCTTCGTGATAGGTTGTGGCCATGTTTTTGACAAGGTTGTTAGTAATTCAATCTCCTATGATGGGGGAAGTCTAGTTTATGATCATCCCATTGAATTTTCAAATTTTGATGATGATGACATCAAAATATATCTCGATTTACAATTTGATAATGCATTAAATACCAATGAATGTCAAAGAGAGGAAGAGGTCAAAAGAATAGATTAGAATAATGATCTATTAAGTTGTGAACAAATTTCAAATCTGTTGACCACTGAATATCAGAAATGTGCATATGAAGATGACTCTCCATTATTGTGTGTCTCTCACATTGATTTTTACAGTGATGGTGATCTTCAAGATGCAAGGTATGATACATGTGTCTTTAATTCTCCTTCCAATTATGAATCAACTGATCATGATGATGATAATGAGGATGAAAACAAGTATTCATTTGATTGCTATGATGTATTGTATGATGAGTACAATAGTGTGCATACTGAGGCAAACTCAAAAATATTTTTTGTTGAGTTTGAAGCAGTAGATGATTATGAGGTTTGCGCATCCATTGAGCCAAGTCTTGAAAATTTTAGTGCAAATTTGGACAATTCTTTGTTTGTTGAATTGAATGAGCCTAGTCATGAGTCTTTGAATGTGAATGTGGATGTTGATTTCAATGAAGAATGAAATTTTCTTTTTGAACCAAAATTGCTCATTTTGGAGCAAGCTTGGGATGTTGAAAAGGTTGATATGTTATTTTTAGAAGATGATAAAGTTAGTAATGACAAGGATGAGCTAGAAATCCTTGATGATTCTTAGTACCAACATGATGGAGGATAGTTATAGATTGTGCCAATGTATGAATGTATCTTTTTATATACACTTGGAGATAGTTTGCATGATATGTTTGAGCTTGAATTTTGCAACTAGATCATTTTCAAGACAAAATGATTGTTTCTCTCCATTATCCATACCTAAATGTGCCCCCATGTTAGGTTTCAGAGCTTTATGATGAGATTTTTTATTTTTACTAGCTCAAAACCAAATGCAATTTATTCAGTTTTGCACTTGCACTTTTTGAAACTATTCAGGGAGGTAAACTTCGAGCTTCAATATCTTTTGATGAGTGATGATTCAATAAAATTATTCTTGCACACATACTCACTGTACCAAAATGATCTATTGTGTTCAGTGGAAGCTTCCCAAGTGCTAATTTGGTATTTTTCCAAAATGGTGATTCAGTGAGTTTTGATTGATTTTAAACAGGTTGCTATTGCAGAAAAGTTCATCTGAGCAACTTTGACAATTAATATCTTTCAACTCGTGATTTGTTTCTCCAATCCATCTTTTTCACTCCATTCTAGAGTCATATTTTTGCATGCCTATAAGTTTTTATGGCCAAGAGGTCATTTGACCAGTTTCCCAGGACAATTATGGAGCCAACTTGACTAGTTGTACCCATTCTACAAAAATGCTTGAAAGCAAGTTTTAATGAGAGCCCAGTTTGAATTTTCTCACCAAAAGCATTCATATGTTTCCTCAGGTTAATTCAAGATGAAAGTTGTTTGAAAACAAAAAAAAAATAGCTGGGCCCACATGGGGACCCAGCATGCTTTGCACCATTGTGAAATTATTTTCCTTCAAGATTTAAAATGCAAAGAGAGATCTACTTTTTAAATATGGAGTTTGAAGGTCATGCCATCCTCAGTCTCAAACATATTTTGGATGTTTCTTTTGAAATTTATATTCATCAAGAGTGGGGAGTTCATTGGTTTTTGAAGGTTCAAAATCAATTAGAACTAGTTACCATGCCAGTTTGGTGAGATAATAATAGAGAGGAAAATCAAATATGATTCCAAAGGTGGAGGATTATTGTAGCATTGACTTTGAGCTTCTATCAATCAACAAAAGAGGGAAATTTTTCTCATGGTATGCCACATAAACAAGATGAAATTACAATATGATTATGAATGTGAATTGAAATGCAAGTTGCAAATTTGTAAATGAAGGCATGCATCGTGTTTGGTAGAACCCCTCTCATGGGATGCCATTATACAAGATGAAAGGGGCAGCCAGTGATTGTATTGAAGATATATTAAAATCAATTGGAAGGATTGCTAGTGGCACTAGTAAAGACAAGGCATGTGAACATCAAAAGGCTAAAATAAATGAGATTCTCAAACAAATGCCATTACAATGCACTTGGAGAGAAGCAAGAGCACAAAATGGGATGTGTTGAAAAGGCCTTATAAGCTTTTAAGAAAATGAAACTGGTAGTTGTACCGCCACCCCTCTTACCCCATCCAAAGAGATGGATGTGTTTCTTCTGTTACTGATGAAGACAACCAATGCACCAACCACCATAAAGGAGATTTAATAGAATGTTGGCAACACAAGGAAAAAAATCTAAGAGGGGGGGTGAATCAGTTGTCACAAAAATTCAAAACTTATTCAACTTATTAACCTTATTCTTAGATATGATAATTAAGCATGAAAGAATAAATCATCAATACATTAGAAACACACATAACACTAAGATTTTTTTACATGGAAACCATGTTAGGGGAAAAACCATGGTGGAGGTTAGTCCACAAGATTATACCCTATTAAAAGTATAATGAAAATGAAATATGGGGAAAGCACATGCATTTAGGCACACTACTTAGAGCTCACTGCTCAATTACAAAGGAAGACACACTATCTTATAGAGAGATTCAGATTACAACTGTCCAGATTTTGAACTAAGAAGCATCTGCTAATGCCTAATTACAGTTCTGGTTAAGCACATGAACAATTATTCACTCTTCTACAGACTTCTTCACACTCTACTCTTCCTTTGAATGATATTCACACATACACACACAAAATAAAACTCTGGCATCCACTCGTGTTCTCCAATTCGAATAAACAATCACTCTTCTTTATCCACAACAAGAAATTTCATCCCTTCATGTTAGCTTCAACAAAAATAATAAAATGAATATAAATTGTTGGTCCAAAACATTTAAGATTATAAATGTGAATCAACCAAATCTAGCCACAACTTAGCGAGGACCCAAATTAAGATCTCAATCATGAAGGAACTTCAATTAATTACTCCTTGAAGATCCACAACATGCTACAAACACCATGTTGGCCAAGAACAAGAAGACATGAACACACAAGAGAAAATTGCCAACCACAAGCACAATGATCAATGCAAACATGCAACAAAGATATAGCATGTTCTAGAAACATCCAAAATCATTAGAAATCACAAGATAAGAATCCACAACAATTGGACTAACTAAAATAGCATCATCTTCAATCAGGAACACCAACTAAGGCAACAAAAAAATGTCAGAATGAGAATCTTCATAGCTCGATCAAATCATCACGTGGATCTCTGAAACTTAATGTAGATAAACTATATACACTTAGAAAAAAACCCTTTATTCCATGACCTTTGATCATCAACTTACAAAACCTACCAACATACTGAACTTCACTTCACTACTGATAATGTACAACTCATTTATTACAATTTTCTCAATATCCTCGACATATACAACTTCAAAAATAATTAATGCAACACATGATGTGAAAAACACCATCAACATAACTAACTCTTGACACTTACTCCCCCTTAGGATTTGACTCATTTTCTCCTCAACACTTTCACATGATATTTTCCCCACAAGGCTCTTCTCCTCAGATAATCACTAGTTTTTCACATGACTCTTCTCCCCCTTTGACATCAATGACAAATATCTCTAGACTCCACACAAACTCTGAACCACATATCTAAACATCTAACTACTTTTTGTGAGTAGCAGCCACTAGAACATCAATGTGAAATGAGATATGAGTATGAAATGCATCCTTAGTTTTGATTAGGAGGGTTAAGCACACCTAACTTCCCTCTAAGATACTCAAAAGTATCCTTAGGCAACAACTTGGTAAAGATTTCTGCAATCTGCTCCTTAGTAGGCACATACTCTTGTATGACTTCTTTTTCACTTACTTTCTCCCTCAAAAAGTGAAACTTGATAGATATATGCTTTGTTTTTAAATGCAACACCAGATTCTTAGAAATGTTAATAGCACTTGAATTATCATAGAATATGGCAATAGGCTCATTATACACAACTCTGATATCCTTCAACACTTTTTTCATCCACATGACTTTAGTACAATTGTTAGTAGTATTTGTGATAGATCAAAATCAAGCAGTAGAAAATGAGCAGCAAACAAAGTAATGCAAATACCACTAAGAACAACCTACACCTCAAGATTAGCCTAGTTGGAATCAACACAAAATAAGAACAACAAGATGAAACCGTTTACCTTGTGTCGAATCGATCATTTGGTTGGCCCTTTGATCTTTGGTGTGTATGCTCCTTGGATGGAAAGATATGCAGGCTAGATGATGATGTGAGGATGGATGGAAGTGGATGAAAGCATGAAAATGGCTAAGTATGAATTCTAGAGAAATTTTGCAAGAGTTTGGCTACAATGCATGATCTCCCCTAAATGAGAGAAAAGAGGGGGTATTTATAGAGAATTTGGAAATCCCTAGGGAAATGGATGGTCAAGATTGAGCCACCAAGGTTAAGATGTAGGGCTAAGGTGAGTTGAGAACCCACAATCCATCACATCTTGACATGTGGCATGTGAAGTGGCTTAAAAGGGTGAAGTGGACATGAGGTGGAAGGATAGTACAAAGCACCTTGGGATTCCTCCTTATCCCCATGTGGGTGAGAGGACATGTGGGGAATTAAAAATTCCTCAAATATTCTCATGGGGATGAGAGAATGAATTTTAAATTCCAAGGGGTGCATTGTGGGATTAAATGTGAATTAAAAATTGTTGAGTGGGGGACATGTAATTTTAAAATTGTGAAAATGTTGAGAGGGGAATTAAATGTGAATTAAAAATTCACATGGGGAAGAGAAAAAGGAATTCAATATTCCTTGGAAGGATAAAAGGAATTAAAAATTCCTTGAGAGGTTGATTAGGCTAGTTAATGAAGGATTAAAGGAGGGTTAGGTGGCTAAGAGAGATTAGAGGCCAACTTGCAAAAGTTGGAGGATGTGACACATCCTAATCAAGGATTAAGCATGTGCACACCCCTAATGATGAGATTAAAAGATGGATTAGGATTAGATAAAATTATGGATGATGTGATATATCAGGAATTAAATAAATGTCATATAAATTTAATTCATTTGATGAAAGGGGGAAGGTATTTAATTATTTAACTAGATACCTTAGGGATTAGGCAAAATTACAGATATTAATTAAATAATAGCGATATTACTTAATTAATGCAAATAAGGGGATAAATTTGGATAAATTAAGTGTCCAAATTTAGGTGTCTACAGTAGCAATGTATTCGACCTTTGCAGTAGGCAAGGAAATGGAATTTTTCTTCTTGCTTAACCATGAAATAACCTTCTTACCCAAGAAGAATGCCCCACCACTAGTACTTTTCCTATCATTTACATCTCCTTCCCAATCAACATTAGTAAAGGCACTTCAAGTAAGATCATCATCTTTAGGATACCATAGGCCAAAGTCAACAGTCACATGAGATTCCTTTAGATCAGCTTGAAATCTTGCAACAATACATACAACATTCGTGATATCAGGCCTAGTTTGAGTTAAATACAACGATCCATGAATCATTGATCTGTATCTTGTCTTATTTTCTATCAAAGAATCATCTTCTGTTGTCAACTTGCATTCGGTCACCGTGGGTGTACCAATTGGCTTTGAATCTTCCATACCGAATTTCTTCAGTAATTCCTTCACATACTTGGACTGAGATATAAAAATCCCTTTATCTGACTGAGTAATTTTCAATCCCAAAAATAATTTCATCTCCCCAATCATAGACATCTCAAATTCATTCTACATCTCATCAACAAACTTCATGCAAAAACCATCATCTCCTCCAAAAATGATATCATCAACAAAGACTTCAATAATCAAATATTTATTATGATCAATCTTGAAATACAAATTACTATTAGTAGTACCTTTGTGAAATCTAAGCTTCAACAAATACTTGTCCAATCTAGCATACCATGCTCTATGGGATTTCTTGAGCCCATAAAATGATTTCTTCAACCGACACACCATATCTTCCTTATCAGTTAACTGGAATCCATCAAGTTGCTCAACATACACCTCTTCTTCCAATTGATCATTTAAAAAATATGATTTGACATCCATCTGATAAACTTTGTAGTTCTTGTAAAAAGTGTAGACACCTTTCTTACCACTTTCGTCCTAGCATAATTAAGACATTTAATTATGTCCTTGGTCCACATTCAACTATTGATTAAATAATTCATAATTATTTAATTAATTCATGTTAGTTATTCTTCGTGATTATTAAATAAATAAATTTTATTTATTTATTAAATACGCCACTAATTGTCTAAGTCTTTCTTTAATTAAATAAATTTCTTAATTTATTTAATTCTTTTTAATTCTTCTTGATTGTTAAATAAATAAATTTTATTTATTTATTTAATATGTCACTAATCGTCTTAATTAAATAAATTGATTAATTTATTTAATTAGTTAGTCTTATCTGCTAAATTAAATAATTAAATTTAATTATTTAATTGCCAATTTAATATTCCTCTCATTTTAAATAAATTAAATTATTTAAAATGTCATGTCAATCCTAACTGTCAGTCTTTTTTGATAAATAATCTGAAAAAGATTATTTATTATCTCTCAAAATCCATAATTTGGATTAATTTAATTCAAATTGGTAATTAATCTT
The DNA here is from genome assembly GCA_007258455.2 of Sequoia sempervirens. Classification (NCBI taxonomy): domain Eukaryota; kingdom Viridiplantae; phylum Streptophyta; class Pinopsida; order Cupressales; family Cupressaceae; genus Sequoia; species Sequoia sempervirens. The sequence continues at coordinate 176,907,844 of VDFB02058242.1, read as the reverse complement.
CCAAAAATCAAGCAATCGGGCAGATTCTTGATTTTCCCAATCTGATCTTCAGTCCACATCTTATCTCTTTGATTTTTTGAATCTTGCAAATTAGGTGATCTTATCTTCTTGATTTTTTTGAAAATCTTCATTATCTAATTAATTTGTCTCATTTATTCTCCACCATCGATCCAATTATCTGAGATTTTATTCTGAGCGTTCGATTAAGGATTTTTCCCTAACCCTAATTAGGGATTCTTAGGTTTAATCTGAATCGTTCATTTTAGGTTCTCATCATTAATTTATCTCGTCCGTCCATTCGAAATGGCATTTTCTATAAAATGCCATCTTCTTCTCATTTTTCGAACACACACACATGCTGACATTTTGCATAATTACTATAGGCAATTCATTTATTTGCAATATTTATGGTCATAGGCAATTGTAGTAATTCAATATTGGCATTTGTTTTAGACATAGGCATTGGCAATAGTCATAGGCATTTAGATTTTGAGAAAATCCTTCAACACTTGCTTTAGTCTTGTCATTTGTCATAATTGCTCATACATGAATCTGAGGGCAACATTTTACTGCAAGCTAGGAGGTGTAACGAAGGTGAAGCATGGAAGATGGAGATTCTTGGTAATATCGTTCCTTTCGTTTTCATCATACTTCCTTTGTACTTCGTTATTTCATTGGATTTTTAATGTTATTTGATCTAACAATCTAACAATCTAATTTTTCCATTGATACAAAAAGCATAGGAAAGAAAAAATATTACAGCTTCAATTCTAGCAATAGGGGAAAATGTCTCTTCAAAATCAATTCCTTCCATCTGAGAATATCCTTTACATACTATTATTGATTTGTTTCTAACCACTTCACCTTGCTCATTCATTTTTTTTTCTAAAGAGCCATTTGGTTCCAATGACATTCTTATCCTTAGTTCTAGGAACAAGAATCCATGTATCATTCTTTTTAATTTGTTTTAACTCTTCTTTCATTGCTTCAAACCAATGCTCATCTTTACATGATTCATTTACACTAGTAGGATCAGTCTTTGAAATCAAGCAATATTCTTTTGCAATTTTTCTCCTATTATGGACACCTTTGTTCTTATCACCTATAATCTGATCTTCTGAGTGATTAAATCTTACATACCTAAAAGTCTTCTTAGGATCTGTTCTTCAACTTTAGGCTCTTGTGTTCTCTCTTCTGTGCTTCCACTAGTTTATCCTTCTTCATTTTCTTGATTTACTAGATTGATTTGCACTTGATTTGTAGTCTAATATTGCTTTCCTTGGATTGTACTATCATCATGATCATCAAAGTCATAGCCATATGTTTTGGATGGTGTACCTAAGTCTTCATCAATCTTGACATTTTCACTTTCAACCATTTTCTTTAATCTTTTATTGTAACACTAGTAGGCCTTGCTTTTAGTAGAATAAACTAGAAAGATACCTTCATCACTCCTAGCATCAAAATTTCCTATGTATTCTTCTCTCTTAATATAAAATTTTCTTCCAAATATCTTGAAGTATTTAACAATAGGCTTCTGACTAGTCCATAGCTCAAAAGGGGTCTTACTAGTATCACCTTTGATTTGTACCCAGTTGAGTGTGTACATAACAATACTCACAACTTCTCTCTAGTAGATATGAGGGACATTTCCTTCCAGCACCATTTTTCTAGTAGCATCTTCAATTGTTTTGTTCTTCCTTTCCACAACTTGGATAGAGGATGAGAATCACCTTGTCTATTGTTGATAGACCTATTGGTTGCTTGGTCGTTCTAATATTTTGCTAGAGCATTATCTACCAGATCGAGTATGTCATTAGTTTGGGGAGAGACAAGGCCTAGTTCTTGATACTTATGAGGCTCACTTTGGTCAGATGAGACAAGAGGTTCATGTATGGGGTCTTCAATTAGATATAGATATTGTTATTACTGAATTCAAAGCACTTGCCACAGTTGAATGGGGATAATCAGTTGGTCCAGAAAATCTAGGTACCTCTGATGACTATGATGAGTGGTGGTTTCACCGAAGGCCTTTGAGACTCACTGTTCCTAGGGGTACTCCTACTTTAGGTAGATCAAGTATTACATGTCATCATGGGGAGCAATAGCATATTATAGTCCTTGCATAGCATTTGGATAGATGTTGTGGTAGAGCTCGTCGTGATGGAGCACCAAGTGATCAGGATAAGCATGCCCCTTAGGTGTAGGGTCATATGTAGGATTCAGGTCCTCCTCCACCAGCTAAGGATGGAGACATACTGTTAACTCATATGACCACTGCTAGAGATGCAGAGATAGCGAGATGACAGGCTATAGAGGCTCAGATAGATATTTTGAGGGGTGAGTGGGATAGCAAGAGTGGTCAATGGAATGTTGTAGAGGCTTTTGTATAGTTGTTGACCATAGAAAGAGATACTCTTAGGGCAGAACATGATCATTATTTGCAGAGGTATACCTACTATCAAACTTTATATGAGGTTGTTGTTCCTAGGGGTACTTGACATCCATAGTTTGGAGAGCCTAGTTCCATGGGTAGTGATGGTGTAGTTGGTGGTGGTAGTGATTAGTTTGTGAGACAACAAGATCATTTTCGTGATCTATAGGGTTCTCTCATTCCTTTCAGGGTCTTACTTTGGCACTTGATCTTTATGTTGTTCATTGTTTAGAGGCATTTTGTAGACATGTATTTTGTATGCCTATACTCATTGGCCCAATCAAGGCCTCATATAGATATTATGATTTTGTATATCTTATCACACTGATGATGTACTCTCCCTTTTGATGATGATATATATGATATATACCATCTTCAATTCATTCTCATTTTATGCTCATGTGATGATGATATATGATCATCTATTTTTATATGTTGATATGAATGAGTTCCCCATACATGATGTTTTTATTGGTTTAATATCATTATGATGTATGTTTCTAATATTGTGGATGTAGAATGGTACTAATGATATTGCTATGTAGATTTCACTCAAAAGAAATGTTGATGATTTGATAGAAATGTGATGTTAATTAGAGGAAGTGTTGATGATAGATAGAGATATGGTGTTAATTTAGAAGAAATGTTGATGGTAGATAGAAATGTGATGCTAATTTAGAAGAAATATTGATGGTAGATAGAAATGTGATGTTAATTTAGAAGAAATATTGATGGTAGATAGAAATGTGATGTTAATTAGTAGTATATGAGTTGCTTTTGTTTTGCTATAGAGACTTTGCAATTTGAAGAATCCTTTTTGATATAGCAAGTAAATATGATGCACTAGGGTATTAATGACCAAGGTGACTTTGTATTTATGGCATAGACTTTGACTCTACAAACAAGGAGTATTCTTGGTCATACCAGACATATGAAAACCCTATTAGAGTGTATGGGTGAGAAGCTTTAAAAACATGTCAGCCCAGTAACACAAGAGGTATTAAGAACATATAACATGTAATTGTTACATGAAATGTTTCAAAGATGACTTCCACACATAGAGCAAAGCAAGTATTCACCATGGTAGTATAACAAGACTATCCACAAACAACAAATCGAAATGATGCTCAATTTCCCCCATTCCTTCATCTCTAAATCCTTATGGACATCCTTGAGAGATCCTGGGAATGAGTCAATAATGTAAATCATAAAAATTAATACAAAAAAAGATTAAAAAATTCCATTATATCAGTTTCCATATTTGTTTGGGGTGGGTCTATTATCCGGTATTGATCATGTCTATTGTAGGAACAAATTCATTAAAACATATCTTGGGATGTTTTTAGGTCTTGTCAAAAAGATATGTATTTGATACTTGGATTTGTTTTAGTTCAATTTGCGATCAAATTCTTTCATGATTGTTTGCTTGAAGTTTCCAACTGTTGATGCTTGATTTGTTTGTTTTGTTTGTTTTGTCAAAGGCTGAGTATGACGATCTATTTATTATGGATGATGTTTTATTGTGAATTGTGATGGTAAACATGGGTCATTTTTTAAAATTTTCTAAGTTTTATGATGTTGTTTTTGACATTTTGTAGGAACTAACCTAGGGCCTTAGGGGCTCATCAAAGATAAGCCTTGCCTATGTTGTAGATGGAAAGGCTCATAGTTCACTTGGTTTGAATGTTTTTGGCTTTTGTATCTTTTGACTATTTCTGGATTTTGTGTTTTTTTACTATTTTTTGGATTTTTTGTTTTTGACTAAGTTGAAATAAAGCATGTTGGATACCTAAGGGGACTGACCTAGGGTCTTGGGGGCTAATAATCCTTTCCTACGTTGTACATGCAGAGACCATGTAGTTTGACCGTTTGACTCAAACCATAAACTTTTTTTGGGTAAACAACATTGATAATCTGGATTGATATTCCACTTTTGTGTCTAGAGGATATGTTGCGAGAAATCCACTTGAAATAGTTGTGAGGTTCAAGAAAATTTTGATATCTTAGACTTTTTGAGTGAAGGAATAACCTCATGATGTTTTTTTATTTTTTATGTTTTTCAAATGTTTTTGTCTTTTTGTGGTTTTATAGATGTTTCTAACTTTTTGTTGTTTTGAATGTTTTATGATAGAATGCTCAAAGATCTAATCCATGACCAAATTTTTTAACCTTCCCCTAGTTGTAGACAAGATGAATTTCCTTAATTAGTGACAAGCCATGGTTGGATACCCTGTTTTATTATGAAATGAATGGGCGGATGTTGTGGATAGTATTGATAGATAATGATGCAAGTTTTATTCAAACATAGCCCCTATTTGCTAGGTTTTCACTATGGTACCTATTCTAAGAGCACCACAAAGTGGTTTTCACTCATAGAACATTTTTTTTCTTTTTACTATTTTATTTTTCATTTTTTTGTATTTTTTATCCTTTTTTTTTTTTTTTTGGATTTTTACCCTTTTTCCAAGGGTATTCTGACATGCTTCATGTGTAGAACTTCTTGAGGTGGTTGTTTTTTAGTGGTTTAGCTAAAGGTTCTCCTTCAAGTGTAGCTAACTGGTATGCCCCAGAGCAGTAGCTCGTTGTGATGACAAACAAGAATAACTAGTTGGGTTCAAATTTTCCTTTGCCATCTTGATTTAGTTATAACTTTTGATTCTCTTTGAGGACTAATTCACCAACTTGAAAGTTCCTATCCTTGATCATTTTGTCATAGTTTCACTTGAGTCGATTTCAATAAACTTGTAGATGGTTTAATGTGCTCAAATGTCTTTCATCTAGGAGTTCTAATTTATTCAGCCTGGATATGATGTATTCTTCATTGCTAACCATTTTTTTTAATGAAACTCACAATGAAGGGATTTCAACCTAAATAGGAAAGACAACCTCAGATCCGTAGACCAAGGAAAATGGTGTGGTGCTAGTAGGTGAGCGAATTTTGGTTTGGTAGGACCATAAGGTTGGGTTTAGCTACAAATGCCAATCACGGTCGGCTTCATTAACAATCCTTTTGAGTATTTTTAGTATGGTTTTGTTAGATAGATCTTCTTGACCATTTCCTTGGGGATAATAGGGTGTGGATAATTGATGGTGGATAGAAAATTGGGAACATAGCTCTTGAACATCCTAATTTTTGAATGGGGTTCCATTATCTATTATTATTGTTTTGGGAATTCCATACCTGTAGATGAGATAATTCAAAATAAATTTTGATATCTATTTGCCAATGATATAGGTCAATGGAATTGCCTCTATCCATTTAGTGAAGTACTTTTTTTCTATGATAATGAATTTGTTCCCATTGGATGAAGCGGGTGATATCTTGCCTACCAAGTCTAATCCCCATTGCGAAAAAAGGCCATGGTGTGGTAATAGGTCTCAATTCCTGTGTTGGTGCATGAACAAGCTCACTGTGCTACTGGCATTTCCAAAACTTTCTAGAATATTGTATGCATTTTGGTTCCATGGAGGGCCAGTAGTATCCAATTCTAAGCAATTTCTGGACTAGGTTAACTTTGCTAGAGTGGGATCCACAAATACCTTCATGAGCCTCGTGTAAGGCCATTTGGGTTTCATTTGCATCAAGGGATTAGAGTAACATACCATGTAGACTATGACGGTATAGGGTATCTCCTAAGATGGTAAAACAGTAAGTTCTATGGGTAAAGGTTTTCTTTTGAGTGGTCGTTAAGTCAATGGGTATGGTACCATGTTGGATGTAGTCAAAGGTATCTTAGTACCATGGGGAATTAGGACCAAAAACAACACATATCAATTCTAATTCCAGGATGTCGAATGGTGGTACCAATAATTGTTCCACGAGGAACTCATACTTAGGAATTTTTTGTGGAATATCAAGTAGTGATCCTCTTGTTTCCATTGCATCGACAACTCTATTATTGATTCAAGGAATTATCTCAAAGGTTATTCTAACAAAGTATTCTATGAAGCTATCCACCATCCTTTTATATGGAAACATTTTTCATCTTTTTTCTAGTACTCATCGTTCACTCATCTAATCACTAGCTGAGAGTATCCAAAGACCTGTAGCTCTTTTATTCGCCATTCAATATCCATTTTCAACCCTGTGATAAGAGCTTCATAGTTTGAGATGTTTGTGCATGGGAATGCAATCCTGTAGGCCTTGGGTATACTATCTCCTTGTGGTGTGAGAAATAGAATACCGGCTCTAGATCCATGTTGAGTATGGGACCTGTCAAAGTATAGAGTCCATTAGTCTATTTGTTTTATCATCAAAATACTCTCATCTAGAAAATCCACTATGAGAGGTTTATGATCATCTAAGGGTGCTTCAGCCAATTGGTCTGCTATAATATTTCCTTTGATAGCTCTCCTATCCACATATTCTATATCAAACTCACTTAGGATCATTACCCATTTGGTTATTCGGCTTGTTAGGGCTGCCTTTGCTAGTAAGTATTTGAGTGGGTCTATTTTAGAAATCAGCTTGACCTTTCTATTTAGGATGTAGTGTCTTAGCTTTTGTGTTTAAAACATGACTGAGAGACACACTCTTTCAATGAGAAATTAGTTTAGTTCATAGCCCATCAATGTTCAGCTGATATAGTAGACATTCCTTTCTTTATTGTTATCATCTAGCTGGGCCAAGTGAGCTCCTAATGTTACTTGTGTGGTAGATACGTAAAGTATCATTTCCTTTTCTAGCATAGGTAGCATGAGTACAGGAGGAGTAAGTAGGTACTCCTTGACTTGTTGGAATTCTTGGTCACATCTCCTATCCCACTTGAAAGTGATGTCCTTATGTAGGAGATGAGTGAAAGGGTAACACTTGTCTTCCAATTGTTCGATAAATTGCCTGATGGATTGCAATTTCCCTTGTAGGAACCCTAATTGTTTTAATGTCTTTGGCAGAGGAATTTCCATTATTGCTTTTGCTTTGGATGGATCTACTTCAATCCCTCTTCTTAATACTATATACCCCAACAGCTTTCCAAATGTTTCCCCTATAGACACTGAAAAATGTCCTAAGTCTGCGAGCGCCATTTTTCTTGGTCGTTGTCCTTCGATAATTGAATAATTTTAATTCTTCAATTAAGTTTGACCACATTCCTCTATTAATTAAATAATTTTTAATTATTTAATTAATTCACCTTCTCATCTTTATTCTATTTTGATTAATTAAAATTCTTTAATTGCATTGCTAATATATCCCTTTCTTCAATAATTAAATAAATAATTTTTTAGTTAATTATTTATCTTTCATCTATAGTCAGATAATAATAATAATCATTATTTGACCTTTTATTCTTCTATAATTAAATAATTGTCAAAATTATTTAATTGTGTTTCATTCCTCTCGTTTGGATAAATAATTCAAATTAATTATCCATGTCTAATTTCCACCTCCCCATTTAATTAAATTGATTAATTTAATTAAATGCTCCTTTTGTAATTTTATCTAAATAAATAATTTGGATAAATTATTAATTTGCCACTTGTCATTTTCCTCCATTTTGAATAAATAATTTAAAATAAATTATTTATACACCTCCACTTGGTCAAAGATACCCTATCATTATTTCATGGCATAGCCTGCATGTCCCTGCATGTCTGTCATAGCCTGCATGTCCCTACATGTCTGCATGTCATGATTCCTCCAAGAATAGCATATTCTTGGTGCATCAATTATGGACCATTGATCTTGGAATCCTTCTAGAGGATTAATCGCAGTCGGCCATTCAAAGGGTTGTCTATAAAAGCAACCTTCCTTCTGCATTTTTAGATTAACAGCTAATCGTCTCTAACTTTCTTGCTACCATTTGTAGGTTTTGCACAAGTATTTCAACAAATCTGAGGAAAAAGTTGCATAACAAGAAGGAGAGCAAGAGAAGTGTTTCAAGTTCAATGGGGAGTGCTTTATTTCATTATTTTCATTTTGCTCCTTTCATATGATTGTATTCTCTTGTTTGGATGTGGTTTAAATAACTTAGAAGTGTTCGTTGTCACTTTTTCTATGCTATTTAATTTCTAACCCCATCTCACATTGGTGAACCCAACAATTTTGTAGAGAAATTTGTGCGTTTTCTTGTTTATTTTCATTGTTTTGCAGGTTACAACCAATAATTCATATGAAATCCCGTCATCTTTTTCTTAGCACAGAAAAATGGGTGAATAAAATATTTTAAAACCATTATCTGGGTTTTTTAGGTCTCATTTTCAGCTTTCCATAAATTCAAATGGTTTAAAATTTCATTCAGATTTGAGAAAGTTATGGCCATTTTAGTGATCACAATTTTTTAAGATTTAGTTGTTAAAACCATATTTTTCTTTTGTTTATAACATTTTTGTCTTGCAGAATTTTGCAAAACGTTTTCTGGGTTTTGAAGGTCTATGTCTTAGCTTTCCATAGATATCTATGGTTTAAAATTTTGTTTAGCTTTGAGAAATTTATCACTATTTTAGTTTGTTGTTTTCATTTAAGTTTTTTACTAATCTTCTATTTGTAGCACGTGGCTTTGGAGTGGGGCTCCCAAAAACTGCTTCTTTTAGCGCAACAAAAAAATTGATCTCTTAGTTTTTAGTTTTCTTTAATTTATTTTTCTTAGTTTAGTTTAGTCTCTTCATTTTCAGTTTAGTTATTTACTGGCTTTTAGTTTGGTTTTTAATCTCTTGTTCTAACTTAATTTTTTGCAGTTTTGCAGCTATGTTTTTCAAAGACTAATCTTTCAAACCATCTGTTTATGATTTTTAGTTTAGGAAAACTTCTTTTGGTGCACTAAAATGAACTTCTATTTGTAGGTGTTTGACTATGCTTGATGTGGTAGGTGATTATGCTCTCACCCTATGAAAACTTGGTGATCAGAAAACTAGACCCACTTTATTTTTGGTAACCTTTAAGACTTAGTAATGGAAGTATTCTCTCCCCTTTCACTTTCAGGCGATCCTGGGTGTAAGAGAAACAGTTACTGACTTTAGAGCTTGGGCCTATTCTGGTGGGAAAAAGTACTCACCATAGGACGGCTCAGACCGGTAGCACCCTGAACCCAAGGGACTTCCAACCAGTATATAAAAGTGGATTCTTGGGGAAAACCCAAGAATCACGTGTATGGTTCTAATGAGATGGATCTGAAAGGGGACTATCACCACATGGATCATGCCCTATGAACGGAATGCCCTTACTAAAAACCTATTGTTTTAGAAGCCAACCATTTATTAGTCATTGCTTGGTATAGTGAAGGGTACAGTATCATGCCTGAAGACACTCACTACTGATCCCCTTGAGTAGAGATAGCAATTCTTGGGAAGTGACTACCCAAGAATTTGAAGTTGGTCTGCCTGAATGATGTTAATGAGTCATGGAGGGGAGCCAGTGCCACCAAACTTCTAAGCTATCCGATCTCAAGAAGGAAAGGTGTTTAGCACCAATCTGGGGTATATTGGTGGGCTATATCAAGTATACAAACCCTTGGCCTATTGGCCTATTAGGATTGTGTTTTACTCATGTGTGTTTGCATACACCAAAACATCATGCTTGTCAAGTTTTTTCTAGGTATTCAAATAATATACACTACATTCACAAATCTGGACACAAACAATCGACATCAGACAACTCAGAATTTTCAACAAAACATAAAAAAAATAGTCTCAGCTTGCTATCAAAACATTCTTTTTCTAAGAGGTCTCTATCAAAAATCAGCTTTGAAATTGCTCAAAATCTTTATTATTCAACCATTAGTTTGTATTCTTGACCATAGGTTTAGTCTTTCAAATTTTAGTTGCATGCATTAGGCTTCATAATCATAATTTTTGGCATTAGCTTGACCCTAGTTTTTCATCTTTGCATACTTTAGATTAGGTTAACCTCATCATAATTTGCAAAATCATTGCTTTCAAAACTAGGTTATCTTGGACTTAATCATCATTCCTTTTTTCATTCATTGTCCCTTTTGGGAGAATTTCTAACTCAACAGTCTAGTTAGGAAACCTCACTAGTCATCTTGAACTTGTCACTTTATCATTTTCAACAAGTCCTTTGGTAACCAAAATCCAACACAAAGATTAAGCTTAGAGTGCTTAGGTACCCCTTTCTCCAAATTGCATTCTAGTTTATATCTTGCATAATTTATTCCCAAAAAAATAGAAAAACATTATTCATCCTAGTTGTTATTTTGAACCTAGACTTTGCATTAGTTTCTTCTTTAGTTGACATAATCATCTTAGTCCTTATTTTGCACCTTGTCATCATTGTCACCCTAGTCATAATTGTAACTTTCACCTTTCAGCATTACACATTTCCTTAGGTACACATTATCATCTCATTGCATTGTCATCCATTATCACACAAAAAGACAAAAACATAGACTAGTGTCATACTTGCATTGTCATCATCTTCATTTGAGCAATCTCTTTGATGGTGGAAACAAGACTTCAAAGAAAGAAAGGACAAATGGTAGACTTTGGACAAGACTTTGACAATAACACCAACATCAACACCAATCCTAATGACTGGATCTTTGATGACCCATTTGGAAATTTGAATGTATAATCTTCCATGAACATGTCAACTTCTTCTCAAAATCCACTTTTTGAAGAATTCATACAAAGAGACCACAATGGATAAGTTTATGCTGAAAGAAAAGGTGTATGTGGAGTAGCCACCTAGCTATGGAGTCCCAGGGAAAGAAGAAAAAGTCTATAGGCTTTAGAAAGCTCTCTATGGGATAAAACAAGCACCATGGACATGGTATAGTAGAATTGATTTGTACATTCTGAGAAATGGCTTTAACAAAAGTGGTAGTGAGTCCACACTCTAAATCAAGGTAGCCAATGGTGAGATTCTTATTACTATTTTGTATGTAGATGATTTAATTTTTGTAGGGAATAGTAATCATTTCATTGTTGATTTCAAAGAGGCAATGAAAAATAAGTTTAAAATGACAGACCTAGGTTTGCTAAAATACTTCCTAGGTATAGAGGTCCAACAAACAAATCATGACATCTTTATTTCACAAACAAATTATTCTAAACAAATCTTGAAGAGATTTAGAATGTTGGATAGCAAACCAGCCCCAACTCCAACAACTACAGGTCTGAAATGAAGCAAAGAGGATAGAAGTAGTGATGTTAACCCAACCCTCTACAATAGCATGGTTGGAAGCTTCACGTATTTGATAGCAACAAGACCTAATTTAATGTACATGTTAAGCTTGATTTCTAGGTTTACGAAGAAACCTAAGGACACACATTAGTAACCAAGAAAAATAATTCTAAGGTATGTCAATGGCTCCAATGAGTTTCAACTGGTTGGATACATAGATAGTGATTGGGTAGTAAATATAGATGACAAGAAGAGCACATCAGGATATTTGTTCCACATGGGTTTAGGAGCAATATCATGGGCATCAAAGAAGTAGCCCATAGTTTCTCTCTCCATAGTTAAAGCAGAGTACATAGTAGTAAATCTAACAGCATGTCAAGCTATTTGGCTTAGAAGAATCTTTGTAGATTTGAATGAGTAGCAAGAAGATGGTTCAACCATATTTTGTGACATGTCTTCTATTACATTGACTAAGAATCCCAAACGAAACAAGCACATTAAAATTTTCTATGATTTCATAAGGGAGTTGGTGGAGCATGGAGAGATTGAACTTTAGTATTACAAATGAGTAGCAGATCGCAAATATTTTCACACAGGCATTGTCGAAAGACTCCTTTGAACACCTAAGAGATAGGCTTGGTATGAAGGAATGCTCTGAAACTTTGGTTCTAGAAAACTCAAAAAAGTGTCGATGCTCTGGAACTTTAGTTCTGGAAAACTCAAAAAAATGCCAATGCTCCAAAAATTAAGTTCTAGAAAGCTCAGAAAAGTGCAGATGCGCCAAAAATTCAGTTCAAGACAACTCCAAAAATCATAACATGTGCAAATAGGTATGCTATGGAAACTTTGTGTTGGTGCTCCAAACTTTTTCTCTGGAAGTTTCATAGAGTAATGAAAAATAGGGACTGGTGCTCTAGAAACTTTGTTCTAGAAATTTTAAATGATGATAAAAAGAAAAATGGCTCAAGATTAAGGGGGAGTGTTGGAATATTTAATCCTAAGCAGGAATAGACAAATGCAACAAATGTCTAGTCAAATGAGATCCATTTTGGATCATTCCCTCCAATTGCATTGTCAGATATTTCTTGTCCCAATTAATGTTCTTTGGTAGCAAATTAACTCTGATAGGTGCATTTGAAATTATGCAGCAATTTTGGAAAGGGCAACAAAGACAAAAGAAGAATAAAATATTTTTTTAGTAAATGAGAAAGCAAGTTTTTACTGTAGCAGACAAGAAGGAATGTTCAGTAGAACACAAAACTATAGGAAGGGAATTCTCAAGAGAACATATGGAAACACAAGACATTGATAGAGAATAGTGCTCCAGAATATCTCTAGCACGCAGCAGCACACAAGAAAGCTCCAATGCTGCAAAATATGCACAATTTTTGTATGAAAAATAAATAGAGCTTTAGCTCTGATTTTTTGTGTAATCTTTTAATGAATAAATGAAATAGAAAATATTTTTGTCTCCTTGTCTTGTTGTCTCTTTGATTTGTGTTTTCATTCTTTTCCCACTTTAGTTGGGTTCTTTTCCCAACACTAACATGAATGGAACAAAATTACCAGATAATTTATTCCCATGCAAATCGAGAACTTTGAATATTGGAGATATCTGGCGGGGTAGAGAACCTTCCAGTTGGTTGTTTGAAAGATTAAGCATATAAAGATAAGGAAGATCTCACAGCCACGAAGGAAGATCTCCTACAATGTTGTTATGTGAAAGATCCAGCTCTCCCAATTCGAATTGCTGGGACAAAAATGAAGATAAGCTGCCTTCTATATTGAAAGACCCCAATCCAAGGAACCGCAGGTGGGAAAACTGAGGAAACCAACTTGTAGAGATGTTCACGAGAAGCTAATTTTTGCAAAGGTCTAGTGTTTCAAGCCAAGTTAGATTTTCAAGTAGCTGCAGTGAAAAATTGCCCATTAATCTGTTGGAAGAAAGTGACAATGTTCGTAAACTGGCCAGCTTTGGAATAAAATCTGGAATTGTTCCTGATAGGTTGTTATGGCCTAGATAGAGTTTTCCGAATGTCCAAAGCTCACACAAAGACAGAAATTTGACCACTTAGCTGGTTGTGACCAAGGTCCAAGTACTCAAGTTTTGAAAAGTTTGTAATGGATGGGGGAATCACTTTACCTAAATTGCATTTACGGAGATCAAGCCCAATGAGGGAGGAGGAATGGTTTACAATGAAAGAAAGGTTTGCATTCAAGTTGGGATTATCATGAACTGTAAGAACGTTCAATTTTGAATGGGACATGAAATTGGAATGGATGGAACCATTAAGATCACACTCATGGAGATCAAGTGAAACCAATGAGGAGACGTTCTGAAACCAAGAGGGTAGTTCAAACGGGAATGAGTTCTCGCTTATATCTAGATATGATAGACAGGAAAGGTTTAAGAGATCTAGAATATTACCTGAGAGCCCACAGCTATTAAATCTCCTTCCAGCTCGTCATTAAATCTCACATCTTGTTTATTCCACAAGCCTAGAGAATAGTATGCAAAGAATAAAAACAAAAAGAGGATAATATTCCGGTGCATAAAAGCAGAGAACGGGCTTATAATAAAAACATTGTATATATCTTTAGAAATTAATCTTTTATATATTTAGTTTTAAAAAGTTATAAAAGTGTTCTTAATAATTTATATATAATTTAATAGGTTAAAAATTTTATACACTTCAAAATAAATATATATTAAAAAATGGAAAGACAAAAAATAAGGGTTACATAAAATTGCATATATATTTTGATATATATAAGTTTTACACATTAGAAAAGAGTTTGTTCAAAACTATAACATGATTGTGAAAAGTATTAAAAAGAGATTTTATTTTTTTATTTTTTTATAATGTGCATAATCAACGTAATGCACCAACCTTTTTTTACACACTTTAGAAAAAATGCATTTTAAACTTTTTATGACCGATGGACACAAGCATGGTTCAAAAAAAAAACAAATTGTAAGGACAAATTGAACACCAAAATTATAGCATAACTAAGAAAGTTGTCAAGGAAAAAATATAAGGTTTACATGTTTGAATCTAGTGGCCCAAACAAAAAGATCACAAACAAACATCCTTGATAATACTAGATTTATGGTTGTGGAAATAACTGAAGACAACACTCTTTAGTCATGTAAATGTCTTAAAATAAATTGATCTACAATTAGGTTCCTTTTGGTGCTTCAAAGTGAATTGCTCCTAGAACGATGTTCTTTGTAATGCACATGATTTTGAATAATTTAGAATTATCAATAAATGCTTAGATGGACGTATTTAAATACTAAGATACACAAAAAAATGTTGCACCTAAGTATGTACCACGTCAACTCCCAATGACTACAAGAAAACAGTTAGAGATGGTCATTTAAAATTTATAAAACTAATTTTTGGGCTAGAGATATGTTATAGAAGATCAATCTTGGGCACCACAAAAATGACTTCGAGATAAGGAATATGAATTGTTAAGATGAGGAATGAATCAATGGAAATATGGAGTAATAAATGATAGAAATATGTGAGAATAAATATGGCTATGGCATAGATAAAATTGAATATATAGGAATGTATATAATGACTAAATGAAGGTGCATAAAAAAGGAAAGGAATAGAACTTACACAAAAGTGACTCACATGTCACTATGTAGTTGCATTAATATATTCTCTCAAAATAGACCCAAAATTATATGATACAATTACGATGGGTATGTAAAATTTACCATTTTAATTCTAAATTTTTTAAATATATTATATTTTATAATGGATTCCTTTGAATAGTCAATTAGATGTTACTAATAGACACACATTTAACCAATGTGCTTGGGCTAGGTTAATAAATACAATAATAACTATTAATTTAATAATTTTAAATGCAAAGTGATACGTATACCTAGCCCTTAGAACTACAATGAAGAATAAATACAATACAGAATATAGATTCTACTTGCATGAATATTGGAAATAGATATCCATAATCTAGTAAATACCGTTGAATCAAGTCACAACTCTTAATTTCTATGTAGGTCTTCATTACTAAAAATTACCAAGAGCATTAAAACCTCAAGAACTTTTAAGGGCAAGGATTAGTATTTTTTTTTTTTTCATTAAAATATTTTTTCACATTCAATAATTTAGTTGGCCTCACTTGTATAATGAATTTTTGTGCCTAGCTTTTCAATAAAATACCTTTTCTTCTATTCAAACAAAAATGAATAGTGTACACTAAAAAAATGAAAAGTGTACAATGAGACATGTTATCAATATTAAGATTAGGAATTGTCTAATTCTTGTAATTAGAGAGGGGTGAAACCATGAAAATGGTTTCATGGTTTTCCTAAAATTAGTTATTCACACTTGCATATGGATATTGAATGTTTATCTATAATATGGTCAACAAAACACATTGATAAGATGAAAAATTTCATGTCCCAAATTGCATATCCTTCCACCTACTTGGGTCTTGTGTTCTTGATGGTACTTTTATGAATCTTCTATTTAAAAATATTTCTTATGCGGAGTATAAATTAGTTGTGCATAAATAATTTCAGTTACACATGGAATTGTGCAATGTCGGATTTAATTTGACACTTGCATAGAGTGTAATTGACATTAGTGCATCAGCATACAATGTGCACCTACAACCTCCAATTTGAAAGCTATGAATTTTGTTACTCTATCAATTGATATGTTGTAATTGATGTGAGAAAAAAAATGATATTCAATTATTTTTAAAAAGAAGGCAATATCTAATGATATTTTTTTGGTATCCATACTAATATCTATTAAATGTGGTATCATCCTTTTGGCATCATTTCATTGTATAAGTGTAATTCTCTCCTCTCCTTCAAGTTTCTTCTATTTCTTGTTTACCTATGTAACTACATGTTTCTAGGAGGTACATAAAAGCATTTTGGAGATTTATTGTGTCTAAAGGTAAGTATTACACTTCCTTTATTATGATTCAATTCTCATTTTCAATGTGAAAAGATAAAAGATGCACAAGACAAAGTTATGGGAATCCTATTATGATGTAATATTTACAATTTTTTTTGCAAGCTTAATGGAAATACTTGATATTAATCCATTTTGATTTAGTCTTTTTTCATGATCACTAATGTCCTAGGGATTTTTTTGAAATAATAGATCCTAGACCTGTGCTCAATTTGAGGTATTTGGTGTGCATGATTATAGACATTAGTCAAATTACTTGAATGAGCTAATTAAAAATGTAAGAAATGATGTTTGAATTAAAAAGACAAGACTACAAGTGTACTTTTCTTCTCAAGGGATATATTTGTACTCATCATTCAATCTTATGATAAAAAATCTAAAATAAAACACCAATATTCTTTTTAAAATAATAATTGATAAATTTAGAGTTCAATTATAAAATCTTATAAGTTAGTTAATTGGAATTATATATATCAATTATTATAGTTAAACAATACTTATGTGATAGTTACATCATGATCTTGATTTTACTTAGGATTTAGACATTCCACATTACACAATCAGTCCACGTGTCGCATTTCTTACCTGTGCTTTCTATATTAAAAACATAGGTTTTGTTATTTATGAAATTCATGGGACATCCCCCAAAAAAAGAGATAATTGAAGGATTGCAATGTCTGGGTATGATAAGATTGGAATTACTATGTCATAGTAAGAGTTAAGTAAAGTTGCACAAACTTCCAAATGAAAATAGTTAAAGATAAATGAAAATAACATTATTTTTTGAAAAGTTATATTCTCAATGCAAATTATTGCGATTGAACACACCATAATTTTCATGTGACCAAGACTTGTTTAGTTGTCCCTATTAGCTTTTACCCTCCACTTTTCACACAATTTGGCCTTTTATATTATATACGAATATCTCTTGTCTACCCTATTTCACATTGTCACAATGAACACATGAGATTAATGAACCTCCACTTTTAAAGATTATTGGTTTCTCTTATATTTTTGGATTTAGTTAACTTGAAAATTCATATAACAAAGTTGGTCAACGTGTCATGTGTTTTCCCAGTGCTTTCAATATACAAATATCAGTTTTGTTATTTAAAAAATTAATTAAAAAAATTCAAAGATAATTGACAGACCATGATATTTAGACATGATAAAAATTAAATAACCATAATATAATAAAAATTCAATGAAATTGAGCAAACTTTTAAATTAAAATAATTAAAAATAAATGAAAAAGATATTAATTTTTTTTTATTTTTTTTAAATCTCTATGACAAACACATCATATTCGTGATGTGAACAAGACTTGTGTAATTGTCCCTACCAATTCCTTTTTATCTTTCACTTTTCATTTCATTTGACCTTTGATGTTACACACAATAATGTATTCTCTACCCTATACTTTTTTTTCATTTTGAATCGAAACTTTCTCTACTATTCCATATTGCCACTAACTTTTTGAAAGAAAACAATTATGACAAAATGCACGGCCATGTGAATACGCACTTGTTGATAAAAATTGAAGGTATTGATTAAGCGAGAAAGATGGCGTGCAGTCCGTGGGGAGTTCCTTTGTTTTTTCTCTTCTGCCACTATAATTTTTTTGTGAACATCGCAAAACCCTTAATATTGAGGGCGTTTTTTTTTCTCGTCTACATGTCACTATTTGACTCCTTGTGACCATGAAAACGGACTCAAGTGAAGACTTCAATTTGGACTTTATACTGCAGTTTGGAGAGCATGGGAATAATTATGGGAGGTCTTGGGAAAACATGCATTGCGAAAACATCGAAGGGATTGATTAAGCCAAAAAGATGGCGTGCGATTCCTTTTCAGCCACTATCAATTTTTTGTGAGCATCGCTAAAACCTTAATCTTGAGGGCGTTTTCATTAGGAATAATACATCTCACTATTTTACTCACTACAAAGACAATCAAAAAGGACTCGAGTGAAGACTTCGATTTGGAGTATAGAGTGTAGTTTTGAAAGCATGGGAATAATTAGTAAGAGTTTGCTTTGCAGCCGTAGTCTCTTGAAAGGTGGCAAGCCCAAAGTAGATTATGGAGGTATAGAGTGGGAGGTCTTAGGAAAGGTGTGGTTTATATAATTATAGATTTATATGATTGAAATTTTATAATTAAAATTTTTTAAGTGTTAAAAATTATATTACTAACCTTACTACTATTGTGGGCATTTTAGCTCAACCAAATTATGTTACTCTCCCCCCCGCCTTTCACTACTAGTTCCATTGCTAATTTAAGATGAACCAACAAGGGGGATGCTAGTATACGTTATTTATATGATTCATTTGTAGAGAGAGATCATAACTAACATCTGAAAATGATATTGGAAAGGGGTTTGAGGATAGATAACTTGATCATAATGTATGACCGTAAAGATTTATCCTTGTGCTTTTTGTAATATAAAATATATATACAAAAGAAAATTTTATACATCTCTACATCGTACTCATGTTGTGGTAGTTTTTATTCACTAATTGCATGGAAAGGTTGTAGTTTGTGCATTTTGTTATTTTGTTTCATTACTAGGAAAGCACTGTGTTGGATGGGTGAGTGCTTTATGTAGTAAAAAAAAATGTATAAAAAAACCCTTGTTATTTTTACCTAGATGTTGTCTTCCTTAGTCAACATCTACAAAATTTATTGAATAAACATCAAAATAAAGAGATTCAACTACAAAACCAACTCTTATCATCACAACTTTAGCTACTCTTGCTTATTTGTACAAGATTTTATCATATCAGTTTATATTCAGAACATGTACTAGGATATTCCCTTAGCTTTTACCCAATCCTATACACATAACCTCATGTATTCATCCTTGCCTTCTCCATATATATACACACTTTAATACATTCACTTAATTCTTTTGTTTAATGAAGGTATCCATACATCAATTTCAATATAATTGGTATCCACCTAGAGTTGACTATTTCCTTAACTAGGATGATTTTCAATGATTGTAAGGTTGACCTTGTGGTCACAAAATTGACCATTGAATTTTAAAATTTTCATTCAAATCTTAACAAATTATTATCATTTATTTGACCAAGTATGTATTGCCTAAAATTTTATTCTATATGCTATTATTTAAAGGCATTCCTTAGGATTCATTTATCATCCAATCATATTCTCAATTATTTTATCTCATTGAAACACACAAAAAATGTTGTAAGGGGAGGAATCCCAAAGTGATAAGGTTTTTCCTCCCCTTATTTTTTCTATATGTTTCAATGAAAGGATGTGTCTAAGGATGCTTGTGGGGGTTTTGATAGATTTTATGAGGCATGTGATTGAATTATAGCCTGCAAGGTGAGTCAACCAACCCTTGACCAAATCTCTAGGATGAATTTAGAAATGAAATGCAATGATCTGACTAGGCTAATAGTGTAATTTATTGTTCTAATGCAAATACAAAAAACATAGAAGTTCAGAGATAGAGTTGGACAACATAAATGAGCAAAGTAGGACACTATGCACCTATGCTTCAAATCTAAGGGTGAAATTGGAGGACGTAGGCATCCAAGGCGTGATTGTCTTTATAGTGCTTTTCCATATCTATCTTCATAGTCCTCTAATGTCGGATTAAGCCTTTTGTTTCTGCCTACAAATATTTTAGATCACTATTGAATAACTTTTTATGTGATTTTTTTTGGTTGATAAGATGTAGGGTTTCAATTGCAATAATAAAAACTAATCCTCAAGCTTCATTCAATCCCCTCCTAACCTGAAACTTGCACATTCAAAGAGAGAGGAAGGGTTAAGTGCCATTTAGGGGGTTACCTAAGTCAAAACTCATGTTAGTGTTTCCACTTCCACAATGGTAATGTTAATGATAAAATGATAATGGATAGGAAGGAATGATAAAATAAAAAAGTATTGCAACTCACTACTCTTTAGTGGCTTCCTTGAAGGACTAAAGTCATGCACATTACCCCAAGGTCTTGGATCTTACCTGCTTGATTTTCTTGAATGTTTTGGAGACTTACTATGAGCATAGTCATAACATAAACTATACACACCAAATCTAATAGATACTGAGAAATATCTAACTAGTTAAGTTATACTCCTGATGAAATACTTCAAAAGATAGAATGAAGAAGTCTTATAAACATAAACAATTAGGAAATACATAAAGGAACCTAGTAAAATTCCTCAAACCTCATCCCATTAGGGGATTAGTGTTGCATTGATGTGGAATGCTTGCCCTTTCCCAATTATTAGATTGAAACAAGCTCAAAGATGGTAGCCATTGCTGAAAACTAAGCTAAAAATGGATGAAAAGCTAAAATAGATGCAAGATGGATGAAAGTGAGTACATAAATGTGCAACATAAATTTTCTAAAATGGAAGTGGATCCCCCTCTTTTCCCATAGAAATGAGTAGTATTTATAGGAGAAAATGGTGAATCTATGGTCAAGATTGATTTGCTCAATCAATGTATGAGAGGCAATGAGAAGTGAAGGCATGGATCAAGGATTCTCATCAATGGATGAGAATGCAAGTTGACAAGGATCAAGGAGTTAATCAATGACACTCATTGATTCAAAGAAGCACACTTCCTAAAAATTAGGAAGTTTTTTACAAAGGAATATTTCATTTTGGAGTTCAAATGGAGGAATATTTCAAGGGACTATTCCCTTGCAAGTAAGAGGGTGAGGAAAATTAGCCAATTAATTAATTTTAGAAATTACATAATTTTGCAAGATGAGTGAAATAGGAGTTTCATTAAATAATTAACTTATTTAATGAAAAAGGGTTAAATGACATTTAATTCAACAATTAAGATTATATCATTAAATGAGAGGACATAAGAAATTTAATTAAATAACTCATTACTTAATTAAATTTGGATGAATATTAGCGTGAAAGGGGATGAATTAGTCAAATAATATTGATCATATGACTAATGAAGAAACTAATGCATTTAATTCAACAACTGGGATTATTCAATTAAACAGTCAAAAAGAGATGATTCACAAAAAAATGGTGTTAGCAATAAAATTCAAATGTTTTATATGAGTGAGGACAATTTTAAGTGTCTACATTTTTTCCCTCTTTGAAGTGAGGTACCTATTACATTGGTTCAAAGACTAATGTTTTTAGAATTTACACGATTTGCTTAGATTAAAAAAAAAAAAAAAAATCCTAATTTTTCAGATGCCCCACTATTGTTCTAGTGGAAGGAATTAAGCTAGTATCATTCCCTCTCAAGATATCAAGCATAAAATTTATTTTTCAGGACGAGATCGCGAAAAAGGTTCAACATTGATTAAGTTGCAAAAATAGGCTCTAAGACATGAAAAAATCTTAGAAAATAAAAAATGCCTCAAAATATGCCCCATAGCTCAAAACTTGATGAAAAAGGATCAAAATGTCATTTTCTGCTCAAATTAGGGCAAAAACCTTGATTTTAAGGCTTCAATAGAGGTGGAGGGGTCATTTTCAAATCATTTGCACACTTGACCTTAGTGAATTGCTATTAATTTTGGTTTGAGAGCCTAATGATATGGCTAATTGTGATCTCCCACAACACCTCACGGATAGGGTATGAGAATATCAACAACCAGTAGATAGAGGACCCTCAACACACAAATCAAAAAAATTCTTGTTTTGATTTTTTATGCATTTTATTCTAGGTCAAAAAGGTCAAACAATAATGTCATTGTATAGCATCACTTTTGTCTTGATCGACATTGCTTTTTCTGGAGTAGTGGAGCTATTAAAAATACATTAACTTTTTCCTAGGCATCAGTTTTGAAAAGCCAATGCAATTTTGAAATGGCAGCGTATTTTAGGGTTTAGCGACACTATTGAAATAGTGTCATGCTCTTGCAAGGAGTGTCACTTTTTCTTTTTAGGTCTAGTGGTGCTATTGAAATGTTGCCACACTTTTGAAAATAGCGTCACTTTTGACTTTTGGGTATACCATTGCTCACATAATGTTGTTGCACTTTTGAGAATGGTGGTGCTTTTATAATTTAGGGTTCTAGACTTGAAATCTTATGTTTTTTTTAAATTTTGACATGGTTTAGTTGATTTATGCAAGAGATTGTTCATCTGATCTATTCAAGGGACCAAAGACTAAGCATTATGTCTTATGTTCACAATTTCACTGACCAAGCGAGGATGTTTCTTAGAGTGATTGGGAAAGGATTCATGGTACATATGACCAAGATCAAGACACATTTGGCTATGATTTTAGCATTGATTGAGCAGTGACATAGAAAGACTTCATCTTTCCACCTTCCTACTAGAGAGGTGACTACCACTTTAGAAGATTTTTGGCACATCGAATGAGTGTCGAGTAGGTTATCTACAATGTGGAAATTGGGATGGCTATTTTCTATGAGGGTCTTGGCATTGATACCCTCTGGGTAGAGACTACATAGATCAACTTAAATGATTACAAAGGACAGGCACTAATTTTTACCTTCATTATTGAAGCTTTGATTTGTGGAGTGCTTGAGCCAAACTACTGAGGTAGAGGCTTTAGCATTGGTTGGGACTTTCCTAGTCATGAATGATATCAGATATGCCTTGCTTTGCTTGGGGACTTGTGATTCTAGCATCACTGTACCACAATATGCATTAGGTGGTCTACATGGGAGGACAAAGTATAGGAGTTGGGGTCACACTCCTAGATATTTGGGCTTGGGAGCACATTGGCAAACATTGATGCTAATGATTTTGTAGTATACCATTAGGGAGACATGATGACACTCCATTAAATAGGTCCAACATGTATCCCATACTAGAGATGGGTTATTGATAACATGACACTGTTTCATTGGAGACCCTAGTTATAGACACTACCATGGTTTGATGATCATGAGTAGGTCTTCTATGCCAAAAAGACTGCATACATGCAGGGTCATGACCATTCTATGATCAAGAGGTATGTTCTAGCTTAGGTTTTCTAATAGTTTTGTGAGGTTTATGATGTTGTCTCTGAGGAGTACTAAGCCACATTCACACATACGAAGTTAGAGAGATTGACTAGGGGCTACAAATTCCAACTTAGGTAGCCATAGATTATTTTTGATAGCTTGTGCCACAACAATGGGTATACGCTGGAGGGGCTTATGGTGCTAACATGACAGTAGCTTATGATGCATGGCTTGCACAACATGCCCCAATTAAATTGACAAATTCAGCCAGTGGACATGTGCTTGACAAGGGGAGGGGATATGGAGTAGATAAGGAATAGGGGAGAGGACACTTGGAGCCCCCTCAACAACCTGCTTGAGATGGGCATGATGGATAGGTGCCCGATGATGGACGTCAGTAGCCACAAGATAGGAAGGTTCTAGGGCACGCACCATTGATACCCCCACTACATCAAGGACCACCACCACCACCATTTCAACAACAACAATAGTCATAGGGTCCTGATCTATGATATTCCCATATTTTGGCACTTATTGAAGAGGGATCAACTTTGTCAGTAGGTCTAACAACCAACAAGGTAGTGAGATGCAGCACGCATAGCTTGATTTACAGTATCACCAGAGAGTGTGATTAGGAGTGACAGTAGAGATATTAGTTGAATTTGTAGTTGACTTAGGAGACATGGTGTCAGGTGCAGTTAGAGGCTACCACCCAATTTTAGGCCTAGGAAAGACAAGGAAACATACCTATGCTTTTGTATAGAGATTTTGTTGCAAAGGCCTCTTATTACCAAACACTATACCATCAGGATGTTCCCTGAGAGAGGCAACAACTTGATTATTCTGAGAGGAGTAGAGTTGTGTCGAGTGGCTCGATAAGGATGTTCAATGAGGAATCCCTTAAGGAGCAACCACTAGTAGCCATCAAGTAGCCATCAAGACAATTCTTGCCATGATGACAGACAAAGCCAAGGCTAGCCTAGAATTTGTAGACATTTTTGGATGTACAACCCCAATTATTGATATGTATATATACATTCACTAACTAGTTGATTTTTATGACATTTATACATTGATTCTAACTTTGAATCATGACAATCCTTTGTGATTAGATATATATGAGATGGTCCGATTCAATTATGATATGATGTTCTATCATTTGATGTGATGTTTCATTTATTTCATGCGTTATGTTCATGTATGGATGCACATACTATGGATGTAGGTTTTTATGTTATGGATGCATTTTTTAATTTATGCAAGTGGTATGATGTGATGTATGATATATGATGTGATGTTTATATGATATGCAATGTATGATTTATGTTATCAATGTAATGTCACGGATAATTGTTTTTTTTTTAAGTATCTTTCTATATGACATTATATGGGATGGATGTATTTTCTTTGCATATTTTCTATGCAATGATGTCATGCTTATGATATGTTGATGGTTTTTGGATGCATGATGGATGCATTATTATTTTTTCCGATTGTCATGCTACCATGTTAGCATAGAAAGAAGATAGAAGAATAAAATGAATGGATTAACCATTTATTTAGAGATTGATTGAAAAATTCCAAAAATTCTATGAGTCTTCAAGACTTTATTAGATATAGTGATGAGATTGATGATTTGCTTGCTTTAGGGATTGTGATACCTCATAATTTCATTCCTTATTTTTGATATAGCACATAGATACGATGCATCGGGGATAACTAGGATGGCTTTGTACCTAGTGCAATGGAATTTGACTCTACAAATAGATAGGATAATCCTTTCTCACACTTTGACATATGGAAATGTAGTTTAGGGTGATCCCACAATACTGGCTTACAATTTTTGGGAGATTCTGATTTTTGCTGAAATCACATATTTTTAGAAAATATAATGATTTAAGCCTTGAAAGGTTCCATTTAAAGGATTCCAATTGAAGAGAGTTTGATCGAACCACCTTAGATCAAAGCCACTTGGATAGAACCCTGCTAGTTTTAAAACATACCTATAACAAATTCTCCTTTACACCTATCAAAATGCTGATAAAAAACAACTTTTGATTTACCTTTTGGGGGATCAAATAAATTCATTTAAATTTTTTTGTATGTATTCCTTATTATAAGCTTCTCAAAACTTATATTTTAAATAAATTTAATTTTATTATTATATTTATTTTTTATTTCTTGTGAATGTAGGTTTTTCATCAAAAATGAAGCTCTTTGTTTTGCATATGTGGAAAAAGGGTAGATTATAAAAAAAAGTTTGAAAAATATCAGTGCAGTAGATATTGAAGTTCTTGATCCAAAAAAATAAAAAAATTGAATTTTGATACATACAAAAAAAGTTATGTTGTATACAGTCTGCCTATGTTTCAATTGTAATTAGTTTGACTTCAAAACTTGACTACTAAGGAAAAATATTCAATAAAACACTATGAAACCAAATTAAAATACTAGATATTGTAGTTACAAATCTAAATTTAAAAAAAATACAATTTTATCCTTAATGGAAAAAGCTATCTTTTATACGACGAGCATCACTCCTTAAAAATGGTGTTTACTAAAAAAACTACTTTTCAAAGGAGATGGAAAAATAAGTGCAATCTAATATTTTGCAATGTTTTAAGGTTGTTTTTTATCCTTTTGGGTTATATGTGAATGTTTAGGTTTTTCAGGTATTGTGAAGTTGTTTAGGATTTTTGAATATTTTCTAATGTTTTGGGTTTTCAAGTTTGCAAATGGGTATGTGAAGGATCGTCATGGAAAAAACAGGCTCTTAAGTGGTCAAAAAATCAAAAAAATTAGAGTTAGATAACTTGACATAAAAATTTGAATAAGTTATCTACATTATTTCAAAAATATGTAACAATAGAATTTTTAGGATATTGAATGTATTTTCTAAACTACTAGGTTTGTTTTAAAATCTATTTGGTGAAAATTTGAAATTTCAATGCAATAGTAATTAAATTTCGGGAAAAAATAAGAAGTAGGTGTCTATCTACCACCCTAATGACAATAAAATAATAATAGTTGTTTTATAATTTTTATATATAAGTATAGGACTCATGTCCAGATGTGATGCATAATTTTTGTAATTTTTTTCTAAGTAAATAATTAATTGTGATTTTTTTATTACAACTTTTAAAAATATAAAAAACTCATATGTCTCGACTACCTTGAACTTGATCAAAACTTCATGAAATTCAATTTTTCTTTTTTAATCATATATATGCAAAGCATAGAATGTGATATGTTTTGGATTCAAAATGTGATATCGTTTGAACGATATAGATTTTTTCAATTAGTCTATCAATCAGACTTTAGTCATAATTTGAATAGAAATACTTATTAAATTCAAAGTAAAACATAATTTATATTGGTGGAAAGCTAAGAATCTCCTTTAAAAACCCTTTTTGTTTCATCAATTTTGGGTTAAAAAGTCGTTAGCCACAAACACATCATATTGCCACTTTTTGGCCCATCATGATCCCACACATACCCAAATGTTTTGTATTTTCTAGTTAGACCAAGACCTAATCTAGGGACTGACCTACAGCCTTTAGGTCTTATCAAATTAGCCTTGCCTATGTTATACACCTAGAGATCACATAGTTTAACTGACTCTAACCAGGACCATTCATTGATGAGATATGAACATTTGATGGATTGTTAGTTTATTATGATGGACTCCTAAAGGATTAACCTAATGCCTCGGGATGCATTGATGATGGCCTTGCCTATGTTCAAACTCAAAGACAACATAGTTCAATAATCATGTTTTTTATTTTTTTATGTTTTAACCTATTCAAAGATTTTTTGATGTGTTTTAATGTTTTGAGATTTTGACTTTACAACTTTTTGAGTGTTTTGGATTTTGTCTATACAAGATTTTAATGTTTTTGGATTTTTTTGATGGGGTTTCAAATTTTTGGGGAGTTTTTGAGAGATTTTGAGAATAATCTTAGATCACAATGTCAATATCACATTATGAGATAAAAGAATAGGATCAAAATTTATTTGGAAAAAAGAGTGCAAGAACCTACTCCCAATGTCTAGAAATGTTTCATAGTTTAATGGAAAAACAAAGATAGGTAATGTCTATGTGAAGAGTTCAATAGAGTTTTATCATGCTAGATGTGAGGTATGGGACTTCATGAGAAAAAATCATAAAGAGCTTTCCAAGAGCTTGCCATGAGTAGAGTTGAAGTATATGCCAAACCTTTGTCAAGATCAAGATAAACTAGAATATTTGAATAGAGCTGGATTGGATGGATGGAGAGGACATTGAATTTATCTTGACAAGGATGAGATACTACTTTCTAAAAATGATCATATAGATGATTGAATTTTTACCAAACGACAATTTTTATTTTTACTATTTTCTTTATTTTTTATTTTTTTTAAAATTTTACCCTCATATTGAACCACCTAGTGGTACTGATGTAGAGGCCACTATCATAATGTGCCAATGATATCCTTCTTGAAGAATTTTCTTTGCTAAAATACAAGCACTTGAATGCAACTTCAGAGAAGTTGGATCTACCTTGTTGATACAAGAATTAACCTTGTCTATGTGTGCACGTCGTAATATAGTGCCTTTGGAATCCTTATGATGAAGAGTAGTTTCCAACACACAGTTAACGCAAGAATAGATATCATGAATGGAGTGTATGGTGTCATGCATGAAGGAATATGAGATGGATTGGTTGATGGTTTGGAACCTTTGACTCTCTAAACCTAGGTAGATGAGCAATGATCAGTTGATATGGTGGTTTTCATGAATTCGGGACCAACCACTTGATATACTTTTTTTATTTCTTGAGAAGCTTATTTTATATTTGAGGAATTGTTTGATGGATACATTTCCCTTTTTGACTTTTCCCCGTAGTTTCTTTGACTAATGGAGTATAATTGGGATGGTTTTATTTTGCATTATTTGGCATGGGCAATCCCACAATATTGGGTTACAATTTTTGGCCAAATTGGACACTAAAATATTTTTTCTAACTAATTCCACTTTCAAGCACCTATAGCAGCTAAATCGTGAGGAATTTGAAGATGATGCAAACTAGTGATTTGTGAATTTTTTTTGTACATTCTAAATATATAATTTTAAAAAAATTTGGAATCCGATTGCACTTCTTTTTCGATCTTCTTTGAAATCTAGTTTTTTTTAGTAAACAACATTTTTAAGGAGTGATGCTCACTATATAATGCATAACCGTTTTTCCATGAAGGATAAAATTCTATTTTTTTTTAATTTAGATTTGAACTATGATATCTAGTGCTTCCAATTGGTCTGATAGTAATTTATTGAATATTTCCTCCTTAATCAAGTTTCTAATTCAAACCAATTACAATTTAGACATAGGTAGATCGTATAATGCGTAACATTTTTTGTATGTATCAAAATTCAATTTTTTTTCTTGGATCAACGACTTCAATATCTGGTGTACTCATGTTTTTAATTTTTTTTGATAATCTGCTATTTTCCACTGTATGTACATAATAGAGAACTTGATTTTCAGTGAAAAACCTATGTTTAATAAAACTAAAAGAACAAATTAAAATTATATTCATTGGATAACTTGTTATGAGGAATACCATCATCCGATTAGGTCTATAAAGTCTCCTCCATTTTCATCCTCAACCAAAGCTTTGATGCATAAAATTTTGGACTTTTTTGTTTCCAAAGGGTGAGAAGGTGGGGAAAGGGGGTTTTAGGTGAACCAATGGGGTTCAGCCAAACTAGAGGAGCTTCAGGTGAACCAGAGGGGGTTCACGTGAACCTCCTTTCAAAAATGTTTTCTTTGTGTTTTTTGGTAGGAATGGTGGTACCTTGCATTTAATTGGTTCACTCAAGCTAGGGTTTTATCAAACCATCTTTTCATTCACTCGAACCAAAGGGTTTGCTCAAACCCCAAAAACCAATGTTTTTTGCATCGGGTTATTTTTTGCAACTTTTCCTTCCTCACTCGAATTGTAAACCATTTTTGTGGGTTTACCAATATCAATTTGTATTTACTTCATCATTTTTTCTTTACTTCTTCATTTTCTTTGATGATCTCCTTAATTTGATAGGAATCCTTCTTTCTATGTTGATCCCAAATTGTGTATTAGATGATAGATCAATGACGATTCATGATACAATATTTCCCCCAGCGTTGTGAAGGTATTAAAAATACCTAATCTTTTTCCTTGATAATGTATCCTTTGATCAATAACCTTGAGTATGACTTGTTGTGAACACATGCTATTACTATGGGTTCCTATTGTTTTGGAATATTAACTATTTTCTATGATTCTATGACATCTTTATCTGTTGATACTAATTCAAAATATGTTGATGTTTATAAAGAAGATGTTTATGATGCACAATCATTATAAGAATAAATAATATCAACCATTGCTTGCTTTTGTGCAGTAATATCAAGAGTGGTAGAATCTTGTTTTGGATGAAGAACATCTATATTCCCATAAAAAAGAAACATATTAGGTGTGATATCTGGGATATGTTTGGAGTTTAAAATGGTTTAAATGGTGTCCATCATCTCTTGATAAAATTTTGGGGAAGTGATCTCTTAATCTTGACTTAGGGTAGACCAACTACCACTTATGGGTTGGAAGATATTTATGAAAATCATAGCAATGTTGTGGGGGTAAGGGTTCATGATCTTGAATTGATTTAGAGAAATTTTTGTTATCCTCAAGATCCTCCTCTTAACATGATCCTTGGATAGATGATACATCATCAATGAAAGATATTTCTTGCTCCTTTAGAACTTCTTCAATATACCCAATCATGCACTCATATGAGAGAGGGATATCATAATCTAATACATACTTGATGCCATTATGATATGAACTATTGCTAGACACTGTTAATTGGTGTGTAATTTTTTTAAAAATAGTATCTTGATGTATTCTTGATTCTTCATGTTGTGATGAATGAAAGACATGAATGTGTCCTACCATGGTATCATTAGTATGGTTTACATTATTTTAGCTTGATTCCTTTCTTGAATCATTTTTTTCCATGATCAGGAATAGGGTTTGTGTAAATTTTTAGATTTTCATTCCCCTATTTTTGTTCAACATCAATGTCTCCTTGTTCAATAAGATCTTGGATTATATGCTTGAGTAAAAAATAGCTTTGTGTATTATGACCTTTGTATCTTTGAAATTCATAAAAATGATCTTCTCTATAGCTAGGAGGTTTGACTTGTGGCTCTTGACAATTCTTGAAATTTAGGAGGTTGATAAGATTAGACTTTATCAACTTCTTCAACACATCTTCCATAGGTTCCCATAAGGGGTTAAATTTTCATTTAGCAGCATTTTTTGTTCTTTGTGGTCCTCTTTGAGTGTTTGCAACATTGATTGTTTGGCGGTTGTGTGTATGGTTTTTGTATGTTCATTGGTTGGTGTTTTCTTGTTTCGGAGCACTTAGGACCACTTTTGCATACAGAACACCATCATTAGTAACATTTTTGTTCTTAGCCCAAAATCGGGGTTTCTAGTTGGAACTAGTAGATGGGTGGTTTTCCTTGTTTCTTATGTGTTTCCTTCTACAATAAGGGCTCTTTCAATGTTAAGGGCCTTAGGGATTAGCTTCTTGTATGATGTGATGCATTGCATTTTCAATTGAAAGGATAGATCCATGTCTACATTGGCAATGATGATTCCTACTTTCTTCTCTTCAAGAATAGGCCATTTTCTTTTGCTAGCTCTCTGCCTCCACCGCTATAGGAAATTTGTGAAGGATTCACCCCTTTTTTTTGTTTTGGGTGTACAACTCTTCCAACCTTACATCCATGTCTAGATTATAGGAGAAATGATCTATGAATTGATTAATTATTTCATGGAATTTTTGAATTCCCAGTGGTAAATCTAGGAGCCAGTCTATTGTTTGGAATCCCAAAATATGTGGGAAAAGGCACATCAAATATGAATCATTGTAAGAAACTTCCATACATGTTACATGAAACTCTTTGATATCATCCACCGGATTTACCCACCCTCTATATTTGTCAAATTTTGGGTCTTTAAATCCTGTTGGGAAAGGTATCATCACAATGTTTCTATCAAAGGGGTATGGAAACAAGTCTTGTTGCATGTTTTTTTATTTGTTTTCTCCATTTGGATGTCTTGGATTTGCTGTGTGAGCACCTTAATTTGTGATGACAAATCATCTTGAGGATTTTGGGGGGGGGGGTATATGTGGTGTATGGTAGGATGTTAGATGAGTTGTAGGTAGGATTTTGATATGGGGGTGTGTTACATGTCATGTAGGGTGGATTTCAATATTGTGTGTGTGGGTGATAGTGGTGGAGGTGTGTATGATCCTTGTGCATTTTGGTTTAATACATTTTGTGGAATGCTAGCATATGATTGTTGGGGATTGTAGTACAACACTTATTTTTGTTCTTTTTGTTGTTGGAAGAGCAATGTTTTATGTTGGGCTTGTTGTTGTTGTGCAAGCAGTGCTTGTTTTTTGGCTTATTATTTTTGCAAAGATTGTTGTTGAGCTTATTGTTGTTACAAAGCTTATTGATAGGCCTGTTGTTGTTGCAAAGCTTGTTGTTGGGTTTGTTATTGTTGCAAAGCTTGTTGATAGGCTTGGTACATGCTTGCAATGCTTATTGTTGGGATTTTTGTTTCAAAGCTTGTGGTTGGGCTTCTTCTTGTTGTACTGCTTGAGTTTGAGATTGTTGTTCTTGGAACATTATATTGTATTGGCTATAAGTGTTTTTATTTTGTGGTATGTGAGGTGGATTTTGAGCGAATATGGTGTGAGTGATTTGTGGGTTGAGTTGATTGTAGGGTGGTTGTTGTTTGATGAGATTTTGAGGGTTATTTTGTACTATCATCCCTTGTAAAATTTGAGATTGGGGTGGAGGAATGTAGGTTTTGGGTCCCATTTTTTTTTACATCACTTGGGGGACCAATGGTTGAGATGGTGCCATTTGGTTTTTCAATATTAGTGGCATACTTTTGTTTTGGCTCAATTGATTGGAAATGTTCCCTTGATTGTTTGATGTTGAGGGTTCCCTTATTGTGTTTGATTTGGTATTAAGGTGTTTGATTTGTTGATGGGCTTTATGTGTTTTGTGGGTTGGTTTGAGTGGCTTGTGGAACCACTTTTTTTAATGTGTCAAATGGGGCTTTCGGTGTTTAACCTTGTTGTGTTAAGGGTTGACCATGGATGATAGTGTTTACTTTCCCTTGTTGTTCCAATTGGGGTACTTAGTTCACATGAGTTTTTGTAACATTAGGCACACTTTGGGTACTTGTGGTGGTACAAGAAGATGGTTGTGCATGAAAAATTGAGGTCGCTATTGTGTTATGAAATGTAAGTGGTAGGTTTGGATGTAGAGGGTGTTTGAGAATGGTGGTGAAAGAATATGGTTGGGTACCAAATTTTGGTGTCCAATTTATGTTTTGAGGAAGGTTTGTGTCTTGTGTACCCAAAATTGTGTTTCCTCCTAAATTAGGAGTGAGACCAAGGTCAGTTCCTAGTTGAATTGCAAGACTAGTAGTCAATGGTTGACTCGGTACAAGTGATGAGGTTAGTTGAATTATAGATTGAGTAAAACCTTGTACCAAGGGTTTTTTGATGGAATTATGAGGAATTGAAGCCACATTTCTAAGGGTTGTTCCCTAATTATGTTGAAATTGAATGTTGAAGGGAGTTTATCCCCTTCTTTTGCTAAAGCTAGTAAGTATTGTGTAGGGTTCTTCTTCATCAAAGTGTTGATGCTATGGTGCATTTTAGTCCATCTTGTTGTGCTTCAAGGATTTCCTCTTCAATGATCTCAAGTGGGTTTTCCGTGACATCTTCTACTTCATACCCCATGTCTAGTGGATTTGGTGGTTGTTGTGATGGGGTTGAGTGGCTCCTAGGATCAAATTCATGTTGGGTGAGATCACTTGTGGTAGATGTAGCTTCTTTTTGCTCCATTTTTTTTCTTGTGTTTGTGATCTTGTTGTTACCATAAATTTTGGATCAACTATGGAAAAGGTTTGTTGGGGTTTCTATTTTTGGAACTCTCTAGTTGATTTAAATTTTGATAAAAGGGACCCTGTAAGGTGTTTTGGACCAATGATTTGAGTGGATGATGAAAGGGGTGAGTGATATGGATGATGAACTTCTAAACTTTGGAAAAAACTTTTATACTAAAGGTTTG
Source organism: Sequoia sempervirens (assembly GCA_007258455.2). NCBI lineage: Eukaryota > Viridiplantae > Streptophyta > Pinopsida > Cupressales > Cupressaceae > Sequoia > Sequoia sempervirens. The sequence continues at coordinate 176,874,254 of VDFB02058242.1, read as the reverse complement.
GTGTTTGATGTTTTAGATAAAGATTCTAATGAACTTGTGAATCTAAAGGTAGGATTGTGACCTTTATGATAGACTTGTTCAGAGGATGGTGGATAACTTAACTAAGTGTATGAAAAAGGATACATTTTACACACATATAGCTAAGCTAGTGGATTGATTGATTAATAACCTAATTCTTAGAATGTTTATGTGTCCAAAGTTTCAAAGTTTCTTGTGAGGTGAGATTTAAAATATTTTGAGATGGATGGGATGATTGATCCTAAAAATTTGAGAGGGACATTGTTTACAAGATCAAGGTAGTGAAAAGAATGCTTTACCCTTGGAGTGATAAACCTAAGAACTCAATGTTTGGATGGTTCAGTTTTGATACAATGTTTGGTAATACATTTTCTTTTTGTCACTTTGTTGCTTGCAAGTCAATGTGTTTTGAAAATAAGCTCAATGTGTGGTATGTTCAACTGAGTTAAGATTTGATTAATGAAATTACTTTATTACCACATCAAAATGTCTTGGTTAAGTTAAAATTAAAATGTCTATGACAAGGAAAATTTTTTATCACAAAAGCTTGACATTGCAGAAATAAAATAGCTAAGATATAGGCCCCTATGTTAACTTTGGAATAATGTGAATAAAGATATAAGCCCAAATATTATCAAGCCTCAAAGATATTGTTTTAAAAAAACTATATATCCTTAAAGACATGAAATAATATAAATATTTTCAAAGTTATTCACACTAATTAAAGGGTTTGAAATTTGAAGAACATGTTGATGTTTGTTTGAATTATTTTGAAAGGAAAAGCAATGCATTTACTAACTCAATGGGTATGGGATATATTTTGTAAGTTAGTTCCACAACACTAGCTAATGGGGCTCAAAAAAATTACTCCCATAACAACCCTAAGGAGTAGCTACATTCTTTTAGTAGGCTTACCTCATCCCCTTAGGAATTATGGAATCCATGAAGATGGAGGGGTCAAAGAGGTCATGTCAAGGAAATGTACCATCCTGATAGTCCTAGCCTTGTACAAGAGAATTAACTCTTACGCTTTATGCCTCAACCAAAAACTAGATGTCATAAGTACCTTCTAGGAGTGGTGCACCCTTCATGGACTACTTCAAAGAATGTTTCAAAAAACAAGGATGGGTTACTAGGACAAGGTGTTTATTGACATCTGTGAACACAAGGGGTATAAACCATACATAAGCTACTTAAATATTTAGCCATTCTTGCTGAACCCATTATGTTTGAAAGAGGATGAGGAACTGCCATGTTACCACACCCTTGATATAAGCTACTTTCTTTTGATTTTGCAAACTTTGTATAGCCCACTAGTAAACATGCTTTTAGGGTCACTTATATGAGTTTTCCATTGTAGGATGTATCTCATTAGTAGGCTCTTATCTAAAAAAGACAAGAAAATGCTATTTATCTCCACTTAAGATCGAATGAAGTGCAAGGGGACATGATCCATAGCAATTTCTTGGGGTGAATCAATTTTTTTTATAAACTTAGAGAGTTTCTCTTCACCCAAGATCACACAAAGCACAAGGGGAGTGGATACACACTAAAAGTTTACATAATCATGACAAGCACATAATACACTCATTCCTTTTAAATCCTCAAAGTAAATGATGACTTCATTTTAAAAGCACCAAGTTGAAGTATGAATTTTTGTTTGTTCAATTTTAAACCAATATTGCAATGGAGAGTATGTATGGGTTCAATTTTAACCAACTTTGAAAGATCATAGCATTGTAAATTTTAAACCCAATTGAATGCTAGTTGATCTAAAACATGAAAGAAAGCAACATATGATGTGTTATATCATCTCATAATTGTTTGAAACACTTTTACAATAAAGACCAAGTGATAATTTTCTCCTTTACTTCAATATTTTTCTCCTCTCCAAATTTGCAAAATTAGTTAGCCTTACTGAAAAAAAAACTAGAATTTAGTAAATGATCAGAGAGTGGATTAAATTTAAATTTCTAAGCAAACATGAAAATATAGCTCTCTATTTTACCTTGAAAAAGCGTCATTGTACCACAAGAGTGCCTCTCTTTCAAATAGAAAATGTGCCATTGTATATAAAATGCACCACAATAATGCAAAAGTGTTTCTTTGGTGAATTTCAAACATGCCTCTTTGTTGAACCTATGAAAAAACCAGAGTGATCAAAAGCACTGCAATATCCAAAAGTGTCTATCTATTATAAAAATTAAAATTTCTGCGATAAAGAAAAAGTGTCAATGTAAATCAAAAGTGATGTTGTATACCAAAAGTGTCATTGTTCTACAAAAGAGTTGCTCTAGTAAACTAAAATAGTGCCACCATACCTGCAATCTACAAAACATGGGAAATTCAAGCAAAATTTGTCAAATTTGGTTAGTTTTTCACTCCTAGTTCCAAAATGTGAGCATGGTCATAACATAAGCTATACATACCATATTGAATTGATCCTAAGCAATATCTAACTAGTTAAGCTATACTCCCAATAAAATACTTGAAAACATAGAACTAAAAAGCTACTTAAACATAAAATATTAAGAAATGCATAAAGGAACCTAGTTAAATGCCTCAAACCTCATCCCATTGGGGTATTGGTTATGTATTGATGTGAAATTTCCTCCCTTTCCCAATCCCTAGATTGAAACAAGCTCAAATATGGTAGCCATTAGCGAAAACTAAGCTAAAAATGGATGAAAAGCTGAAATGGATGCAAGATGGATTAAAGTGAGTACACAAATGTGTACTCACTATTGAATTGATCCTAATCAATATCTAACTAGTTAAGTTATACTCCCAATAAAATACTTGAAATTAAGCTCAAATATGGTAGCCATTAGTGAAAACTAAGCTAAAAATGGATGAAAAACTGAAATGGATGCGAGATGGATTAAAGTGAGTACACATATGCACACCATAACTTTCCTAAAATTGAAGTGGATCCCCATCTTTCTCATAGAAATAATGAGTATTTATAGGAGAAAATGGTGAATCAATGGACAAGATTGATTTACTCAATTAATGGATGAGAGGTGAAGGCATGGATCAAGGATTCTCTTCAATGAATGAGAATGCAAGTTGAAAAGGATCAAGAAGTTAATTAATGGCTCTCATTGATTCAAAGAAGCCCACTTCCTAAAATTTAGGAAGTTGTTAGGAAGTTTTTTGCAAAGGAATATTCCATTTTAGAGTTGAAATAGAGGAATATTCCCTTGCAAGTGGGAGGGTGAGGAAAATTAGCCAATAAAGAAATTACTTAATTGTGCAGGATGAGTGAAATTAAGAGTTTCATTAAATAATTAACTTATTCAATGAAAGAGGATTAAATGACATTTAATTCAATAATTAAGATTGTTTAATTAAATGAGAGGACATAAGAAATTTAATTAAATAATTTGCATTACCTAATTAAATTAGGATAAAAATTAGTGTGAAAGGGGATGAATTAGTCAAATAATATTGATCATTTGATTAATAGGAGAAGCTGGCCCATTTAATTAAACAACTAGGATTATTCAATTAAATAGTTAAAAAAAGGTGATTCACGAAAAAATGGTGTTAGTAATCAGATTCAAATGTGCAATATCAATCAAGAAAATTTGAAGTATCTACACCTATAAAAGTGTTAGCCTTCACAAAACATTGATTACAAGAACAAACATAAACTCACATAGGATTTGACAAATTTGGATCTTGAATTGGTGCAATAAAGATTTGAATGTTTCTCTTGATTACTATTGACTTTCTCTTAATAATTGTAATTTCTCTTAATTTTCACCTATTTCTTGTTGATGTTCAATTGATGCAATAACTAGGTATTAATAGCCTGACACATCTTGTTTTTCATGCATGAATTTAACTAGCAAAAAAATTGTAACGCATGAATATTGATATTATTTAATAACATATTCCTTATGTTTATTCAATTTTTATTATTTCGAAAGGAAAAGGAATTCTTGTGAGAAAATTGTTAAATGTTGATAATTTTATTTATTTATAATAAATATATATAAGATATTATCATTTAATGAATTAGTTAATGATAATTATATGAATAGTTTACTATGAAAATTAATAACAAGAATATTACTATGAAATAAATAATAAATTTAAACAAAAATGTAAATGGAGAATTAAATTGCATGAACTATGTTTGTATCTGGCACATAAATTTTATTGGATGCATGTGTGTGACTATCCATGCATGGAAGTTACTAATTAAAAGTGTTAAACATAAAAGAGGCGTTGAAGCATTAAGAGGGAGCAGGGGCATTATGAAGAAAGGGCAGAAAGAGAGAACATCAGCTACCATTCGAGGTGCCATTCAAAGGGATGATTTCCTCCTTAAAGAGGAAAAAGGAGGAGGATGAGTGTAGGAGTATACATCCAGATCTTCAGGTAAGCTTGCATGAAAGCAATCCTCGATTCATTTTTTGGTATAATATGTTCTCTAATGGAATGAAATGTTTATGCATATTTGATACTTAGGAGTATTTATGATCTCTGCTTGGTTTCTATGTTCTTGTGTTTAGTCTCTGTTGTTCACGTGTTTTGATGTCCATTTGATGAAATTAGATGGATTGGTTTTTACCCCAATAATATATGGAAATGAGATATTGATTGTTATGCTTTGTTCTTATATTTCTAGTATGTTTGTTGTGTTTTTTTTTTTATGTTTGGATTATTCCCGATATTGCATTCCATGAAGTCACTTTGTATTTTTTTATTTATTTACTTTCTGCAGTCAAAGAGTTAACATTATTTTGTTTAAATGCTTGAAAAATCCTTATACACATGTTGTAGCTTTTGCATTCCTTTCTTAGTAGGTTTTAAAAATAGAATCTATTATTTCCACATTTGTGAATTTGGCAATATCCTTCCTCTTCACCCAAATCAATGGTATTAATGAGAATAATCCTAAGGAATTGCACCATTGGGATGTAACAGTGGGAAGTGATTTCTATTGGTTTCTGCTAGCAATCTTATCTAATACGGTGATAGGTAAAACTACGAGCCATTCTTAATTCTAGATCTATAATATTTTGGAAGCTCTTTATGTGTATTTCAAATTTGAGCCTTGCCTCTGCTCCCACATTTGCATGCAAGCCTAACCCGATACTTGTATCTTTTGTGCTTTTGGTTGTTTCTTTGTTTCTATCTGTGTAACAATTGATGTCATAATTTCATTCAAAAAAAATTTCCCTCACAACAAAAATTTCATTTAATTATTTCCAAATGTTTACCTACTTGTAAATTAATAAGGACGATTGATTTTAATAAAAAATTGGAGATGTCACTATTCTATGTAAGTTGGAATAAGACGCTTGAACAAATATTAAGGTCATTGAACGCTCTAAAATAAAAATGCCTTAGAATATGGTGATGCCCTTGCTTAGAAATCCTAGCATGAGTTAAAAGAATCTCTAGCATTGGTTTAAGGTCAATGATTTAAATGAAAGTCTTGGAGTGATTAAATTAGAATGCCCTCTTTTCCTTCATAAGTGTAATTGTCATCCTATTAGCCAATAGGCTATTTGTTTGAAATTTCTATCAGGATTTTCATCAACCCAACTGTGAATAGAATTTCTCAGTGCCAAAAATTTCTTGGCCGATGGTGAGTTTCCCAAGGTTTTTTACAAAGATGTGGAGTTTGCAAATTACATGGGTTAGCGGTGGTGGAGTTGGTTTCCTCGATATGTGGAAGCAAAATGGTAAGTGTTTGCTTGCGTGAGAGCTAATGCATCCTGGCACTGTTGTATGATGGCATGGGAGGAAGGAAATGCAATATTCAATCTTTTAGTGTGGGAAAGTATACTCTGAAATGTGTGAGAAGATATATTGATTAAGTTGCATTGTCGAAAGAGCCATTGTTGTGTTGGTTTGATAGCAAAGGCTCTATTTTATAGCAGATTGGAAGGTTTTAATACTGTTATGCTCTAGAATCTATAAGTTGTTTTACATGGGTATTTTGCATAAATGATTAATTTATTTTTCATGTATGTTTGTATCTTTGATGTTATACCAATTTTGAAGACTTCAAAGAGATTATGGCTCTGTATGGATGGAGAAATTGTAGTTAAATATTCTTTCTTTTGTCAAAAAATATGGTTAGGGTTAGTAATTTTTTCACCCTTCATTTATTGTTTGTAGTTATCTCTATACATCTTTGGTGTTATACACATTAATATAGGAGCAATTGTAGATTAACATAGGAGTAATTGCATATACATACATACATGCATACATGCATACATATATATACATGCAGAGGGTTAGTATGAAAGCATAAATATATTCAAGATAAAATCAGTTTAGTGGCTATTAAGTGTTATTCTATTAACTCTTTTACAATTTCTCTATTTGTTTATAATATTTAGTGCCAAGTAATGTAACTCAAATTTCCAATTAAGTTTGTGGTGTTATACCTATTTTGCATAAGTTATTGCTACCCAGAGGTTTTATGAGTTATATTTAATGTGGGTTTGCTGCCAAAGAACGTAGCTTGAGTTTTGAATTGACAAGCCAACTCTTACATAGACTACTTGTCTTATATCAATATGTTTAATGTGGGTTTTCAATCATCTGTCATTTACTTATGATTCTTAAGTGTTTTTCTAATAGTTCTTTTCCAATTTCTCTATTTTTTCTATAATATTTAGTGCCAAATAATGTAGCTTGAATTTTTAATTGACAAACCAATTGCTACATAAATTTCTTATGTTGTATCAATATGTTTTATGATATTCTTTTCTCTAGTTTGGCAAAGGAAACTGTTCATTATCATAGTTTCCCTCTTCTATTCTCCATATTTTAGTAAAAATGGTCATCGAATTCACAAGCCAACTATTACATAGAGTTCCAATTGTTACATAATGAACAAATTGTTTTGTGGAACCATTCTACTTTCCGTGTATCGAGGCAACCAACTGCACCACCACCAACCCACGTAATTAGCAAGCTCCACCACTTTCATAAACAACCCTAGGCAGTTTTTTGTAGGGAGCTTCAAGGAGATGAGAGAAAAAGAATATCATGAAACATATTGATACAAGATTCAAGCAATGTTCTTTATTAATAAATATTGAAGAACAATAGAGAAATTGTAAGAGGTGTTAGAATAAGACTTATTTGCTACTAAATATTATTGACAAAAAGGGAAATTGTATTGAATTCTCCAAAACATAGATAGATACATATATGCATATATATGTATTGAATTCCCCGTTTTATATTTAAAAATATACATATATGGAGAAATATATATCCATATATATAGACCAACACCACTGTTGCTCATTTGACAGTGAAACAACAATTTATATATACAGGTGTATATCTAAATAGATGTGTATGCTATCTTTATTTGTATTTATGTATGCATTAATTTAAAAGAGTTAAAAATAGCATATGTAAGTATTATTTAGCTTCTAAGAAAATTGCTACAATACAACCATAGCATTTAATGATATAGTACTGAGATGTTAATAACAGAGCATTTAATGGTGCAGTATGTGTAACATATTCATAAAAATCAATAAAATTTTCTGCACTTTGAACCTGCAATGTGCCTATCAAAACTAAATACATTGAAAAACACCAAAAATAGTGCACAAAACTATAGTTTAAGCTAGCAACAATGTAATTCTTTGAGGCTGCAAACATTAAATATTGCATTTGCTTGCTTACACCATCTTGGTTGCCATTGTCTAGCACCACAAGCAACCATTTACCATTTTGTTTTTGTGTTCAAAGGTGGCCAAGAACCCCTTATTGCAGATATATTTTAAGAAGATGCAATGTTTAAAATATGTTGCTAACTTGTAGAACCTTCACCCTCTACTTATTGTTCCTTCTTGCCATTGTGCACCTTTGACATTATGCCCATTTTTACGGAGGTCCTTGCTTGGCATTTCAATGATTACATAGTTAGGAATAAATATCGTACGTATATACATCTATTTAGATATAGTGGTGTATATATAAATAAAAGTATACATGTGTACATAGGATATATATATATATATATATATATATATATATATATCTAGTTATATGTGTGTTTTTTAAATGTGTAGACAAAGGGGAAATTCAAAGCATGCATTTACTTAATCATTTTTATTATTATTGTTGTATATCCTATTGTTTGGATAAGAAAGGATAAAGGGACCAAAAAGCAACATATACAAATATTTGCATATAGGTATATGTAGAAATATAGTAAAAATGGCATGCATACATATATAAGCAACCTCAAAGATAAACAAATACATATAGGGATATATACATTTGTATTTATCATTTTTATTCTTGTTGTTATCTCCTACTATTTGAACAGTATTAAAAGTGGAATACTTATACCCATTGTCATTTAATCAAATAAGTAAAATGGTTGACATATTATTGATATTTCTAAGTTGTCTACCAGTTTCCATTGGATGTTGCAATACATTAATCTTTTATTTTTATTGTGAAATAGAGCTCCAAATTAACAACTCAAATTGCAACATTTTCTCCCTATAAAAGTTCCTTGAACTATGTCTACAAAATCAGGCTTTCTGGATGGGTCTCTAGATCCCTCCAAGATTGATTTGTTGACATCCCCCACAAGTTCCATTGCAAACTCCAGCTCTGAGGGTATGAACCACCAACCTTCAAATCCTAATCATGTTTATATTTATTTTTTCTTATACATGTTGAAATTTTTTAGTATTTTTTGGTTCATCTTTTGTATTCAACCTGAACATTAGCTTCCAGTTTCTTTAATTTTATGATTCTCAAATAGGGAATCACATGCCACATACCCTTTCCTGTTTATGTTTCCATTTTTCTTGGTTGTTAGGTGTATACACACATTGTTGACCCTGGTAAAGCATATAGATGTGGAAGTAGATATGCATTGATCTTTTCTAGCACATAAAAACATCCCTTTGTAGCTTTTATTTTCCCTACTTGTTTTATCCATTTGGTGTGATCAATTATATTTTCCTCAATTGAACTTGTCTTTCTAGGCTACAAATAAACAACCAACTTTGACTTCATAGCATTCTACAACATTGCAAATTTTATATGTTGTTAATAAGAAAGCATTTAATAGTGTAGTATGTGGAACATGTTCATAGCAAAGCTGTAAAATTATCTATACTCTACCACTACAATCTGTTTATCATAACTGAAAACATTGAAAAATACCTAAAATAGTGCATAGAACTATTTCAAACAATCAATTGTCATATTTTCACATCTTTGGTGTTGTGTTGATCAAACCCAAGGGTATGTGGAGGATCATCATGGAAAAAATAGGCCGTTAAGTGGCAAAAAATTCAGAAAAATTGGAGTTAGGCAACTTGACATAAAAATTTGAATAAGTTGTCTATATTATTTCAAAAATATGTAAGAATAGAATCTATAGAAAAATAAATGTAGTTTCTAAACTACTAGGTTTTTTTTTTAAAATCTATTTGGTGAAAATTTTAAATATCAATGTAGTAGTACTTAAATTTCAAAGGAAAAATAAGACGAAGGTGTTTGTTTTACCACCCTAACCACAATAAAATGATAATATTTTTTCATAATATTTTAGATATAAGTAAAGGCCTCATGTACCGATGTGATGCATATTATTTTTTAATTTTTTTCCATGTAAATAATTAATTATGATTTTTTTGTTACAACTTTTAAAGAATATAAAAACTCATATGTCTAACCACCTTAACTTGGTCAAAAATTCATGATTTTTTTTTTTAATCCTATATTATGTGGAACATATAATGTGATGCATTTTTTGGATTCAAAAAAATTGATATTGTTTGAAAGCTATAGATGTTTTTCAATCAGTCTATCAATCGGGACTTTAGTCATAATTCAAATAGAAAATGAATAATAATTATTTATTAATTTCAAAGTAAAGCATAATTTATATTGGTGGAAAGTTGAGAATCTCCTTTAAAAACCCTTTTCGTTTCATCAATTTTTGGTAAAAAAAAGGTCATCAGCCACATACCCTACACATACCCATGATATCGCCACTTTTTGGCCCATCATGATCCTACACATACCCCCAATAGAATTGAACTATAGTATTCAATGGTATAGCATTTAGATGTTAATAACAAAGCATTTCATAATGTAGTATGTGCAACATGTTCATAGCAAAGTTGAAAAATTGTTCAAATGCACTGTGCTAGTACATGTGTCTATTGAAAATTGATACATTGAAAAACACCCAAAATAGTGCACAAAGCTAGGCTAAGAGCTTTGAAGCACATTATCATAATTTAAGAAAACCATTCAATAGTATCCTCCCTATTATGTTGGTAATCACAATGAAATAGTGAATGTATTAGTTTATGTATGCAACAGTTGGATCTATTGTTTGTGTGAGTTTGAGTATGTATGTATGTATGTGTGTGTGTATATATATATGTATATATATTTATATGTATGTTTATGTGTATGTGTATATGTATATATATACATATACACACACACACACATATATATATATATATACATACACACACACACACACACACATATATATACATATGTATATATATACACAAAAAAGATGTGTGTGCTACCTTTGATCAATTTCTAACAATTGCAACGATATATTTAGAATATTGCATGTGTTTGGATACAAACCAACCAAAATTTTGGAAGGCAGACTTATAGATTAACATTGTTGTGTGCATATTTGCATGGTTAATTTAATGAAAATTGTATTGCTAAGAATAGAGAACGAAACAAACAATAAAAAAATTGTATTCCATGTATAATGTTGAGAAGGATGCAAAAAAAATGGATAACTTCAATGCTACACCTAATTCGAGCTACAATATTTGGTACTAAATATTATAGACACATTGGGCAATTGTAAAAGAGTTATTAGAAAAGCACTTAAGAATCACATGAAATTGATAGATGATCAAAAGCCCATATTAAATATAACTTTAAAATATGGAGAATAGAAGAGGTGAGCTACTATAATCTGTAAACACATTTTTCACAAAGAACATATAAAATGTTCTATTCATACAAAACTCAAAACTGAACATACCTTAACAGCTACAACACCAATTTTATCTTCAATACTTTTATGTTTTCATACTAACCCTTTGGATATATATATGCAATCGCTCCAATGTTAATGTTCATTTAAAAAATATACATATGTAGGGGCAATTGTATGTTTATGTTTATACACTATAACATTGAAAAAAATACACTATTCATAAAAAGCATATAACATGTCCCATCCACACAAAGCACAAAACTAAACATACCTATATAGCTACTAAACTAATTTTATTTTGAATATCTTTATGCTTTCATACTGACCCTCTGCACACACACACACACACACACACACACACACACACACACACACACACACACACACACACACATATATGCAACTGCTCCTATTGACAAGTATTGATACAAGACAAGCAATGTACATAATAGTTGCCTTGTCAATTAAAAATTCAAGCTACATTTTTTGCTACTAAATATTATAGACAAATAGAGAAATTGTATAAAATGTATACTTCCTCCTATTGTGTTCATTACCACCATGCAACAATGTAAGCAAGCATTTTCCACTCCGCTTCTTCCTATCTAGGCAGCCCTACCCTCTAGCACTGCCATCCCACGTGGTTAACTAACTCCACCTCCATGGACCATCGTGGTGAACACCCTTGGGAAACTCACTGCTAGCCTTCTAGACATATTCATTGCCAATGATGAGGAATGTTTTGCATGCTTAGGCTAACAAAAATATTGGTGGGAAGCTTTCAATGGATAGGCCAAAGATAATTTGATGGGTAAGGAAAACTTAGGGTATATATGTACAAAAAAAATGCAAAGCACAACATAGATGCAAAACTTTGGATTGGTTGCATGCATCGAATATTGTATTCTTCTATACATGGCATATAACAATAGTGAAATAGTGAGAATGGTTAACACATAAATCTATAGAATACTTGTATATATATTTTTATATATTCCAATGTTCAAACCATGTTATTCCTTTTGTGATCATCCATAAATATACATTTATATACACATGGATACACATATATTTTGTTCCATGCTTATGTGTAATTATTACTTTAAGTATATCTAAGGTTATACATGCATATTCATATATGTTAATATGGTTGAGCTTGTATGTATATTCCTAGGTCATCCCAATACATTCAAGTTCAACAATCCAATCAATTGCTGAATTAAAAAAGGCTAAAAACTAGCAATAGAACCATTTGTACTATATCCAACATAAAGAGAAATTTTTTGCAAAGTGTCATACAAAGTACTTGCAACAAAGGCCAACTATAGCAAATACACCTACAGGTCTTCCTACTGTTAATCTTCCCTCGTAGCCCCCATTGGCAATGGTAAATGCCACTCCTTTTGCCTCAAATTTTCTTCTTCGCCTAGGTTGCCAAAGTTTGGATGGTAGTTTGGATAGAAACATACCGATATCAACGTCACAAAATATGTTCAATATACAATCTCAGATCAATGCCCCCACTACACCAACACACCAACAACACTTCAAAAAAAAATTCAATGATTGCTACCTTTCTTTGGTGAGATGGTTTCGGGGCTATAAAGATGCATTGTCAAACCTTGTTGTATTCCACATATGCAAATAAATATACATTGGGATGTGCACTCATATATCTGGTTCAACAACCACATGTGCTAGATGTTATTCTAAAAAAGGATCTCACCATTTCAGCTTTGTAAATAGCATGGACCCAGGGCCACAAGCATTCTTGCTAAAAAAGCTAACACAAGTTGAAGAAATGTTTGTTGCTAGGGTGGCTCCGATTTTACAAGTATCCCACACTAGAGGAGGGATATTTAAATATAGTAGTCACACAATAATATTTCATCAAGATATCTCAAGCATTCCAAAACTTTTTCCCTGTCGATTACAAGACCTTGAGGTTGTGATCATACGATGGACCACTACTAAAGGTGGAAACTATGACTGCTATATTAATAAAAATTATATCATGGATTTATTGAAATATAAAATTTAATATGAGAAATGTACTACAATGATGTTGAGATTGATTTTGAGGCTCTTAATATGTTACCTGATATTGTTGTTGATGTCTCTAATTTCTTGCATACAACAGTGCAAGTTTCTGATGAAGAGATGATGCCATCAACTAGCTCAACCAATGTTGTTGAACATGAAAATGGCTCTTCAACCTTTTCATCATTTATCCCTTTCTTATCAAATGAAACATGAGAGCTCCAAGAAATCAAATAGGTATTACAAATTGAAAAAAAGGAGTAGAATATCTTGTGTTAGCCTGAAATTAGCTCTTCTCCTATTGATGAATACAAAACTGAAGGTTTATTTACAATGACTTTTCCAACATTGTTCCCCACTGGAGCAACACTTTCCCTCCAACCAAGGAATATTCAAATTTAGTTGCATGAATATGCCCTCTACTTAATGAGATATTTTGACCACATATTTGGAAAACATGTCAAGCTTAGGTATTTCTTCTACAACTTGATAATGAGACATTATAGTCAACAAACTATTTCTATCTTCTTCAAATCAGATTTGGATGACAAAATCTTGAAGTCTTTGTATGCATAGCATGAATGACTTCAAACTACTCTTGATGACCAAATAGCAAAGAAGTTGATGTGTTTTGGTGCATCGTTGCATGGGAGTCACTCTTTTTTCAACTCCTATTAGGCTCAATTATCTACAATGATTAGACAACGTGGGACACCTACCCTTTTTTTTAGTCTATGTTGCACAGACACAAAATGGCTTGATCTGCAAAAAAAATTTCTCTTATGTGGCTCATTTGGTGATGGATCCTTCAAAAAAGACCCTGATTGATAGTGTTATTCAAAATCCATATATAACATCATTATATATACATCATAGATTCTCAAATTTTCATGAAGAGGTGATTGAAAATATTTTGTATGTAAAAGATTATTGGTATAGATAGGAATGGAAACATCATTGCTCTACAGATGTGCATGGTTTTTTATGGCTTCTAGAAGCCCTAAACATGGACACTCTTGATTGGTCCAATCACCATGTTGTTACCATGGCAAGGAAACTTTTTGATAGATATGTTTTAGATTGGAATCTACATTTCCCTATACAAAGATTGCTTAGAATGTGTCGTTGTTCTAAAGAAAATCTATGCTTATTTTCCATGAGCCAGATTCTTTCTAGTGATCCAATCATAGATTATGAAGAGTTGCTAAATATAGTTCAAAGGCACACAAAATTCTCTCAATATACTTGTTTAAGGAAAAATGGAGAGTAATTACAATGTCGATATAAAGTACCTTGGCAACAACAACTTATCTGTACATTGAAATCTAATGCTGAGTCAAGAAAATCCTACAAGCTAGGAAGAAATGATGATCGCCTAAATATTCACATCCCACCAATGCTTGTAATCTAGCATGCCAATGTTGACTGCTAGCCAATTGTTTCTAGGAAAATTGTGTTAAATTATATCTCTAAATATGTAACTAAATCTAAGAAGAAATCATAAAATTACCTTGATATGTTGAAAAGACTTGCAAATAAAAATACAGTTGAGCATAGATCACTCATTGCATATCCAAAGTTCATGATGAACTTTCTTGTGGAGAGTGAAATCTCTGCACAAGAAACATGGCATATGTTACAGAAATTTCCCTTGTCACTTCAAGTTGATAATATGTTCGCTTGAATGCTGGAAAAAAGGCATGGTTCTATATACATAAATATGATGTTGATGCAAGCCTACCAAAAAATTATATTCATTGCTATTTGTAAAGGCCTCCAAATCTAGGTGTTTTATCCCTAATTGACTCAGTCTGCTTATAAACACATTTAGACCAACACAAAAAGGAAAACTGGAAATTGAGACACTGGCCTGAAATTGTTATTATGTACCCCATGTTCAAAACTATTCCCCTTGAAGTTATAGAAATGTTTGACACATTTTGTTGGACTAGACTTATGTTACACAAACCATTATGAAACATACACATAGATTTAGGTCTTGCAAAACAAGACATAATACAAAATTGGAAAGTTTTTAAAAGAGTTGGTTATCATCCTTAGCATGTTAATAGAATTCTAGCTAGATCTGTGATTGAATAACAACATGGCAGTGATAGTGATGATTTGAACCAAAAACCTTCTATGGATGAATACGAATGGGAAGTTTTCTCTTAGCTTGGTGCTACTACTAACTTTAGTATAAATCAACAACTGTTGGGTAGGCGAGACTTTGATATGAACCCTTCAGGAAATAAAAACCATGTTTTTGAACAACTTCATAATATTGCTTTGCATTTCATCCCATCATCCAAGACACAGTGTGAGAAAGCTATGATAAAATCCTTTCCTATAAATACATCAGCCCATCAACTTTCACCAAAACATCAACTAGCTCTTCAAATCATCCAATCCCATCACATGGTACCTTCCCCCGAAGGCCCTCTCCACATGATCATTCAAGGAACAATTGGCATTGGTAAATCATTTTTGATAAATTGTATAAGACAACAAATAAATGCATCTACTACTAGATGCAATAGCCCACTACTCACATTGGCCCCTATAGGTGTTGCTTCCTACAACATATGTGCCTCCACAATCCATACAACCTTCCACATTCCCATAAAGGATATGAATCATTTGCAAGGAAAACTATTGGCAATATTCCAAGAACAATTTAAATATATTCAATACATTTTGATAGATGAAATGAGTTTTTTAGGCCCAAAGTTGTTGCTCAAAATACATAGTCGATTGCACAAAGAATTCCCCGATAACCAAAGGTAACCATTCTATGGTGTTTCTATTATCCTTGTTGGTGATCTTTCCCAATTGCCACTAGTCATGGATACTCCTATTTATGCTTCATGCCCATTAGTTGTAGCCTTATGGCATACTTTCATAGTCCTTCCCAACAAAAGTTTTGGGAAATCCTTCTCCATATAAGAAATGGTGAGTCTCTCCATGATAACTGGGAAGAGCTTATGAAACAAACAAATAAAATGCTCTCATCCACAAAAAGAGAACAATTTGATGTTGCAACACATTTGTTTGCCACAAATAACTTAGTCGCATTTCACAATAAAAAATGGTCAAACAATTAAACCTACCTATAGCCATTAACACTGCTTGAGTAGCACAACAAAAGACATCTGATTCTGGAGATGATGACCAGCTTCTCCTAGAACTGTTGCTTTGTGTTGGTGAACAAGTGATGCTAACAAAAAAAATTTGGATTCAAGCTAGCCTAGTCAAGGGATCCCTTGGTCTTTTTACAACTTTTGTGTATAATGCACATTACAAACCACTAGATATGCCTGACTATATTGTTGTCAGATTCCAAAATTACATTGGTCGACCATGGGACCCATAAAACCAAAGAGACATCCCCATTCTAGCTATAACTAGAGTTAGTCGAATAGAAAATCCACTCACCATGGCATGGGAAGTCACAATACATAAAACACAGGCATTAACATTAGACAAAGAAATGATAAACATAGGTAGTAAAGAAAGGTAGAGGTTAACTTTTACAACTATCTCTTATGTTAAATCAATTGAAAGACTCTACATTGATCCAACATTCTCATTTGAGAGATAATCTAGACTAAGCAACAAAAAATACACTGCTCGATGTCACAACGAAGAGCATAGTTGGAATAACTCCAGGACCTTCCAAATGCTTATGTCCCACCTCTTGTTTCAAATTATAAAAAAGGTTCTAAAATATTTATTCTCATATTGGCTCCACACCATATACCATCCTCTTTTGAAGGATTTTAAGGTAAATCTTACAAAAGCATACCAAGTAATAACTGTGCAAAATTGGTATAATGCCAAAGATGCATAGAGATACCAAGAAACAATAAGCAGAGGGAAAAACTTGTACAATTCAATGGCATGTTTTGATCATTCCAATGTATTAAAATATATATTCAACTATTCCATAAATATTTTCAAGAATATTGTGTTGTATTTGACTGATTAGTTTTAAATTATGCAACTATGCTCTGTTTTCCATTTTATGTGCCTATATACTCTAAGTTTTTTTGCCACATTAAATTGCCCCTATTTATTCAATGCTTTCCATCCTCTTTAGTCTTCCACGTTAAAGATAATTTTCTTCCTATTTACTATCTTTTGTACCTTCAGTTGCACATTAAAGATAATTTTCTTCCTATTTACTATCTTTCGTACCTTCAACAATACATTTTTTGTTAAATTCACTATGCAAATATGTACCTATAAATATTAATCTACCCACTTCTCCTTTCAACATTTTTTTGTTTCATACTTTTTGTATATGAAATTTAGAAAAATACACTCTTTTGCATATTCCACCTGTCCCTGTTTGTCCAAATGTCTTTAAATTCCATGATGTCAATTCTTTATCAAGATGCTTACAATTCTTTTTCAACCGATTTTAACATGCAATACTCTAAACATATAGTTGCAACTATTACAAATTGATACATATTCACATACAAACAACATTAAGTATGAAAGATGCACAAAGATACCAACCAACAATAATTAGAGGCGAAAAGTTCTATAAGTTAGTAACATTCTTTGAAAAAATGTTCCAGTATATTAAACTGTATATGCACATACTCCAGAAACATTTTCAAAAACGTTTTATTGCATTTGACTAATAAGTTTAAAATTCTGCAACTATGTTCTTTTTTCCATCTTTTGTGCCTAGATACCCTGAGTTTTGTGATTTCTCCTTCATTCTTTGCTTGCACATATTCTTATGTGTTCTTGTTAGCTTTTCAATTAGTTTTATTTGATTCAAATAGCTTGAAAATGTTGATCTACAAAATTCTCTTTTGAGCATTTCACTATTTCGCTCTTCTTGTATATTGCATTCAAAAATGTATAGTCTTGTCTACATTGCATTTTTTTCTAATATATGATAAGACTCCATGAAATTTTTGATGAGTTCCCCGAGCTTGTTTACAATGATGGTGGGGTTTTTTGACCATGTGGGTTGGTGGCAGTGGAGTTGGTTGCCTCAATCAATGGAAATAGAATGGCAAGTGTTTTCTCATGTGAGGGTTGATGCATCTTGACATTGTTGTACAATGGCATGGGAGGGACTAAATGCAATATTTGTTGTTGTAGTATGAGGATGTATATTGTTTTGGTTGCCTTGTGAAATGAGGCATTGTGGTGTTGCTTTGATAGTAGATTATTGTAAATCTATCTCTATCCATGGTTGGATAGGTATGCATCTACAAAATATTTTATCTTAATTTCCTAAAATATTAGGACACATTTTTCATTGTTTCCATGTAGAAATAAAATATTTTCACAAGTATGATGCTTTCTTAACATTGAGATTGAAAGTGATGTTGTAAATCACTACAATTATTTAACCCTAATGTTGAAATCCAACAAAAGAAGATGCTTTAATTTTTTTTCCATATTCTAATAGTATTTACATAATAAAAATCTAGCTTTATTTTTGCAACAATTATAGGTGGAGTTTGATATCATACATAAAATGTGTCAAACCTTGAAATATGTTTGAGGCACCAAAAAAATTCCTCATATGGATTTAATAATGGTGATGGATCCTATTTCAAACATATCTACTATTATCCATAAGTAAAAATTTCTATTCAAATGAAAGAAAATTAATTTATTGATATTACTAAATTTAAATATTCATACAAATGTAGTTGGGAATTTTTTAAATTGAAATCAACCAAAGCCTTATCACATTTAAATTTGATCCATTATTGATTTCAATTTTATAATCATTTCCCATGTCAACGTTTAATATCCTTGGGATTTTTATCTCTAATTTTGATGATGAGTATAATTACAATAATTAAACATAAAAACTATTGAATGTTTATCAAACATGTCTACAATTTAGACTACCAAATATTTATGTCATCTGTAGACATTTTTTAGTCAAATTTTAACATTTTTTATCTAATAGATGGATGTCGATTTCTATTGCGTCAATCTCCCCTATTGTTCTCCAACTACTTCTAATTTTTTAATCCCTTGTAGAAGGAACAACCACTCCCTTGAATCAAAATCACAAGTTAAACATTTCATTACCAATTCCTAATAAAGTAGATTTTATAAATTATTGAAGTTAGAGACACACTACCATTTCCATGTGTGAGCTCTCCCAAATTTTAAAGTTGGAAAAATAAAATTAATGACATAACCCCTTCCAAGCTAAAGGGAATGGTATAAGGGGAGTGCGATTTTATTCCCATATGGTGGGCTACAACCACATGGTATCTTAAATTTTCAAAAATGTAAAGGAGCCTTCGTTTATCTATGTGAATTCACATGGATTCGCCTTTTCAAGATCAATAGGAGTGACGTAATCTCCTTTCCAAAATTCATTGGGAAGCTCAATGAATTGACATGCATCCTTGTACACACTTCCTAAATCTTCCAAAAGGTACAAATTCTTGTTTATATAATCCAATACTTTTCAAAATCATGACAGGATATAAAGTCAAGAGACTTACAAAAAATAAAAGCCCTAAACATCAACTTTTCACAACAATTTAAAAAAAAATTAAAAGAAAAATTTAAATTTCACCACATAAAATAAATTTAAATCACTTAAAATTATTTAGCAAACCAAAACATTTACTTTTAAAAAAAATAAAATAAAGGGGAACACACACACACATCATTATCCCTATATTGTAAAACTCTTAGTTTTTGTAATTTGCAACTTTCTAAATACATATTAAACAACACATTTCTCATTTCACAATTTCACTTGTATCAGAATTTCAGACTCCATCTTTTATAGAACCATTGCTTTCACTTTCTAGGAAACATTGTTGTTCCCACCCCCTTATTGTTTTATTATTTTTTTAAAACCTCCCCGTCCTTGTGTCATTTAAAAGAAACAACATTTGAAATCACACTTCCTAAGAACCAATTCCTCAATATCATTGCTTTTATGTAACCTATGATTTAGATAATACATTCTTTCTCATATCTAGAATTTTTACATGACTTATTTCAATCACATTAGAACCTTCTTGTATTATTATATTACATAGTTTAATCTCAAATAGATTGCACAAAACTTGTCCGCAAATTGGAGGAAAACAATATTTTTCCTTTATATCTTGAGATTAGAGAAACAACATACTTCAAAAGTAATTAAAAAATTTAGGCTATTGCATTACTATATTTCTTTCCTGAAATTGATCAAATAATTTGATAGACAATCAATTTGGGGTGGTGGTAGGAATCTACAATAGTATACAAGTTGCAATGGTTAAATTGGCTCTTCAAGTATACTACACCAAACACCTTAGTTAAATTCACACCTTAGCATGGTTCCTACATACTTTACCATGGTTAAAGAACACTTTCATGGATTATACATTATGGAAATGGTTAAATAGATTCCATAGTAAGTTCCATGTCATTCTTCTAGTTAAGGTGATCCTTTATGGATTATACACTTGATTATGGATCGAGACCTTCATGGAGGTCAAATTGGATAAACATGAACCTCTTAAAATTCTCCTTCTCCCTTTCTACTCAATTTTATTGAGGCTACACAACTTGCAACTCCATAGCTCCATGCTCTTGCTAGATTCAACAATTTAAATGAAAATATTTAAAATATGTGGAATTTATCATTTTATATATTTTGATAGTGTACTGTGACTTTTCAATGCATTATAAATCTAATAAATACTAATGGAGAAAAACACACAAATCAAACTCTTCAATACCATTTTTCTTAGTATTATTTATTAGTAATAAAAAATACAAATTATATTTACTTTAATATATTTTATTTATTTTAAATTATTTTAAATTTAAATATTAATGTATATCAATATGGATTCAAAAGAATCCCAACACATTTGTACTCTCCACTACTAACACTTAATTATATTTAATATTTATCTCACAATGTAAAAAAAATGATATTAAAAAAAGCTAAGAGAAAAAAGCAAGCAAACAATTATTTTAAAAATATAATCATTGTTGATAATTTTAATATTAAGATTATTTTTACATTAAAAAATTATCATTCTTATTGCTAATAAATAATATTAATATTAATATTTCTCTCTATATTAACATTAATATTAAAGGGATGGAGGCACACAAGTGCGGGCATGGGCAGGAAAAAAGGGATTTTGAAAATCCAAGCAACGAAAATGGAGGCGAACCAAGATCAAAGAAATCTCAGATGAATCAGGAGTCAGAGAAATCTTAGATGAATCAGGAGCTAGAATCAAGTAAGAAGCAAGGTGAGGCTAACCAGGATGAGGTGGACTTCGGAAAGAAATTCCAAGTGGAACCAGGTGGAAAGGATATTCCGGCAGTTAACTCGGCAGTATCCCCTGCCAGCCAAAAAAAAAGAAAGCTAAAGATGCGGTGGGGACCACTACAGGCATTGGAGGTAATCCCAAACCCTGGACTTCTCTATTTGGGGTAAAACCAAACAGAAAATCATCTTTCCCTCCGGTGCAAAACATTTCTTCCCTAGAAAAAGGTAAGTTTGCAATTTTTGTGCCAAATTCGCTTATTGATCATAATATAGCTTTAATGGAGAGAACTTTGGTCGGGAAGTTTATGGGCTCTAGACCAAACATTGAGGTGGTTAGGGAGTTTGTTAAAAATAAATGGAGAACAAATGGAAAAGTATTAGTTTCTCCTCTTCCAAAGGGGTTCTTAGCGTTTGAATTCTCTTGTAGAGAGGACATCAAGTGGCTACTAGAAGTGGGGGTCCTTGGGTCATAGGGAAATCTTCCCTAGCTCTAAAGAAGTGGTCCTCTAACTTGGAACATTCAGATTCTATTTTCGAGAATGTCCCAATTTGGGTTAGACTTCCGAGCCTTCCCCTATAATGCTAGAATGAGGATATCTTTTATGGTATTGCGAGTTCCTTTGGGGAGCTCCTTTCTATTGACTCAATGATAGCAGCTAGAAAGAGACTGTTCTTTTCTAGAATATGTGTGGGGATTTCTCAGAATGTTGACCTTCCCTAATCAATTGAGATCCATTTGAAACTAGGGTCCTAGTTATAGGATATAGAGTTTGAATTGATCCTATTTGTCTATTTTAGGTGTAGAAAAATGGGGCATTGGGGAAAAAAATGCCCCTTAAATACCACCAAATAGAAAGAAAAACTAGTAGGTCCTTTGAAATCAGTGTGGAAAAAGAAATCAGGAGGAGATAGATTGGAAAACAAAGAGTCTAATGTTCAAAGGACTTCTAATGAAGCTGAAGAAGTCATGGAAAATAATGGAGAGATACCGTTGGAACTCCAACAAATGAATCTTGTGAAGACTGTACTAATAAAGGAAAATGAATCCAATGAGGATCAGTCGGTGGGGGAAGAAAATATGAACCATAAGGAAAAACCCTTTTCCCAAGAACTAGTCCCAACTGAGAAAAATGATGAAACTCCAGGTCTGGAGGATATTCCTATTTAGGGTTTGTCTCTAGAATTGAACTCCCCTCTCCCTTCTTCAGAAACTCCCTTTCCTCCGGGTGTAGAGCACTCTATGGATCTTAACTCTCTTGATGTGGTTAAGGACACCTTCAAAAACTCAGACCATTCTACTGATATTTCTAGTAACCTCATGACTCTTCATGGGAATGGTATTATGGAAACATTACCCTAGGAACAAAGGATCCTAAATGATAAGGAATGGGAATCTAGTAAAGAGACAGATAGCCAAGAAGAGTCTGATAAAGAAGATAACTTATCAAAGAAAAAGAAAGAAAAAAACAAGCTAAGGAAGACTCCAAGTGGTATTTCCACTAGATCTAAAGAAAGGCAAACTATGAAGCAGTAAAGAACTCTTGAGGGAAAAAATCTATTAAATGGACAAGAGAGCATAACAAATTTTCAGGATATAGCGGATGGATCTCAGAAAACCATCCTAGAATGCCTCAAGTCTCCTGGTAATTCATGAAGATTATGTCTTGGAATATTAGGGGACTCAATAGCCCCCACAAGCAGGATGTTTTATGCAATTTTGTTAGAGATCACAAGCCTGATATTCTCCTCATTCGGGAGACTAAAATGTTAAAAGAAAAAGTAGAAAAGGTGAAACTTTTCCAGCACTATAGCATTCATTTCAACAACTCAAATGGTGCTTCTGGAGGTATTTCTACCTTCTAGCATAGCCTCAAAATCAAAGGGGTTCTGATTTTGGAAGGTACAAATCATATAGCCACCAACTTCACACATATTAGGGACAACTTTAGCTGGATCCAGCTGAACATCTATGCCCCCAATGGTAAAGGAACTAGAAAATCCTTTTGGTTGGAACTGGCTACCTTTAGGAGGATTTTTGATATATATTCTTGGATTGTTATGGGTGATTTCAATATGCCCTTAATGAATGAAGAAAATTTTGGAGGCTCTCAGATGAATGTGGAGAGCAAAGAGGGTCTTCAAAATTTCATTGATAACTAGGGGCTAATTGATCTGGACTTACATGGAGCCTCTTATACCTGGTCAAACCGCAAAAAGGGGATGGATCTAATACAGGTTAGACTTGATAGATCTTTAGTCTCCAATCATTGGTTTTTTTATTATTACTACTCTCTTAAAGCTCTCTCTAGGATTGGTTCAGATCATTTCCCTATTAGCTTTCTTGCGGATCCTATAAAAAAGAAGAAAAATATCCCTTTTAGATTTGAAAAAATGTGGCTCTCTCATCTTGCTCTTAAAGAGGAAATTAGGAAATGGTGGAAATTAAGTGTTTCTAGCACTACTATGTTTAGAATTGCTAAAAAACTAAGGGAAGTGAAATGTAATTTGAAAAAATGGAAAAAGGAGTCCTTTGGGAACATCTTTAGGATCAAATCTGACCTTTAGACGGATATGGGGGAGATTCAATATAAAATCTAGAAGGAGGGATATTTGAATGATACAAAGGAAAGAGAGAATGAGCTACTCATCAAGATGCATGACATCATTGGAAAGGAGGAGGAGTTCTAGAGGCAAAGATCTAGAGCTCTATGGTTATTTGCAAGTGATAAAAATACCAGGTACTTTCATCTTTCGGCTTCAAAACATAGAGCAATCAAAAAAATATCTCAAATTGAAATGAATGGTATCAGATACAAGGAGGAGGATATTAGGAAGCTTGTTGGTTCTTTCTTGAAAAGAATTCTTTCTGAGAGTAATGAAGTAAATCAAAATGATCAAGATCAGTTAGTTGAGGCTATACCGAAAGTTATCAATCAATAAAATAACACTATGTTGTATGCTATCCCTACTAATGAGGAATTCAAGTGGGTTGTTTTCTCCTTTGATGGGAGTAAAGCCCTGGGTCCACATGGCTTCCCTTTGTTTTTCTTCCAATGGTTTTTCTTCCAATGGTTCTGGGAGATTGTTGGAGATGATGTGGTGAACGTCGTCAAAGAATTTTTTGGTTCTAGAAGCCTCCTAAAAGAATTGAATGCCACCTTCTTGGTTCTTATTCCCAAGAAGCCTAGAGAAATTTGTTTTGAGGTGTTTAGACCTATAAGCCTTTGTAATTCAATCTACAAAATCATTTCCAAGGTTTTGACTATAAGACTTTTAATTCTTTTACCCTCTTTGATTTCGCCTCAACAGAATGGCTTCATTCCTGGTAGACAAATCCTTAACTCTATTGTTACTATGCATGAGAACATCCACTCATTGGTGGAATCTAAGATGGCCAGTTTTTTGCTAAAGCTTGATATATCAAAAGCCTCTGACAAAGTTGACTGGATTGTCTTATTTAAAATTTTAAAGGCTTTTGGATTCTGCAATAGGGTTCTACAAATGGTGGAACAACTTGTGTCTACTGCTTCTATTTCAGTAATGGTTAATGGGTCCCCTTCTTTTTTTTTCAAAAGTTCCAAAGGACTAAGACAGGGTGATCCTATCTCCCCTATTCTATTCACAATCATGGCTGAAAGTCTTGGCAGAAATCTAAAAAAGCTGATTGAGAATAGATATCTTCTTGGTCTCAACCCTTCTTCTAGTAACCTAGTTTGCTCCCATCAACAATTTGTTGATGATACTATGCTCATCGGTAAAGCATTAGTTTCAGAAGGTAAAACTTTAAAAAAAATTCTTGATAAATATGGAAGAGCTTCAGGATAGTTGATCAATAATCAAAAAAGTTCTCTATTCTTCTTCAATACCCTGGTTCATAGACAGACTAAAATTGCTAGAATCCTTGGCTACAGGGTGGACTCCTTGCCAACCACCTATCTGGGGCTGCCCTTAAGCCTTAAACCTCCTGAATCCTTTTGGATTTCATTGGTTGAGAGGTTTAGCAAGAAGCTTGCTGGTTGGAAAGGAGCTTTGCTAAGTCAAGCGAGTAAACTTCAACTTCTCAAAGGCTCACTTTATATTTTTCCTATCTATGCTCTGAGCCTCTTCAAGATTCCTACCAAATTTGCAGATGCAACTGAAAAAATTCAAAAAATATTTCTATGGTCAAGTGTTGAAGGAAAGAAAAGACTACTTTTAATTGGATGGGATCTGGTTTGTAGACCAAAAAAAGTTGGAGGATTAGGTCTTAGAAGAATCAGAACGGTTAACAAAATCCTTCTAACAAAACAAATATGGAGAATTTTTTCATCTTCAGGAGAATGGACTTAAATCCTAGCTAGCAAATATTTAGAAAATAATTGCTCTTTCATTATTATGAAGGATTCCCATCTTCTTCCTAGAGGCTCTAATTGCTGGAATAATTTGATTAATGGAAAAATATAGTGGACTCTAAAACTCGTTGGCAAGTTAGAAGTGAAAACCAAACTAAATTCTGGGAGTTTAGATAGCTTCAAGGAGCCCCTTATAAAAATTAATTCCTTCAGTGGATGGGCTGAGGCTTGCAAGGCCCATTTCAGTTCTTTTGTGAAAGACTATAGAGTGAATGGTAAATGGGTGGATCTGTGTGGCATTAGTTAGGATCTTGCTCCTATTCAGTCTTCTTTGTTGGAAGTTATACTAAGGTCTGGTCAGTTGGAAGATCGTCTTGTCTGGATTGATGAGCCTTCGGGCAACTATTCTGTATCTTTTTCCTTTTCTAGAATTACCTCCTCCAAGAACTCTCCTCCCTTCTGGTCGAAGGCCTGGTTCAAACATTTGGTCCCAAAAGCAACATTTTCTTCTGGATCCTTCTTCAAAATAAGGTTCTCACGATTGACAACCTTTGCAAACGCGGCTTTCAAATACCTAATAGATGCTTTCTTTGTAAGATGGAGGTCGAGTCTATGTGTCATTTGTTCCTTCATTGCTCTTTTGCTGCCTCTATCGAGGAAAAAAATTATCAATTTATGGCATCTTTCGTGGGTTTTTCCCTCTTCTATTGAAGACTTTTTCCTTCAATGGAAAGCCCCGACTCACAATTTTTTTCTCAATCTTTTATGGGATTTTTCTTTCCCTCATGTTGCTTGGGGTTTATGGAAATAACACAACAATAGAATTTATAGAGATAAAGAAGCTCCAGTGGATATTGTTTTTGATAAAATCCTTAGATTCCTGAAAGAAAATGTCAATATCGTATCCCAGAAGGTTAGCATTTCTAAGAAAGCGGATCACTCATCCTATGACCTTATAGTTTCTAAGAAATGGAATATTAGCTTTGACTTGCCTTGCACCCCTAAGAAAGCCAAGAAGGATAGAGAGGGTGTTCGCTGGTCTTTTCCACCTAATGGCTGGGTCAAAGCTAACTTTGATGGTGCAACTAAAGGTAATCTGGGGGCGGCGGGTTGTGGTGGAGTCTTAAGGGATGCATTTGGTAATTTCCTTGGTGCCTTGGCGACTCCTCTCGGTTCCCAATCCAACCATTTGGATGAAGCTACTGGATCTTTTCACATATTAAAGTTAGCCTATAGTCTTAACTTTAAAATTCTTTGGCTAGAAGTTGACTCCAAAAAAATTATCGACTTCCTTCGTGGCAAGGCTCCCCCCTCGTGGACAATAAAATCATAGATTGAAGATGCCACCTCGATTCTTGCTAAGTTTGAAAAAAATAAAATATCACATGCTTATAGAGAACACAATGTTGTTGCGGATTTTTTTGCTAATGAAGGGGTTGGAGGCAATGATTTGAGCACCTAGCTAAATATTAGTGATCTAAGTGTTAATGTCAGTGCTTTATTGAATTATGATAAATCACATGAACAAGAGGTGGGTCATCCTTTTAATGAGGATAGGTTGGAGTTATTATATCACAATTATTAGATTGTATGGGACCAAGCTCAGTAGCTTAGTCTACAAGGAAGCTTTGCATGCTTTTTGGGTTCTCAGATTTGGCAGGACCAATTTTAGTAAAGATTTCGTCTTGGACTGCCCCACTATGTTAGCCAAGATGGGTGGTGATAGGAAAAGAGTTGATCCGGACAGCTATGAGATGCACACAAAAAATGTTAAGGCTTGGAATAAAGTTAAAAGTGGTGGGTTACTTCATTTCCTAGAGAAGCTACATGGTTCCAATCAGGAGGCCATGGATCTTTTTGAGAAATATTAGAATAATAGGGATCTTACCCTTTTCGGTAGGAAAGTTGAGCTCAATGAAAGTCTGATAGCTGAGGTGATGGGTTTGTTGACTGATGGAAAGAATTTTTTCAGGGATAGGGTCTTCTCTGACGATGTTGTTATCAGATTCCCAAAAAAAGAAAAAGAAAGAAAGAATTTGGTGAAAGTGGCTAACAGCTACTTTGAAGCCGACTCCATAAAAGCCCTCTGGAGAGAGGTCCTTCATGTGATTATGGAGTACATAACTGTGGATGGTCGCTTCACCAGGGTTTATGGTTATCATTTTTCCCTACACAACCACTTTCGCTACAAGTTTAGGGTTTCTTTCCCCTACTATCTTTTCTACTCTCTGAGAAAAAGTTTAGATGATCATAAGAAAAACCCTAGAAGATTCCCCATTTTCTATACTGGACTTATCAGATTAATTTTTGAGCACTACCAAAACTTGCCAATCCCTGCTAACCTGGAAGCCCCCAATGATTCTGAGGATGACAACACTGAACCCATTTGTTCGGAGTTTTTTCCCAATGTTAGTTCAACTAAAACTGTCCTTAGCTCGACTGTTGTCCTTCTTGGCAAGAAAAATGCTAACCCTTTCTCTACCAAAGCTCATTTTTTGTTTGAGCTGGGTAGCCCATCCATCAAGACTAGTCTGGATGATAAGAATCCCCAGGTCAAAAACCTCATTTCCTACTCCAAATATTCCCCTGAATCTGAAGCATCTGGTGCCAACAATTATGACCCTAGTGTTGACTCGTTGCTGGAAAGAACTGCTAGAGCTGGCTCCCCTTGTACTCCAGACCCTGATAACACTTGTCTCAATATTAGCAGGGACGCCTCTGCAGACGTGTTGATTTTGGCTAGAAAAAATGTTGATACCCATTTCAAACTTTCAAAATGGACTTTTAATCAAATCAATGAGCTAAAGATTAAGAATTGGGCCCTTCAAAGTAAACTGGATGAGCTGGGAGCCAAGGTTGTGGCAATGGATAAGAATGAGATGGAACAAAGAGATTATAGGCTTGACAAAGATACTTTGTACTACGTTGATAAGAGTAGAAATGTTGATATAGAGATTGAGAAAATTAAAAACACTATCAAAATTATTGCAAAGCAAAACAATAGAATTGCCAGACATAATGCCATTATAATTAATGCTATGACTAAGAAGTTAGACAAAACCCAATAGGGGTCACTGGTGGTTGACCTGGAGGAAACCAATGATAAAAGCCAGGAGGTGGATGCTGGCATTTCTAAGAGAACCAAGGCCAACCTGGAGTGGAAGGCTCCCCCTACTCCAAACATGATTCAAACTCTTAAGAAGGGGGTTCGGGACATGTAGAACTTGGAGGAGGAGACAGAGTCCATCCTTAAGACTCTAGGGTAGTCACGATCGGTTGTTTGGTGTCTACTCTGCTGGTTCCTTTTGCTTGACCTTAATGGTCTGTTGTGGTTGGTTGTCGCTGGCTCTTTTCTTTACCTTTGGTGTAGTTGGTTGTTTTAGTTGGACTTTTATTTCCTTTCTTTTTTGTTGTTAACTTTGTGGTTTTGAGCCCCTGTAAAAACCATTTTACCCTTTATCAAAAACATTAATATTAAAATTACTACCATCATTATTATTATTTTTAAACTTACTCTATCCAACAACTCTATTATTAATAATTTTAATTACAATATCAAATAATACTAATATTAATATTCTTAAATCAATATTAATTATGTCGCAAGGCATTCCAATACTGCCACATTTATTGATGTACATCAAAACTCTGAATAAATTGCTTAAAGAAAGTCATTAAGGAATTCAAATGTGTAGAGGTGTCAGTGTTGGAGATAGAGGACAAAATTTTTTCTTTGAAGTGTGCAAAGAGTTGTTCATTCAAAGAGGATACCTAGTGCACAGTTATTTTGCTCATTTGAAGAGGACGGTGCATAGTTATTATGAGAGGGAACAATTATTGCTCCAAGATTTCATCCACTGGCTTTGAAAGTTCTTGGCCGATATTTATTTGGTAAACACATTTCCCATCTGCCAAAATGGGTTGTTGAATAGGTGGCCTCGCAGGTAGAGACCATCATCATGTGTTGGGCATGGCTTTTGATCACATGGATCAAAAATCTCATTCGGCCATATTCATGCTTCTCACTATATTTATATCATCCAGAATGTATTCTGACGAAGTTATTAAGTGGGTAGCAGAAAATTGCAAGGAAGAAGTGAGTATGGATGCTTGCTTCTAACCTTTATGCACTATGTTGGTAGTCTTTAAAAAAATTTGATAAACCCTGAGAACCCTTGATTTAATTGTGGATTCATGTCAAGGATCTATATCATAGTGCTTTTATTGAAGAAATTGAACCTGAAATTCATATACATTACGCAATGAAGGAGTTCGGCCAAACAGTTAAGGGTTTAATACCAACCTCAAATAATCTATATAAAAATATGAATTGGGAATTTTAAAAAAAAAAATTTACTTTAAATTTGGTATGATATTCCTTTCCAAAATGAGTAAAGCATAAGTATAGATACGAAAATTTAAACAAAATTCCAATTTAAAGAAAAATATGTTATAAAATATAATTGTGAAGTCATAAAATTTTATAGTTCTTTAATACATATTTGTGAGGATTGTTCAGGTTAATTAATTAAATGTTATTAATGAATATAGAATTAATATAAATAATAAAGTTGAATAAAAAAATATATAATGAATATTAGAAAATTAAAACAGAGATAAGTATTTAATTTCATTGGAACAAGAATAAAGAATAATAGTTGATTTGTTTAGAATCAATTCGATAATGTCTAGAAAATGATATTTTCAATGTGTTCATTATGTAGTGTCCCTCTAGTTGCTGCACTTTGATTTAAATTGTTAGTGTTTTGTTTGTAGTTGTTTTATTTTTTTTGATACTATACTACATTATTTCAGTTATGACACTCATACTATGCTAGTTTTATATTATGTTGATGATACATTAGATACATTGTCGATCATCTGATTATGTTTCTGTGGCGACATTATGATATACATTGTGTATTATGGAGTTATGCTGTTTCAAAGAATTAATGTGTTTATGATGATGTATCTGATGTTGTTTATGATATAGTACTGTATGTTAGTCTTGGTCAAGGAGACAGTGTAGCATAACTCACTCATGAGTACCCTACTACGTTGTGACTCTCTTTCACGGTGTGATTGTTGGTTTATGCAGATATGTTTAACAGTGATGTTTGATGCAGTTTTCAAGTATCGGGAATCAACTCCACCTTCTTGTCAGGTTTGAGCATGCCCTAACCCAATGGAAACATGATGTTTTGGAGATAATGACAGGTCCTTCTTTGGCCATTGTTCCCTTATAGGACGATTATCTATGTTGTCACCAGTCATTGTATTGTCGTTTGAGTCTGTTGTGTCATTCATGTTTGTGTCTTGATTGGAAATCCATTAATTAGTTAAAAGGTTTATTAATTAATTTATTTGATTTGATGTAATTTTATTTAAATGTTAAATTAGAATAATTGTATTTATAGTTTTATTTATTAAATTAAATTAAACAGGATATTTAATTGAATGTAATTGTTGATTTCAATGTGCAAATTTAAATAAATGAAAATTAGATATTTTGAAGCTTTGTTTTCAACAAATTCTAAATAAATATCTGAAATATAGACTTTGAGTTAGAATCTTGATTTGGAGTTAGAAAGTGTCATTTAGTGTAATTGGGTAATTAGAACTCGTTGATCAATCTTGATTGCATGTTGGCAGTCATGTTGATGGCCAAATTGACACAACAACATGCAGGTAAGATGTAATAACCCCACCTCTCCTAAAAAAAGATAAACAATTGTTAAACTGATCACCTTCCAAGGTCCAGGATGTTGGGTCATAACATTATTGTTTTACTAAGTGGTCAGTGAAGCTATAATGTTCAAAGGGCCTGCTGGTAAGAGGAATACAAACTAAATTCTATGAATGAATCTAACACTTGGGGGGAGGAGTGTAAAGAAACAAAAAAAGATATAACAAGGCCTTAGAACACCAAATTATGAATATAAATCACTTTACATCCAAACATGTATCTTAACAATGAGTGTTTCCTTAATTATCCAAACCACAAAATGATGCAACCCATAGCATGATTTATACTATTGCATACATTCATTGTGAAAATTAAATAACCATAACCATTCATCAAAAATTTACTTAAAAATCCAAAACACATAACCAACTCATTGCCAAAATTAACAAATCAATAGATATAAATAAATTTCATTCATAGATGACTCAATGAAATAGTCTTAGATCTAGATTCTTCTATTGATTTGCATCAAATAAGAAACAATTATGCTCAGCATAGTCATTGGTATACAAATGACTATGATTCATTAACATTATCACTTAACTATTAACTCCTAAAAGTAATTGAATTGCATAAAACTATAAAAAGAGCATCTGAAAGTATATTGCTTAAAGCATGAAAAACCTTAAAACTATAACAACTATATCTATTGTCTCTCTTAGGTTGCTAATCCTCTCTTCAAGTAGCTGACCTTTACAATATCATAAAAAAATTTACTTATAGACTCCAAGACATAGATAACTGAATGTCATCAAGGCTACAAAGTGAGATCCATAATCAAGGGGTGACGAAACAACTTAGAATAACTATCCATGATTTTCTACATTTGACAAGGGATGCATCCCTATCCAAAATCTGTGAAAAGAAGAGGAACGAGCTACAAGGGATCCAAGGTTGAAATTTCCCTTTGACTACTGAAGAATATGAAAGGTGGTTGTTTTGTCAGCTATGATTTGGCACCCAACTAGAAAGAACATTCTACTACCACCTCATTCTTGCATACCTTGCTCAAGGAGATACTCATCATAGTTGGAAAACACTTGTTGAAGTGTATTTTCATCAAGGCCATCTACCCAATCATCTTCAAATTTTATTCTCTTTAAGTTTGTAGAGGAAAGTTCTTGCATATCTCTCAATTTAATCAGCTCTCTTCTAGCAACCTTCACTTCATCCTTTATATCCATGAGCCTATCAAGTAACAAGCCTTCACCATCATCCTCTTTCTATATTACCTCCTCAAACCTATTATTCCATTTTTCCTTCAATTTATCAAGAGGAAGACCTTCCTTCACAAGGATATCCACATTAACCAAAATAGCAATCACTACTTCTAATTCATCAATCTACTCATTCAAATATTTACTAGCTTGTTGAACTTCATCTCTATGTTGATAAATGAATGTAGATCTAAATCTAATTATGCTCATAATCCTCTCAATGAATTCTACATTATCCTCATTAGGGATAGATTGCTCCAAGAGATTTTTCTTTGGCAACTTGTTGATGTCCTCTAATTTCTTGGTATGCTCTCTATATTCTTCTTCTTTTCCCAAGACTTTAGTATGTTGATTCATATCTTCCACCAACTCCAATGCACCTTCATGAACTTTAAAATTGTCAACAAGTAACTCATCTACCTCTTGGTTTAGTTGATCAACCCACTTGTCCAGCATTCCAACTTTATTTCTCATTTGAACAAGATCATCAACCTCTTTCTTGCTCAACAAAATAGTTGTGTTAGGGGCAACAACTTGTTGAGAAACGAGAGTGGAGGAATCTCTAAAGAATTTATGCAATTGATCCAATTGAGCTTTAATCTCATCTTTTATTTTTTTGTCTTCGGTCATCCTATATTTAGTGGAGGATGCCACAATGTCAGTAAGATTTGAGGGTATGTGCAGGATCATGATGGAAAAAATAGGCCCTTAAGTGGCAAAAATTTAGAAAAATCAATATTAGGAAACTTGGCATAAAAATTTGAATAAGTTATCTATATTATTTCAAAAATATGTAAGAATAGAATCTATAGAAAATTGAATATAGTTTCTAAACTACTAGGTTTATTTAAAAATAAATAAAATCTATTTGGTGAAACTTGAAATTTCAATGCAGTAGTACTTAAATTCCAGGGAAAAAATAAGAAGTAGGTGTATGTCTGACCACCCTAACCATAATAAAATGATAATATTTTTTTATAAGATTTTATATATAAGTAGAGAACTCATGTTCAGATGTGATGCATATTTTTAAAATTTATTTCCAAAAAAAATTAATTATGATTTTTTTATTACAACTTTTAAAAAATATAAAAACTCGTATGTCTGACCACCTTAACTTGGTCAACACTTCATGAAATTTAATTTTTCTTTTTTTAATCCTATAGTATGTGAAGCATAGAATGTGACACATGTTTCAAATTCAAAAAATGTGATACCATTTGAAAGTTATAGATGTTTTTCAATCAACCTATCAATTAGGACTTTAGTCGTAATTCTAATAGAAAATAAATAATAAGTATTTATTAAATGCAAATTAAAGCATAATTTATATTGGTGGAAAGTTGAGAATCTCCTCTAAAAACACTTTTCGTTTCATCAATTTTGGGTTAAAAAAAAGTCATCAGCCACATACCCTACAAAATACCCATAATATTGCCACTTTTTGACCCATCATGATCCTGCAGATACCCTCATCTATTGATTCCTTGTGGATCTCCCCAAATTAACAGTACCCAATTGGTAATCAGTCAATTACATATCTTGTTTTTCCTTTTCCACCATAGGGATTGCACATTTAGCTACGATTTCACCTATATATATTAGCTTTGTGGAATTGAGAACCCTAGCCTTTTCTTGGGTCTCTCCTTATCTATTTGTTTCATCATTTCATCCCAATTCAAGGGATGAGGTTGAACTATTTGTTTTCTTTCCAGATCAAGCTTCAACCATGTTCGAGTAGTAGGACTTATTACCTATGTAGAGGAAGAAGTATCAAGATAAAGAGGTTTCCAAATTGTTGCTCTAGGTTGAGAATCGACCTCTTGTTGTTTCTATTTCTCTACTCTTTCTTTTGCCAATCTCTCAACCTCAGCTTTATCCTTTTTCTCTTGCACCTTTTTAGCTTCTAGTTCCTTTTGCGAAAGTTCTTCATACAACCTTTTTTGTTCTGACATCTCATCCCTTTTTCTTTCCAGATATTTAACTCTATCCCATACTTTATTAGACTCTTTCTCATGCTTAGCAAGTTCTTCTACCTCCTTTTCTCTTAACAAGCGTTCTTCCTCTTCCCTCCTCTTGTGAGCTTCTTCAAATGCTCTAAATTTGGCCTCAAGGGCCTCTCTTTCTCTTCTTTATTGAGCTTTCCCTTCCTCAAGCTCATGGATTTTTTGCACCAAAGCTATTTTATCTCTTTCTTCCTTAGCTTTTAGCTCAGTTTCCTTTTGTAGTTGCAAGAGATCTTTCTTTTCTTTCTTCCTTCTTACTAGATCCTCTACCTTATTCTTGGCTTCCAACTCTTGTTGTTTAGCAAGTTCCTCATCTTGTGCCTTGGCATCAACTTCTCTTTTGGCATCCTCAAACAATTTGTATTGGTCCTCAAGAGTGAGGACATGTTTAGTCCCAAAATCCTCAGTCTCTTCATTGGATGTAGTTACAAGAGTCTCCTTGTCAGATTGGGTAGCCTTGGAATCTATATCAATTTCATGAATCTCAACCTATGGTTCCTTTCCTTTTAAAGATTTAGCCTCCATATGAATGCTTCCAATGGGAATCTCCTCAATAGGTTTCTTTGCAAGGGAAGGTTGATTTGAGGTGTCACCTCCAGTAATTGTTGAAGCACCAGATTGAGATGAAGCTTCCCATCCAACATCTATTGTGGCTTCCTCTCCTTGTGATTCGGGAATGTCTTGAGCAGGCACTGCTAGATGAGGTTCTTCTCCAGATTTGGGAGGGAAAATCTCTAATGTCTCCTTAGGAATTGTCCTTCTTTTTGTTCTTCGACACCCTTGGGGACCTGCAATTTTCCTCTTTTTAGAAGTTTGAGCCTCTAGCTCATTAATCCTCATGACCACACACTGGATACTTCTATCCAAGACTGGCCTTGCAATTTTATTAATGTTAATGGACTCGTATTCATCCCAAATCATTGGATCCAAGTCTTTGGTACCTATGTTCTCAACATCATACTAGGGGTCCAAGGTTACACCATCATCTGATAATGTATATGGAATATATTCCTTCATCCCATACTCAATCATTAATGTGATGGAAACCTTTGATAATTCCTCCTTACATAATACTCATCTTGTAGATCAATCCAAAAATCTTCTAAAAATTTTAAATGCTTGTCAAATATAGTAGGAAGCAAACCATTCATCTTATGCTTGGGATCGAAATGCTTCCTGGATGTATATAAGCCCAATTTCAAATAAATAAATCCATCACAAATTACCTTTTCTACCACATTGTGTGCACAACTATACTCTCCTAACTTCATGGAAAATTTATGGCAACCAGTCTTATCATTGGTAGCAAATTTGATGTTGACCCCTATGGCTTGATAGATGAATTCTATCAGAATAATTATGTTACTAGAACATCTAGGAAGTAAGTGAGGATGACCATCAAAACTAGCTAGCCTAAAGTAAGTAAACTTTCCATATTGGATGTACCAATGTCCCCATTCTACAATAAATTCCATAGCTTCCCTACTTAATCTATACCTTGCATCACCTATCAATCAGTTAATGTTGAAATACAAGAATCTGCCATTAATCCTTCTATAATGTAGCTCAAATGTTTACAAAGTTAACTGAGCATAGTGATTCCACACTTTGTTCTATCCAGGGGCTTCTCCTAATACTCCAATTGCATTCAAACCAAGGAAAATGACTCTCCTTGAAACTACATACATGACATAAGAAGTCATAAAGAAGATCTTTGTCTCCCTCACTCTAAGCATTTGATTATGTAGGCACTCTGACAAAATCATTGGCCAATAAAATTGTTGCCTGCCATCCAAAATAGTTTGAATGAATGGAAACAGATCCATTCCTTGAAATGTGAAGAATCTCTCTTTTTGAACACTTTGGAAAGCATCGTGATTATGTCTCCAATCTCCTTATTGAAATATGACCTCTTAGGCTGATCAAGAAGCTTGGTCAAAGATTTCTTTTCCACCCTCATCCACTTTTTGTTCATGTGAGTCCTATTGGTTTCCTTCTTATTGCTATTCAATTGTAATGCCTTTGCTTCAATTAGTTGTTTGGGGTTCTGTGGTGTAAGTTCATTAAACATGAACCTTATCATCTGTGGAGTGAGATTAATGATGATATTCCCTTGCAAGTCCACACATTACCTTGTTACTAGGTTATAAGCCCCTACTGCAATAACTATGAGCTTCGGGCATTGGATTGATAGCAAAAAGAGGGCAACATGTGCCAATCTAGATTGAATAATTATTTCTATTCTCCCTATTGCATCCTCCGTGAAATTTTCTTCATTCAAATCCTCATAGTTGAATGGACCAAGATTTTTATCAGTAACATCAACCCAATCTGAGTCTACCTTGTTGGCTGTAAAATTTGGACTCTTATGTTTATATCTTAAGGTGTATGGGAGTTGCTCCACCTTTATCTTTTTAGGCTTTGTTCCTTGTCTTGAACTTTGTGTAGGGTGGCTCCCCCTTTGAGAAGCTTCCTTCAATGCTCCTAACATATTTTATCCCTACAATACAACCCTGGATTAGATGAATAAAAGCAAGGAAATCATCACATCAATATTACCTTTGATATCATCTTCCATTACTTTAGGGTAACTCTCTATACTTAGTCAAATTTTATACCTACTCAAAGTGGAGCTAAAAGAGAATCAGGAATAGAAATATTCTTAACATAGGTAGGATCATGACTAGAGCCAAAATAAGACCGAAACTGAGATTGGAATGGGAACCAAACCAAGAATCAGTTGATGGTTCCAAGTTCATCTCCCACTTCGGTTCCACTTCTACCAAAAGAAGAAGGGTGTGGACTAAAGTCAACTTTGATCAGGAGTGGGATCAATTTGGGAATTGACTCTCATGAAAATATTTTATGGAACAAGTTCATCCCCAGATCCGGGTATGTGCAGGATCATGATGGGCCAAAAAGTGGCAATATGATGGGTATGTGGCTGACAACTTTTTTTTACCCAAAATTCATGAAATGAAAAGGGTTTTTAAAGGAGATTTTCAGCTTTTGACAAATATAAATTATGCTTTACTTTGAATTTAATAAGTAATTATTATTCATTTTCTATTCAAATTACACTAAAGTTCTTATTGATAGGCTAATTGAAAAACATCTATAGCTTTCAAGTGGTATACATTTTTTGAATCCAAAACATGTGTCACATTCTATGCTTCACATACTATAGGATTAAAAAAAGAAAAATTGAATTTCATGAACTTCTGACCAAGTTAAGGTGGTCAAACATATGAGTTTTTTTATATTTTTAAAATTTGTAATAAAAAATTCATAATTAATTATTTACTTGGAAAAAACTATAAAAAAATATACATCACATCGGGACATGAGTCCTCTACTTATATCTAAAATATTATAAAAAATATTATCATTTTATTGTGGTTAGGGTGGTCAAAAAACACCTACTTATTTTTCCCTGAAATTTAAGTACTACTGCATTGAAATTTCAAATTTTCACCAAATAGATTTTTTTTTTCAAACAAACCTAGTAGTTTAGAAATCAATTTCAATTTGCTACAAATTCTATTCTTACATGTTTTTGAAATAATATAGATAACTTATTCAAATTTTTATGTCAAGTTGCCTAACTTAGATTTTTTTGAATTTTTTGCCGCTTAAGGGCTTGTTTTTTCCATGATGATCCTACACATACCCATCCACTCTTGCTAGTTTACCATTAACAAAAAGCAAGTTTAAACACCTAGTCACAATAGCTTAAGACTTAGGTCACATGAAACCATAAGAAAACTTTAAATAAGGGGCTTAACCTCACCTTTAATACGACAAAACCAGATTTGAACTTTTTAGGGAATGATATTATAAAGGTCAACACACAAACCATAGTTTGCATGATCATTCAACTTATTAAAATTAGGGCATCAAATCCTTGATGTTAAAACCACTAAACCAACACCAAAATCATATCAAAAGGGGTTGTCAAGGAGATTTGAACATTTTAGAGCACATGAGATCCCTCAAAATGAAACCCTACTTAAAACTAGAGCAGGACAATACAGACACAACCACCAAATGAAAAAAATGATAGTAGAACAACCAAAACAAAGAGGAAAAGAAAACAAACAAAATGGAAATCAAAACAAAAACAAAAACCAACAAGAAACAACAAGTGAAACAAAGAAGGAAACGAGTGAAGATTCACAAAAGAATGTTTCACGAATGTGTTAAGAACAGAACAAAAAGATAGAAATGGGAAAAATGCAAATGGAATAGGAGAACCACCTACCTAAAAACACTGCCAAAAAAGGTTGAAACTTGACAAGAATATGCTCATGAATGTGCACCCAAAACCAATTCTCACTCCACTCCAAATTACTCAAGATTTGGCTCGTAAAAATGCTTAAGATAATAATTATGAGCCAAAATAACCTTGATTAAAGGTTAAAACCCATTTTACATGTGTGAAGGAATTGCAATTAATGTCATTAATGTAGTTGGTAGGGTGTGGAATCAAAAAGGTCAAAGGTAAGGCAGACACGAAATTTTTGTCAAAACAGAACAATAAACTTTATCCAAGTCTCTCATCCCATTCCAAATACGGCTTTGACATTGCAACAAAGAAAAATGACAATGAAAGAATGAGGGCAGCGTCAAAACCAAAACTAGACCTGGAACTTTTACAAAGTTTTGAGTTTGGTTCCAATTCTAGTTTCGCTCCTGAAAAAAGGAACAAAGACCAACACAAAGAAAGAGAAAAAGGAAACAAAACGGAATGGGACTGGAACAGAAATTTGACCCGTACAAGACACAAAACAATCAAAAGACACAAATGAAAACAATGGGAGCAGAGTCAGAACCAAAACTAGACCCAAAATTTTTACAAAGTTCCAAGTTTTATTTCCATCCCAGTTCCGCTTCTAGTGAAAAAAGGAAATGGAGGAGAAAGGAAGTCAAAATAAAAACTAAGGGAGGAAACCAACACAAGAAAAACAACAAAGAAACTTATCAGTAAGAAACATATAACTAGAATCGGAATGGGAACTAGACCACCTGAACTTTACCAAAGTTCCAAGTTCGGTTTTGTCCCATGTTTTTTACCTATGAAAACAAAAGAAATAAGGTCTTAGGAGGAAAAACAACAACTCCTAAGGCTCAAACAAAACACCAATGACAAACAAAGACAAGGGGGGCCCATTTTGACCAAAACCAAAATTGGGTGGTTATGCAAGGAATAACAAGTCAATTAAGTTTTGTGATTTTGAGTTAATTGAAATTGAATAAAGACCTTAGTTATGCTAAAGTTGTGCACAACAATTTATTTTATTTTGGTTGGAGAAGAAAATTTCATGAGAATTTTTCTGAGGAATTTACTGGGATGGTTTTTGGAGAGAATTTTTCTGTGCTTTTGGAGTTTCTGGTTTGCTTGAGCTTGGATTTTGAATGATTGGAGATTACTAGATTTAGAATTTGGTTTTGGATCTTCTTCAAATTTCATTTTCTATAGCTTTAATTTCCGGGTTGGTTCGATTTCCTTTCTCTACATATTTTAATTTGGAAAAGATTGTCTTCTTTGTGTCTTTCTTGATGCATGTGGAATTGGAGAGCTTTTATATTTTCCTATGAAATG
The DNA here is from genome assembly GCA_007258455.2 of Sequoia sempervirens. Classification (NCBI taxonomy): domain Eukaryota; kingdom Viridiplantae; phylum Streptophyta; class Pinopsida; order Cupressales; family Cupressaceae; genus Sequoia; species Sequoia sempervirens. The sequence goes on along the minus strand of VDFB02058242.1, from coordinate 176,834,005 downwards.
TCTATGTATGCTCAGTGGCTATTGTAGGATGTTTTGAGTATTCCCTTGGCTTAGGAAAGACGGTAATGGTGGTTTTTCATCCTATTGATTTGGAATTTTAGTGTCTTCTTTATCCATGAGTAGTTGTGTGTGAATGTTTCCTTGTAATGATGTTGAATTTCTTTGGTATGATCTTGTTGGCATCATTCGTGTTTTTCTTTGGCTCTAATATGGTTTTCCACACCATCTAGATTTTTCTTTGAGTCGTTATGTGAATCCATTACCAATTTTGGGTGGTTTTGTCACTTGTTTTATTCTATTTTTCTTGTTTTTGATCTCTGGTGTCTATGTGCCACAAAATGGCTTCAATGCGTCTCTTTTAGGATTTAGAGCTTGTACCAAAGGTTTTTTGTGAACATCTTGAGTTCCTGTACGATGCTTATGCATTAATATTTTCTCCTTGTATTTATTTATTTATATAAACATATGTTGAATTGTTGTTTTGTTCTATTTTGTAGTGTTTCAAGCTAAATATGAAAATATTGTATTCACAGTGGTAGTTTTAAATTGAATATGTATATATATTCATTTGTGGGTGTTTTTATTTATTTATAAATGATTTAAAAATGTACTTCTATGTTATTGGGTTTAAAATCTTCCAAAGTTAAGGAACGAAAACTTGTTATGTGAAGCTTATTGTGTTTGTACTTTATTGTTCAATTGCAATGATATAACTTGGGATTTAGCCATGCAAGTTTAATTGTTACCTTGAGGGTATTTTGAATGTTAAATGATTTGTGTCATGATTGAGATGTGATCATTCATGGATTTTTTTAATGTGCATGATGGATATCCTTTGTAATTGTTAATGAGTTATGTTATTAGGAAGAGTGGCTTACGATAGGGGCCAAAAACCTAAGAGGTAACTAGGGTAATCTATCAGGAGTTTATATTTCAATGTAAACCTAATTAAATGTATCAGGGTTTGGGTAGTGTTCATTAAATAATTCAAATAATTTGATATCCTCGCCTAATTCCTTAGTACTTGTATAGATTAAGAGTAAGTTAAGATGGCCTCGAATGGCATGATCGACTAATTTGTCTTCTTTAAAGGTAGTTTAGTTCCACATGAGTTTTTTTAGGGAATGAGAATTAGTAGAGGTTGCCAGGATAACTCGGTATGAAGGCCGGTAGTTTAAGAAGATTCACCAAGGTAACCTATAATAAACTATGTAATGACACTCTTTTCCTAATGCATGCTATGTGGTATCTTGTGTAGAGTTACCCTTGTTTATGTTGTTGCTTCTAGGAGTTTTGTATGTTATTATGTGATTTAGCTGTCGACATGTCGTGATGTGTACATCAATCCATGTAAATGTTATGCTATGTCTTCATGTTTTTTTATCTTTGTGGACTTGATATTATCTCCTAGCATGGAGGGGTGGACCTTAGGGTACCATATGGTTTGGAGGAATGTGCTTTTTCCTCCATTAGGTTCCCTTATAGGTGTAGTTGTACTTGGATAATATTGTTCTTGTGACAGGTTCCTCATTCTACATAGTTCGTGATGTTGGACGCTAAGCGTGCTCATGAACAAGGTTGAAAAATGTGTTATGGTCTTCATTTATACTATATACACTCTTGATGTAACTTGAATATTGTAATAATCTCTAGATAATGTTATTATGTTGTTACGAGAGTTGTCATAATCTCACTTGATGTAACTTGAATATTGTAACTTGACTACAATATTATTATGTGATTTGATCATTCATTATTAATATGATTTATCCTTATGCTTTATGTCTCTTGGATAGTGATGTGATGGTCTTTCTTGTGAATGTTTAAGTAGTGTTGTCACGAAACCCTGAGAATGTCTAGGTGTGTACGCCTCTTTTGTACTCTTGTTATAATAGAATGTCTTTTAAAATAAAATTATTTGGTTATTTTTTCACTTTATGTGTTGTTCTTTGGGTTCCTTGGCGGGCTGTTATAGCTTGGTATCAAAGCACAAGGTTCTAACACTCTAGATTCTTGTGAGCCCATTAGGTTGTCCTAGATGTTAGACTCTAAAGTTGTGTTTTACAATTGTCCTTTTCATCTTGTAACTAATAGTTGTCCTTGATTTTATGTAGGACGATGCCTAGATGATGAGGTAGGGGTTCTGGTCATGCACAAGGTGGTGGTTGTGGGGCTAACCACCAAGACACTCCCTCTCAAAGTTCACATAGGAGTGATCATGCATAACAACTGGGTCCTCAATTGGATCAAGCAACCAGGGAATTGAATCCTACACAAAAAGAGTTAGAGGGAGCATAGTTGTGTCCCTTACTAGAGGAGGCTCTTGCTTGACTTGGTCCTAGATAGGAGGCTAGACAGGAGGATGCTAGAGAGAGAGACTAATTACCTAGAAGGGTTGTTGAGACAATTGAGTATGATGTTTCTGCGGGGCACATGAGAGAATTATTAAGGGCACACCCTCCCACATTCGATGATACTAGCGGTGTTTTGGAGGTGGAAACTTGGTTGATAGACTTGGGGTGGTGCTTTGCTATACAACCATATGGTAGCAAAACTAGAGCTAGATGTGTCATTATGCATCTTAGGAGCTTTTCCTCTACATGGTAGTGATTGGAGGAGTAGAAGCTTTATCTAGAGATTGGCTCTATTTTGTGCGACATGTTTTTGGAGAGATTTAGAGTGTGTTTCCTATTAGAGCAATGGAGATAGCACCGTACAGATGAGTTCCATGATTTGCATCAGATGGCCATGATAGTTGAGTAGTTTGAGTGTAGGTTCTACGAGATCAAACAATATGCCAGAATTGTGGACGATGAGGCTATGATGGTATAACACTTCATTAGGGGCTTGAATGCCCATGTCAGTGGAGGATTCAGAGTCTTCAAGCTGAAGACTATGGAGGTAGTCATAGAGAAGGCACATCTTGTGGAGGAAAACTTGATAATGGCTTTGGGTGGACATACATGTGTCCAAAAAGGTAGTGCACCTTTTGTAGGATTTGGTCCACAAGGCGATCAAACTCAGACATGGGGTTCCTCTCAGAACCAATAGGCACCCACTAAAGGTGGATAACAATAGAAACATTACCCCCAAGGAATAAGAATTCTCAAGCTTAGCAGGGTAATAGTTCACAACCAGGGAAGAATTGTAACTGGTGGTGAAATAAGCACAGCTTTCAGGATTAGCCAACATAGAGTGCATAGTCTATGGTTAGGAAAGGAAATTTTCAGTAGTCTAGTGCACCTTTGGGTTGTAGAGGTTTTGGCAGAGGTATTAGTTGCTTTTCATGTGTTTAGCAAGGTCACATTTCTAGGCACTGCCCTATGAGAGATACATCAGGATTTGGTCAGCGACTGACAACTTGAGAGTTGATAGTTGGAGATACAGGTCATTCACATAAAGTTTTTGCTACTAGATAGTTTTGGAGATGTAGACAAAGGTACTAGTTGGTAGTTTAGGAAAGACATTTTTCAATGGTCTAGTGCACCTTTGGGTTGCAGAGGTTTTGGCAGAGGTACTGGTTTCTTTTCATGTGTTCAACAAGGTCACATTGCTAGGCATTGCCCTATGAGAGATACATCAGGATTTGGTCAGCGACTGACAACTTTAGAGTTGATAGTTGGAGATGCAAGCCGTTCACATAGAGTTTTTGCTATGGTAGATAACCATCAAGCTGATCATCAGAATACTGTGATTGACTCTTCAAGTTAGTTATAGGGTACTAATTTTTCTATCCTTTTTTATTCTAGAGCTTCTAATTCATTTATTTCACCCTCTATTGTTGGGTGATGTGAACTCATGTCAATCAAACAAGATGCTAGGTGGTAGGTATAATTGGCCTCTGGGGTGAAGGTAGCAGTAGAAGCCCTTGTTCGCAATGGTGAACTAAGGATTGGATTGCTATCTACCTTAGTAGATCTTCATGTTACACCTCTTCATTCTTATGACATTGTTTTGGGTATGGATTGGTTGGGGTCCCATCATGCAGTGATTAATTGTTGGCAAAATATAGTACATTGTTTTGATGATTTTGGTGCAAAAGTTAAAATATTTGGCATACAGAAACTCATCTCCTTGTAGATTATATCAGCTATGCAATTGATGAGATGCCTTCATCAGGTTTGTCAGTTGTTTGTAGCAACAATTAATGATTTGGAGGTATGGGAGAGTCAATAGGTATCTCTTGATGATTACCCTATTCTTGGGGAATTCGTAGATGTTTTTCCTAATGGTATTCCTAGTATGCCACCAAAACATGACATAGATTTTGAAATTGACTTGGTTCCTAGAGCAGAGCCTATATCTCGAACTCCATATAGAATGACCACATAGGAATTTGAAGAGCTTCATCTATAGTTGGAGGAACTTTAGGCTAAGGGTTTTATACATCCAAGCATTTCCCCTTGGCGAGCACCTATCATCTTCATGAAGGAAGGATCTCTTAGATTGTGTATCGATTATTGTCAATTGAATAAGGTGACAGTAAAGAATATATATCCCTTACCCAAAATTGATGATCACTTTGATCAAATCAAGGGAGCTAAGGTGTTTTCTAAAAATGATTTGAAATCGGGTTACCATTAGTTGCACATTTTAGAAGCGAACATTCATAAATGAAATTTCAAACTCACTATGGGCAATATGAGTTCATAGTGGTACCATTTGGGTTAACAAATGCACCATCCTTTTTCATGAGTTTGATGAACGGTGTTTTCTGTACTTACCGTGATCATTTTGTTCTCATGTTTCTTGATGATATTTTGATCTATTCAAGAGATATGAAGGAGCACAAAGAGCATATGAGATAGGTTTTGTAGTGCTTGAGAGAGAATCATTTGTACACAAATTTGGTGAAGTGTGAGTTCTTCAAAATTGAGGTGAAATACCTTTGTCATATTATCTCTAGAGAGGGTATTGTTGTGGATCCTTCGAAGATCCAAGCCATCATTGATTGCCCTATTCCTACCAATGTATATGAGGTTCACAGTTTTATGGGTCTTGTCAGGTATTACAAATGGTTTGTTCTATGGTTTTCAAGGATTTCTCATCCCATTACTTTTCTTTAGAGGAAGGGGAAGAAATTTATTTGGTCAGATCAATGTTAGTTGGCTTTTTAGACACTCAAAATTAAATTTGACTAGTGTTCCTATCTTAGCCATTCTTGACCCTAGTGAGGACTTTGTCATTTGAACTGATGCATCTTTGGAGGGATTAGGAGCCATGCTGATGCAAGATGGTCATGTGATCGCTTATGAGTCTCACAAGTTCAAGGATCATGAACTAAACTATCCTACTCATGATTTGGAGCTAGCTGCAATTGTTCATGCTCTAGTTTGTTGGAGGCATTTCTTGTTGGGGAACTGTTTTGAGCTTCATAGTGATCACCATAGTCTATAGTATATTTTCACATAGCCTAATTTGAATGCTACGCATAGACAGTGGATGGAGTTCTTATGCAAGTATGACTTCGAAGTGAAATATATCTTGGGTAAGGAGAACATAGTGGCTAATGCTCTTAGTTGGCAAAGGCATGAGCTTTCTATCGTGGCTCTTGAAGTTGATTTGAGGAGCCAAATTTTAGTGGCACTTCCTACAGATAGACTGTATTAGGAGGTGAAGATGAATTTAGGATCGGGTAGACCGTTGGAGGGTAGATTCACAAGTTATCCTCTTGAGCTAGATGGATTTTTGGGACATTTGGGTCATATCTACGTACCACATATAGAAGGTATTCGCACTTTTATTATGTTAGAGGAACATCCAACACCTTATTCAACTCATCTTGGTGTTAATAAGATGCATGCGAACCTTCAACAATTGTACAATTTTCCAGGAATGAAGTGTGATATCACTGATTTTGTTTCTAGATGTCTTGAGTGCCAGAGAGTTAAGGTTGAGCACCAACATCCTATAAGACTATTGCAGCCACATCTTGTTCCTCAATGGAAATGGGATATCATATTGGTGGACTTCATTGTTGGTTTACCTATGTCATCTCGTCGACATGATGCTATTATGGTTACTATTGATAGGTTGACTAAGGTAGCTGGTCTAATGTTAGGATCTAGGAATGTTCCACGTTAATAATAACTTTTACAATGATTAAATTGAAGGCCTTTAAAATTTAATTCCATAATTAAAATGCTTACACAAGCATTCAATGATTAAACAACCAAATTAAAGTGATGACAATAATAGAAGAGAGAAAGGAGATAGAAGAAAAAACACAAGTTGATAATGGATTTTTCTAATATGGCTATGTCTTCGGGTCCCTCTCAAAAAAGGTGACTAATCCTCTATAATGCTCCAAACAAATTACAAGCCTTCAACTAACAAAGGGTCGAGTCTTCTGGTTACAAAGAGTTACAAAGTTCCCGTCCTTCAAGTGTGAGAAAATAATTATCCTTCAATGCATGTAGAGTTGAACATACAAGACTCCAAGAAAATTCTCTCACAAAATCACCACTTCTAAGTCACCACTTACAAAGTAAATTCTCTTACAAAATTCTCCACCTGCTTGGTTACCCAAGTCCTAAACTCGCCCCTTTTTATACATTTAATTTTTCCTAATATGGTTTAAAACCATATGATTTACAAATCTCCCATTTGTACAATAAAATCTTTAATATTCCCCTTAATTTTGAAATAATCTTCACAAAATAATCTAACTCCTTTGAATTATAGGCCCTTATAATTTTGGGCTTACAAAATAATATAAATCCCCTTTTAAAAGAATGGTTTATAATTCATCTTATAATCCTTCCCGGATCCATTCCTTTAAAAACCTTTATGAATCACTTTTAATATTATCTAAGCCATTTTTATTATATCTTATCACTAAGATTTAGGGATTTAAATACCTTAAATTATTTTAAAATCTTCTAAAAATCTTGTAAGATCGTTAAAAATCTTCAACAATCTTTAAAAATCTTTAAAAATCCCCTTAAAAATCTCTGAGTTTGGGCTTTTAAAAATTAAAAGGTTTAATAAATTAAATATAAGGGAATTTAGCTTTTAAATTATATTTTAAACAACTCCATGTCATCATTTTTTCCACATCATCATGGTCAACCCTCAACTTTGACTGGCCATAACTTTCACGTACAGACTCAAATTTGGTATGTTCAAAATGCATCAGAAAGCTCTTAATGAGATCTTTGACATGGTGATGAAATTTGGAGCATATGGAACACTTCAATATTTGATGAAAAGTATCCACTTGGATTAGTCCTCCCTACTAGAGAACTTTTGGACCTCCAAAAGTTACATTTATTCAGAATTTAAGTGAGGGTGTGGCCTCCCCACTTGTCCTTTATCACCTATTTATGTGTACACCTGGCTTAACACCACAATCAGGACTGCAATAACATTGTTGAACATATACATCATTCTATCACTTTTGTAAGCATCTACATCAAATATTACAACCATTAACCAATAAACACCAACTAATATCAAGTTGAATAACAATGTAGATATGAAAGAGAATGAATTAAAAATATGTCTATCTTTCACAATAGAAACATTTTTACCGAAGGGAATTTCCAAATTCCCAACCAAAAGTTGGAGACTTGGATTGTCAATGCTTTCATTTACTGTTTCCTCATGTTGTACTATTGGTGTATCCTACGACATGTGATTAGCCTTGATTACCTCAAGTTCATGTCAAGAACCACCTGAATTAACAGTCATAAGAGACAAATATTTACTTTCATTAATCACCCTTTTTAACTTCCCTATGTTTGCAAAAGATCTATCAGCCTTGATTTTGTGAGAATGTGCAACATACTTGATACCATCTTTAAACAAGTGATAATGATTAAATTCCTTGTATAAAATAGCCTTCCAATCATATACATAAGGGCTACCCAATAGTATCCCACATATGTCTAGTGGAACCACATCAAACTGTACCCCATCAACAAACTTACTTGTGATTGTGAATCTCAAAATGTGTTGCCTTATTACTTGCAACTCATTATTTTTCCAAACCCAACCTAGTGGATAAGGTTTCTTATGTTGTGTAGTTTTCAATCCCAAGTTTCTTAAAACATCTTTAGAAATTAAGTTAACATGAGATCCACTATCTATGAGTGCATCAATTTTAGTATGCTTAGCAACAACCCTTATGTGAAAAATCTCATTTCTTTTCTTATCTTCAGGGACATCATTAACTTAAGAAGTAGAAGCACAGCTATCAAAGGAAATATTGGCAATAGGAGCCTTGCCTTTCAAACCCATTGTTGTTGTCTTAGTTTCATCCTCGGACTCTGAACCAAGATCCATAACAACATTTGTGGCCTCCTTCTTACCTTTCTCTTTACGAGCCCATTTCAATTTCAATTCAGGATGCAACTGCCAGTAGTGATCTTCATCATGACCTTTCCTATCACAATGAGAGCATGATAGTTTATCATCCTTCTTCTTAATGGTAGTTTTCTTCTTACCCTTTCCTTTATCTTTAGATTTACCTTCAGACTTAGATGGCTTCTTGTCAGATTTATCAATGAAATTACCCTTACCTCTTGACTCTAAGTGAGTGGCCTGGACACTTCATCCAAATTACTAGGATTCAAAACCATAATGGAATGTATTAGATAAGAGTGAAGACCACCTATGTACTTAAGAAAGGTATCCTGGGTGTACAATGGAACATTCAATGCAATATCCCTTTTCCTGAATTCATGGCTATACTCTTGGATAGTTTGACCTTTCCCTTGCCTAAAATTTTTCTAGTGCATCATTAACTATTGCATACCTAGTAGAAAAAATTGCTTCTTAAGAGCATTAAAAAATTCTACCCAAGTTAAATTGAGTGTACCATGTTGTGAAATTTTTACTCAGGTTCTATTCTCCCACCAAGTGAGAGTTGTTTCTCCCAATTGAAGAGTAGCTAAATTGAACCTAGAAGCATCATCTAAGAGACCTTGAAATCTACAGTACACTTCTACTTGTTGAACCCAGTCATCTAATTTCTCAACATTCAATTCCCCACAATACTTAGGTGGATCAAATTTTACATCCAATTTAATTTCAGGCTTATGTGTACCCTTGAAAGGATTAGCAAAAGAAGTAGAATCAGTACAAGAAGATGGAGAAGAAGGAGAAGATGGAGAAGAATGAATTCATAGAGGCTCATCTCCACCTCTTGGTATTTTCCTTTTATCCTTCTGATCTTCACACTTCTCTCACTTCGAAGTATCTCCTTTTTCATGCTTTTGTTCTATCTTTTCATGCCTTTATTGAAAAATAATTTCTACCATTACGCTCATGTAAAGGAAAGCTTTCTAAAGGCTTCTTTCATCGTTCTCCAGAACCTCATGTGCACTTACCATTTCTTACATTTTTCGATGAACTTCATTTCCCAATCTCAAGATTATACTCTACAAATGTTCCTTCACCTTATTTGCTCTTCGCTCTCATTATCACTCACCTCTACAAACACCAGTCACAACAAAGCTCTGATACCACTTGATTTTATGTTAGGATCTAGGATTGTTGCACGTGAATAATAGCTTTTACAATGATTAAATGGAAGGTCTTTAAAATGTAATTTTGTAATTAAAATGCTTAAATAAACATTCAATGATTAAACAACCAAATTAAAGTGATGACAATAATAGAAGAGAGAAAGGAGATAGAAGAAAAAACACAAGTCGATAACAGAGTCTTCTAGTTACAAAGAGTCACAAAGTTCTCCTCCTTCAAGTGTGGCAGAATAACACTACTCAAAAGCACAAAGTTGAACATACAAGACTCCAAGAAAATTCTCTCAAAAGATCACCACTTCTAAGTCACCACTTACAAAGGAAATTATCTAACAAAATTCTCCACTTTCTTGGTTACCCAAGTCCTAAACTCCCCCCTTTTTATACATTTAATTTCGTCTAATAAGGTTTAAAACCATATGATTTACAAATCTCCCATTTTTATAATAAAATCTTTAATATTCCCCTTAATTTTGAAATAATCTAACTCCTTTGAATTATGGGATCTTAAAATTTTGGGATTACAAAATAATATAATTCACCTTTTAAATGAAGAGTTTATAATTAATCTTATAATCCTTCCCAGATTCATTCCTTTCAAAAGCTTTATGAATCATTTTTAATATTATCTAAGCCCTTTTTATTATATCTTGTCACCTAGATTTAGGGATTTAAATCCCTTAAAATATTTTAAAATCTTCTAAAAATATTGTAAGATCCTTACAAATATTTAAGAATCTTTAAAACTCTTTTAAAATCCCCTTAAAAATCTTGTAGTATGGGCTTTTAAAAATTAAAAGGTTTAATAATTTAAATATTAGGGAATTTAGCTTTTAAATTCTATTTTAAACAGCCATGTCATCATTTTTGTCACGTCATGATTCTTGCCATGTCATCATTCCTACCACATCATCATCTGGTCAACCCTCAACTTTGACTAGCCATAACTTTCACATGTGGACTCAGATTTGGTTTATTCAAAATGTGTTAGAAAGTTCTTGACAAGATCTTCAACATGGAAGTGAAATTTGGAGCATATGGAACACTTCATTTTTTTACGAAAAGTATCCACCTAGATCAATAGCACATTTTTCTCTAGTGTGTACTTCCTATAATGCCTCTTTTGTGGCCAAGATATTTATGGAGGATATTGTTTGGTTGCACAGAAATTCCTCGCAGAATCATTTCAAATAGAGATCCTATGTTTACATCAGCATTATGGACATCTTTACAACATGCCCTAGGTACTCAGTGAACTTTAGTTCATCCTATCACCTTGAGACTGATGGCCAAACTGAGAGAGTCAATTAGATTCTTGAGTATATGCTCAGGATGTATGTAAGGGATCAATAGTCGCGATGGTAAGATTATCTTTAGTTAGTGGAGTTTTCCTATAATAATGGGTATCATAGTTCCATAGGTATACCTCCTTCTCAGGCATTATATGGATGTCCTTTTTAGACTCTATTGAGTTGGGATCAACTTGAGGATAGAGTTCTACTTGGACTTGGGATGCTTCAGGATATGGAGCAACAAGTTGATCACATCAAAGAACACTTGGTGATGGTGCAAGATAGGTAGAAGAAGTATGTCAATGCATAGAGTGGATTGTTAGTTTTTAGTTGGAAATAAGGTATTGCTTTAGGTGGGTCCGTGGAAGAGTCCAATCTATTATGGAAAAGGCTCTAAGCTCATGCCTCATTTCATTGGATGATTTGAGATTCTAGAGAGGATTGGTCCTGTAGTGTATCATCTTGCTTTACTACCTAGTTTGTCATGCATTCATGATGTATTCCATGTATCTATTCTTAGGCCTTATCATCCTGATATTTCACATGTGCTCATTTGGAATGCATTACAGGTAGAGGACGAGTAGTTAGCTTTGGAGCTCGTGGGTGTTCTTCAACAGAGGAGACTCACCCTTAGGGGTCGAGCCATTGATTAGGTGAGGGTCTAGTGGGATCCTAGTGGTGAGGCATCAACTACTTGGGAGGATGCAACACACATGAGAGAGCTTTATCCATATCTATTTGCAAGCTTCTAGAAGTAAGCCTTATCCTAGGGGGAGAATGTAGTGTCCCTCCACTTGTTGCACTTTGATTTAGATTGTTTCTATTTTTTCAATAGTATTTTTAGTTGTTTTGATACTATGCTACATTATTTCAATTATGACACTCATACAATGTTGGTTTTATATTGTGTTGATGATATATAAGATACATTGTTGATCATTTGATTATGTTTGTGTGGCGACATTATGATATACATTACATGTGTTATGGATTTATACTATTTTAGAGAATTAGTGTGTTTATGATGTAGTACTGTATGTTAGTCTTGGTGAAGGAGATAGTGTAGCATAACTCACTCGTGAGTACCCTACTACACTACAACTCTCTTTCACAGTGTGATTGTTGGTTTATGCAGATATGTTTAATAGTGATGTTTGATACAGTTTGCAAGTAATAGGCATCAACTCCACTTTCTTTTTAGGTTTGAGTGTGCCCTAACCCAATGGAAACATGTTGTTTTGAAGATAATGTCAGGTCCTTCTTTGGCCATCATTCCCTTGTACGGCGATTATCTGTTTTGTCACCTATCATTGTATTGTCATTCGAGTTCGTTGTGTCATTCATGTTTGCATCTTGATTGGAAATTCATTAATTAGTTAAATGGTTTATTAATTAATTTATTTGATTTAATGTAAATTTATTTAAAATTTAAATTAGAATAATTGTGTTTATGGTTTGATTTATTAAATTAAATTAAACAAGATATTTATTTGAATGTAATTGTTGATTTCATTGTGAAAATTTTAAAAAATAAAAATTAGATATTTGAAGGTTTGTTTTCAAGAAATTGTAGATAAATATTTGAAATATAGAATTTGAGTTAGAATCTTGATTTGAAGTCAGAAAGTGTTATCTGGTGTAATTGGGTAATTAGAACTAGTTAGTCAATCTTGATTGCATGCTGATAGTTAGTTAAGTTTTGTGATTTTGAGTTAATTGAAAATGAATAAAGACTTTGGTTATGCTAAAGTTGTGCACACCAATTTATTTTCTTTTTGCTGGAGAAGAAAATTTCGTGGGAATTTTTTTGAGAAGTTTGTTGGGTTGGTTTTTGGAGAGATTTTTTCTATGAATTTGAAGTTTCTAGTTTTTTTGAGCTTGGATTTTGAATTATTGAAGATTAATGGATTTGGAATTTTTTCTTGGATCTTCTTCATATTTCATTTGTCATATCCTCAAATATTAATGGATTTGGAATTTCTAGGTTGGTTCGATTTCCTTTCTCTGCAGTTTTTCATTTGGAAAATATTGTCTTCTCCGTGTCTTTCTTGTTGCATATGGAATTTGAGAGCTTTTATATTTTCTTGTGAAATGTATTTGTATGCTCAGTGGCTACTGTAGGATGTTTTCAATATTCCCTTGGCTTAGGAAAGATGGTAATGGTGGTTTTTTATCCTATTGATTTGGAATTTTAGTTTCTTCTTTGTCCACGACTGCTTGTGTGCGAGTGTTTCCTTGTAATGATGTTGAATTTCTTTGGTATGGTCTTTCTGGCATCATTCATGTTTTTCTTTGGCTCTAATATGGTTTTTCACACCTTTCAAAAGTGTCTTTCAGTCATTACATGAATCCATGACCAATTTTGCATGGTTTCATCACTTGTTTTATTTTGTTTTTCTTGTTTTTAGTCTCTGGTGTCTATGCACCATAAAATGGCTTCAATGCACCATAATATGTCACCAATGTGCCACAAAATGGTGTCTATGTGTGACAAGAAGGCATGGATGAGCCATTTTGTCTTGCTTTGCCAATTTGATGGATTTTGTCATTCGTAGGTCTCTTTTTGAATTTAGAGCTTGTACGAAAAGTTTTTTGTGAACATCTTGAGTTTTTCTATGATGCTTATGGATTAATATTTTCTCCTTGTATTTATTTATTTATAGAAACATATGTTGAATCATTGTTTCCTTCTATTTTGTAGTGTTTTAAACTAAATATGAAAATAATGTATTCACAACGGTAGTTATAAATTGAATATGTATATATATTCATCTGTGGGCATTTATATTTATTTATTAATGATTTGAGAATGTACTTCTATGTTATTGGGTTCAAAATATTCCAAAGGTTAGCAAAGAAAACTTTTTCTATGAAGCTTATTGTGTTTGTACTTTATTGTTCAATTGCAATGATATAACTTGGGATTTAGCCATGCATGGTTTAATTGCTACCTTTAGGGTATTTTGAATGTCAAATGATTTGTGTCATGATTGAGATGTGATCATTCATGGATTTTTTTAATGTGCATGATGGGTACCCTTTGTAATTGTTAATGAGTTATGTTATTAGGAAGAGTGGCTTATTATAGGGGCCGAAACCCTAAGAGGTAACCAGGGTAACCTATTGGGAGTTTATAATTTAGTGTAAACCTAATTAAATGTATTAGGGGTTGGGTGGTGTTCATTAAATAATTTAGATAATTTGATTACCTGGCCTAATGCCTTAGTGCTTGTATAGATTAATGGTAGGTTATGATGGCCTGGAATGGCATGATTAGCTACTATTTCTTCTTGAAAGGTAGTTTGGCTCCACATGAGTTTGTTTAGGGGCTGGGAATCGGTAGAGATTGCCAGGGTAACTCAGTATGAGGGTCAATAGTATAAGAAGATTCACCAGGGTAACCTATAATAAACTATGTGATTACACTCTTTTCCTAATGCATGTTATGTGGTCTCTTCTACAAGAAGTTGGGTCAACAAAATCTTCAAAAAGTGGAAGTGTTTTTCCTAATTTTTAGAATTTTCAGAGTTGGACTTAAAATTTGAAGTACTTGCACATTGAATCTTTAAAAAGTTCAGTGATACAAAGTTTAGTATTTTGAGTCTATTTTTCAAATATGTAATTTATTCTAATACCAAGATGATATAAAATAATTTTTAATATGCATGTATAAAAACTACTTTTTAAAAGTCATATTTTTAGGACCATACCATGCACATGTACGGACACCATAATTTCACATAAATAAAAGTATTTTTCTAATTCCTTTTGAGAAAATATGTATATTATAATGAAGATTGATAATTATTTTTTTAATTATTTTTTTCATCATATTTATTTTATTTAGTAATTTTTTATTGGCACTAATTTTTAGTTTTTAAAACCCTTGTGTATAGACACCATAACTTGACATAAAGTTATCATTTTTTGAATTTTCCTTTTTTCACTTTGTAAATAATTTTTTATAGATTGATGCCATATATTTTTTTAACAAGAAAATTATCAAATTAAAAGTTATTAAAAAAATACAAAAACTTGACATTTCGAGTTTATGGACATGTTTCCTCATAAATTAATTAAAAAATAGAAAAAATAATCAAGTCATAAAAAAATTACATATTTGAAAACAAGACATTATCATATATAATGGGTTTTGATTTCATAAAACAACTTTAAAAAAAAAATCTCATCAACTATATTGCCAAAGTAAGTTTTTTCTCTTGAAATTTACATGACCTTGTACTTGTAGGTATAACCTAAGTGTTGAGTTACTATGAATTTCTGGAGCCTAAATCCAAATGAAAAACATTTCTTGTGAGTTGCAAACCTTTTGGAACAAGTACCCACTTCAAAATGGGAACCTATTCTAAAAAATGAATGGGTATTTGTTTAAAAACTGAAAAATGACACTTCCCTTGAATGTGGACCCAACTTCTTGAACTTACCCTTTTGTCTAGTGTTACCATTGTTTATGTTGTTGCCTCTAGGATTTTTGTATGTTAGTATGTGATTTAGATATCTTTATGTCGTGATGTGTACGCCAAACCATGTAAATGTTATGTTTTGTCTTCGTGTTTGTTATCTTTGTGGACCTAATATTATCTCCTAGCACAGAGGGGTGGACCTTAAGATACCATGTGGTTGGGAGGAATGTGCTTTTTACTCCAATGGGTTCCCTTATAGGTGTAGTTATACTTGGATAATATTGTTCTTGTGGCAAGTTCCTGATTCCACATTGTTCGTAAAGTTCGACGCTAAGCGTGCTCATGAACGAGGTTGAAAGATGTGTTATGGTCTTCATTTATACTTATGCACTCTTGATGTGCATATGAGAGCTTATTGTAATGTTATTATTTTGTTATGATATTTTTCATAATCTCACTTGATGTAACTTGAATATGTAACTTGACTACAAAATTATTATGTGATTGGATCATTCATTATTAATATGATTTATCCTTATGCTTTATGTCTTTTGGATAGTGATGTGATGGTCTTGCTTGTGACTGTTTAAGTAGCGTTGTCATGGAACCCTAAGAATGTATGTGTGTATGCTTTTTTTGTACTCTTGTAGCAATAGAATGTCTTTAAAAAAAAATTGTTTGGTTATTTTGTTACTTTATGTGTTGTTCTTTGGGTTCCTTTCTGGGGTGTTACACATTATTTAAGAGAATTATAACAATTGTTAGATTATTTTCAAGTTAGATTTGAGCTCCATAAGATCAACCATATGCACTTGGAGTTATTCTCATAAGTAAATCTACCTCTAACCAATAAGTTAGATCTAACAAACTATGTATCTTTGTAACTTGATTCACCTTACTCTCTATTGTCTACTAATGTGTAAGTACTAGCACCATTTTAAAATTACTAGGAGAATCTGTTGGATCTCAAGGATCATGTTCTCCTTAGTTAACCCCCTTGTTTTACCAACTTTATAGCCCTTGGGAATGGCTAAAGAATATAGAACTCAAGTGTGCAATGTCCTAGATGATTTTGATGTGAAGGGTGAAAGTATAGAAGAGACTAATAATGTTGATGTGTCCAGAAATATTTGATTTTGGAATATTTGCCTTAAGTTCCCTTGTTACAAGGGAAAACTGCAAAAGAGATATCTTACGACATTAATTATATAGATTTTATATAAAGATAGATAAACTAGTACTCTTAATTTCAATATCTAATAATAAATCTATTATTATTAATCTAAATTACAACATCTGTTAATACCAATATCAGTTAATCTTAATACATAATATTTTTTGTTAAAATAATAGCATGAGCACCTAGAATTTCTTTTTCCACTTACTATTACTATTAGTTTTACCATTTATAAATTTTACTATTAATTTTATCTACAATTAATGTTTTTATTTGATGCACCTAGTAATTAAGTAATAATCAAACTTTTTAATTTGTAAATTATTATATATAAATTTATATATAATAATGATAGCTACTATTAAGTATCTATGTTAATATTGATTTTAATAACATTTAGCATCATAACTACCATTAATAAATTATTCTTCTAAATATCAATATTAAATTAAACTCACTATTATAAATAATGTTAATATTAATGCTAATATATAACATTAATATAACCATCATTAATTTTAAAATAAAAACTTCTTAAAATTCCAAAAAAACATAGTTTTATCATTGTTGATAATTTTAATAGTAATATTTCCTTCACTATCACATTTATTAAATCAACAAATACCTCAATACCAATATTTAAGCTATAACTTAACTAAAAATTTAATAAAGTTATCTCTATTGCTATTGCTGCATGTAAGTTTATGTTCTTTTCTAATACATCCTTCATGTATTAAATATCATGGAAATATAATGCACAACCTAAATGTAAAATTATTTTCACTCCAAATCCACCTAGAGGAATTCATTTTTTTATATTTGCTTAAATTTAATGAGTATTCACAGTAGCACTCACACCATTGCAAAAAATATATAGGGATTAAACTTGTGCCAATTTAAAGAAAATACAACTCAAAATACACCAGCACCAAAAAAAAAAAAGATAAAATGTTTGAATAAAACAAAAACAAAAAACCAAAGTAAACTGCTAGTTATCGAATGTTTTTTAGATCTTTCTTTGAGCAATTTAGTTGGTAGTTTTAGTTGGTAGTGATGTGATTGTCAATTGGAGCTGAACTAGAGTTTGAACTGGTGCACAACTAGTGTTGAATGGGGAGTCAAGTTCATCAAAAAATTTAAAATGAAGTTATCATCTATGGGGTCATCTATACATAGGTGCATTTAGAGGTTGGATAGTCAATGCCTTCTCTCCCTAGGGTAGTTTGTATAGCATCTCCAAACAAGGAAGTCTTAACACTTCTAAAGGGTTGCACCATTTGTTGACCCAAGTGACTAAGTATATCTAGGTGAGGCCCATCTTTCCCAATAGAAAATATTACATGATTATTGGCCCTCCTCACTGACCCTCCATGTGTCATCATGGAACAATCAAATGAAATTAAAATTAATTCAACCAAAAATACATTTTTCATCAATGGGGAGAGTGATAGGGAGATGCATGGCATCACCATTGGACACTTGGGAGAAATAATAACCCGATGCTTTTCCTTGTTACTCTGCTTGCTAATTAGAACCAATTTGGAGTAGTGAGACCCATTTCCATCAAAGAGGCACTCAAGGCTCCCAACCATCGAGCTTCTAAAGGAAACATCTAGCTAATCATTCTTTGCAAATGATATAATGAAAATGGGAGATGAATAATGTTGTGCCATTAGTTGAGTTAGATAAATCAACCACCCTATAATCTTGATATATTTCCCTCACTATGTTATTGATCTAAGAAAGTGACACAATAGATTGGGTGAGCGTCACATAGTAATTTTGTGTAGCAAGGGATTTGGTGGCTTTGATGATCCACCCATGGTTTTCAATGATGAGTCATCACTAACATTGACTATTGACATCTAACATTAGTCATTCTAGATGATGCAGTCCTCATTCATGACACTCCAACTCCCATTTAGCACTTTGCATTGGAACATCAAGGCACCTATAGTGCCAACTAATCACTAGGTCCATAAAAATTCCCTAAGAAATAATTACTTCATGTCTAACCATGATGTGGATGCTCTTCTTTGACAACATAATTCGCTAGGTCATGATTTTCAATGGATATCTTGACTTGACGTAAATGGAGAAGGCTCATTGTGCGTTATTTTGTTAGAGCCATTATGTACACCTTTTACATACATTTTGATAGCTTTAATGCTTTTTCTAGTAAGGTCCATTGTCCCCTTTTTTCAAGATTTCCTCCTTTAGTTTATTGGGAAAAACCTTAGCAATTTTTTTTTACATCATTCTATTATCATAAGTAGTTTCAATGCCTTTGAATTAGTAAAATTTCTCATTTCATATCTTCTCAATTTTAATACGCTATGTAAATTTCACATACATTCATGTTTGAATGATTTTTTCATATATACATAGTGATGGTTTATAGAAACTATCTATGGATTCCCTCTTCCATCCCAGTGCTTGTCAAACCCTTTTCCTCCATATTTGTTCTATGAAACTAGTATATTAGAGAATTATGTGAGTCTTTCTAGTAATTTTCATTGACTCCTTTTAATGTTGTGAGTAGGGAAGAAAATCATTAAATATTGGTGCATAACCTCATTTCCTTTTTTGCATTCTAGCTCTTCCACTTCCTTGGCATCAATTAAATAGGGATATCTTTTAGGTTTAATCTATGTTGAGTTGGATCAACACATTGTGCCTAGATTTAGAATTAAATCAACCTTCTTTGGAGACTTATGTCAACCGCAAGGGTTCAACACCATGAGGTCATTCCCATTGTGTCACTAGAATACTTAATAGAGTTCAAAAAATGTGTAATTTCAAGTGACAACAACAATAATCTAAAACATAACTATCTAAATAAAAAGACAATAATTAAATTAAAACATGGTTAAAGAAATTCAAAAATTAAAGAAAACTTATAAAAAAATTTGAGAAACAAATTATAAAATGGCTAATATATATAAGGCACTAATAGGTAAAATAGAAATCAATAAACAAAAAACAATTATGTAAAATAAGTGAAAATAGAATAAGAATACAAAAAATATTTTTGTACATAATTTGTTCTAGAATCATTTTATTTTATAAATGCAAATAGTAAATAAATATTGTGATTGAAGGAATGCCAACAAAACCAAACATTGTAATTTAATTAAAAATGAGATTAACGAACCTCCAATTTGTTAATACTATTTGTTTTCTTTAACTTTTTCTCCATTTAGTAGGTATCCACTTTATGTATTAATTACTTATCATAAATAAAGAATATATATAGTCTTTGATAAAAATTATCTCCTCTAGTTGATCATTTTTTATTGTTCAAATTAAATTTAATTATACTAATTTGAATTTTCACTAAACTCTATGTTTGACTTTAATAACCTACTTATAGTAAACTCTAGCCTCTTAGATCTACATAAAGAGTATTTTATACATTTGTATGAAAGGTATACAATGCAAAAAAAAAAATGGTAAAAATATAGATTTAAAAAATGTAAAGACCATATAAAAAATACAGTCACTTAGTTATAGGTTAAATAGTCCCAAGCAAAATTATAAATAGGTTTTGCATAAATAATTGTAGTCATGCAAGAAATTATGCAACATGATAAACTTGGTATAGTCCTCTTGGCATAATGTCATTGTATAAGTGCAATTCTCTCTCTAATTTTCTTCTACTTCTAGTTTGCCTATGTAACTACCTGAACTTCTAGGAGATGCGTGAAAGAATCTTGGAGATTTATTTTGTGCAAAGGTAAGTCTTACACTTCCTTGATTATGATTCAATTCTCATTGTCAATGTGAAAAGATAAAAGACACACAAGACAAAGTTGTTGAACTCCAATGATGATGTGATATTTGCCAATATTTTTGCATGCTTTTGGAAATAAGAGATCCTAGGTTCTCACTTTGAGATATTTGGAGTGGAAGATTATAGAAAATAGTCAAATTATTTGAATGGGCTAACTCAAAAATGCAAATAAAGATGTTTGAATTAAGAAGATAAGACTACAAGTGTAGTTTTCTTCTCAAGAGACATATTTGAACACATATGATAAAAAAATTATAATAGTAAATACTAATATTTTTTCTTAATTAATAAATTGATAAATTTAGAGTTCAATTGTAAAATCTTAAAAGTTGATTAATTTGAATTTTAAAAATAAAAATTTAAAATTTAAAGATAAATTATTATTATTAAATAATAGTTATGTGATTGTTTACATGTTGATCTTGATTTTACATTAGATTCCTTACACACTCTACATTTTTTGTAAAGAAAAGTTGTTGCATGTGTGATTTTTCATGCACATGCTTTCCATATATCAACATGGGTATTGCTATTTATGAAATTCATGGAAGATACCCAGAAAATCAGAGATAGTTAAGGATTGTAATGTTTAGATATGATAAGATTAGAACTGATATGGCATATTAAGAGTTTGGTAAAGTTGCACAAACTTCCAAATGAAAATAGTTAAAGATAAATGACCTTTTTATATAAAAAAAATTAGATTCTCAATGCAAACTCTTGTCATGTGATCAAGACTGGTATAGTTGTTCCTGTTATCTTTTATCTTTCACTTTTCATACCATTTGGCCTTTTATGTTATATGAAAATATCACATTGCCACAGTGTATATATGAAATTAATGAACCTCCATTTTTTAATATTATTGTTTTCTCTTATTTTTCTAAAGATAAATGACAAAGACATTGATTTTTAACCTCCATTTTTTAAGTACTATTATTTTCTTTTTTTTTTCTAAAGATAAATGTAAATAAAATAAAATTTCCCTTTAAAGATAAATGAAAATAACATTGATTTTCTTTTTTAAATCAGATTCTGTATAACAAGCACACTGTAGCCTACCCTCTATGTGAGCAAGGCTTGTGTAATTGTCCCTACCTATTACCTTCCACTTTTTGTTGTCGTGACATAAAATAATGTATTTTCTTCGCTATGTCACGTTACCACCGACTCTTTGTGGAAGAGAACAGTTACGATAGAAAACACGGCCACGTGAATACGCACTTGATAAATCTGATCTGATGGCGTGCGATTCCTTTGTTTCTTTTCAGACACTATCAATTTTTTGTGAACATCGCAAAACCCTTAATATTGAGGGAGTTTACATTTCTCGTCTACGGAGAAGGAATAATACGTCACTATTTTACTCACTACAAGACAATCAAAACGGACTCCACTAAAGACTTCAATTTGGATTTTAGAGTGTAGTTTGGAAAGCATGGGAGACAGCAATTGTGATGTTACTCTGTTGTAACTTTTGCACGTAATTTTATTGTTTTATTAATAAATTTTTCTTTCAATAAAAAAGAAAAAGAAGTTTGTCTTGCATCTGTACTCTTTTCCAAAGGTTGCAAGTCCAAAGTAAATTGTGGGAGTATAGAGTGGGAGGTCTTAAAAAGGTGTGATTTACATAATAAAGATTTATATGATTGAAATGTTATAATTAAGAATTTTTAAGTTCTGTTAATTTTTTCAGAGGATTAATTGTTTATTATATTTTTGTGTGTTTTCAAAAGTTCATAAGAATGAAATGAATCAATTTATGAATTTGATTATTTAATTAGTTGAATCAATTTTTTTTGGTCAATAATTAAATCTGTCATTATTTAATCAATAGCCCCATCAACAACATAATTAACTAACCAATGTAAGACTAGAAGGAAGATTGTTCAAATCAAAAGATGAAAGATCCCACAACCTATATAGTCTATCCATAATCACCTATATGAACTTCTGCTCCATCAATAGCCTAAGCAATTGCTCTTGCTTATCTCTTCAATACTCCCACATCTTACTACTTTGTTATCAATGATTAATGCATAAAACAACTGAGAGGGGGGTGGGGGTGAATCAATTGTACTTTAAAACTCCAAAACCCTCATAAACATTTAGATCCAAATCAACTTAGTTAACCCTTAATCTGTTAGAATGATTTAGCATGGAAGAAAATAACATCAACTAAAACAAATCAACACCATACACAATGTAACACTAGATTTATGTGGAAATCCCAAGAAGCGAAAAATTAGGGCAAGGATTACCTCACAATATAAAGTAATAACAACACCAATTTTAGAAGGCTCACTATCAGAGGGCTCACTGCCCAAATGAAAGAAAGGTTCACTGTTAATGGCTCACGTCCAGATTACAGAAAAGAAGATAAAGAAGAATCTTATGGTGAGAAATCCATCTCAATGCAGTAGAAAGATCCACCTCAATATCACCAACACATTTGTAGTCTTATTGAAGATTGTTGATACCTTCTGCTCACTGCTTCTAGTAGTCTATCTCATTGAAGTTCACATTGCATTTCACAAATTAACACTCTATCACTTAGCAGTTTGCATCATTCACTCTACACTCTCATCTAGGTCATCAACACAACTCTTATTTATATCTTCTTCAACCTTGAAAACAATCTCCAAGGTTAACTACGTACCTTAATCGTGCATGTTCAAATTAGGTTGGCATCAAAAAATTCTCGCAAGGGAAAGGAATGAAGGTGGACCACAACACACCTTAACTCAAACCTAAATCCATTCAAACACACCTCGCCGTGCTTCCACAAACACTTAACAACATCCACAATTAGTGTAAATACCTAAGGTCAATCAAACCCATGCAACCATAATTAAACATTTAAGTACACACTTCATTTGCTCCAAAGGCAACTCACAAACAAGTATCACTTGAACACAATCTATAATATTCCATGAACAACTTGAACTCTAACAAATTTCTTTGCAAAAAAATTCACATAAAGAATGTACAAATCTAATACATTTAGACAATTCTCCTATACATTGTAACTCAAGAAACCAACTTCCAGAGCACCAAACCACAAACAACTTCAACTAAAGAAAGACATGAACATTATCAGCACATTTCTAGATCCCCAAGACCTAAAACTAAAATGTGGAGAAACATGGAGTAAAACCATTTCTCCTAGAAACCTCTACATTACACAGTTCACACACTGGTGAACACAACTTTCTCTGTGCAATGATCCAAAACACAAAATTCTATATATAACACCTATGAACACCTTTGATCATCATATTTGAACCACACAAGTAGATCTTTAACATAGAAAAAATGTGCAAAAACATTAGAACACTACTTTACAATACAAAACATCTCTTCAACACATTGTTTCCTCTTTTATTCAAATTTTCTCAAAAGAACCTAGAAACCATGCAGTAGAGACACATTCTCATCGCCTTCAGTACTTCCATATCACCACTAAACCATCTGCAACATAGAAACTCAACCACACAATCATAACTAGAAGCTTATCTGATGCAAGAGCATCTACCAAAAACCACGAACATCTAGGGTACTCAAGACCCAAACTCAACTAAGAAGATCAACCAACAAATTCACTTATCTTTTCATCAAAATCCATCAATTTATCTTGATTTTACATTTCTACAAAACCACAAAACATCACAACTTGGCTCAAAATCTTTATTAGACTTATTCATATCTTATCCAACATCATATTGACTGAACCAATACAGTAACATCATTTAAAAACACTAAACCATTCAACTCTATCATTATTTAGCTTTATTCACAAAGGAAAAGACAACCATTCTCGCAATCTTACTTCAAACCTATTACCAAACCTTAAAACACCTTCAAACAATCATAATTTTCTAAGAACAAATTTGTAACTCACCATCAAGACATTGAACTATCATAACCTTTGATGTTTGTAATCAAAACACTCCTTTTCATATTGAATGAACTTTGTTCAAATCATCAAAAACAACAAACCTTCCTTCAAAACCTTATCCAAGCATAGAGACATCTATAATATCATTAATAATACAGTTTCCAAGCACTAAGTACCATTATTTTCTCTATTTTTATCAGATTTGTAGTTTAAGCAATCAAACCTTCATTTTCCTTATAGGTCACCAAACCCTTAAATCAGGTATCAACATTCAATCCTCTTTGAATCATTACAAGCTATTTGCAAATTTAGGGACCCTTTAGTGCCAATTTAGACATATCTTAACATTAGATGTCTTTGCTATAGAAAAATCATCTGAACAATTCATTGTCCCGTGCATTTGGGTATGTGCAGGATCATCATGGAAAAAACAAGCCCTTAAGTGACGAAAAAATCAGAAAAATCAAAATTAAGCAACTTAATGTAAAAATTTGAATAATTTATCTATATTATTTCAAAAATATGTAAAAATAGAATCTATAGTGATTCAACGTAGTTTATAAACTACTAGGTTTTTTTTATAAATCTATTTGGTGAAAATTTTGAAATTTCAATGCAATAGTACTTAAACTTCTAGGAAAAAATAAGAAGTAGGTGTCTAACCACCCTAACCACAATAAAATGATAATATTGTTTTATAGTATTTTAGATATAAGAGGACTCATGTCCCGATGTGATGCATATTTTTTTGTAATTTTTTTCCAAGTAAATAATTAATTATGATTTTTTATAACTTTTAAAAACTAGTAATGTGAGACATAGAATGTTTTTTAGATTCAAAAATTGTGATACCATTTCAAAGCTATAGATGTTTTTCAATCAGCCTATCAATCAAGACTTTAGTCGTAATTCAAATAGAAAATTAATAATTATTATTTATTAAATTTAAATTAAAGCATTGTTTATATTGGTGGAAATTTGAGAATCTCCTTTAAAACCCTTTTGTTTAATCAATTTTGGATTAAAAAAAGATTCATCAACATACCCTACATGCACCCATCATATCACCACTTTTTGGCCCATCATAATCCTACACATACCCATTTAGACTACCAAATAGGCCAAATTTACAAATGAAGTATCCTTTAATCATCACCTAATCACAAAATGACTTAAAATAGTCCTTGAGAAAGTCTCAAAACTCAAGATTCTTCAACTTTTAAGGATTAAAAGGCCCAATAAACTAAATCGATTTACTAAACCCTTTATTGTAGGCTAAATAATACAAAAAGAGTGATGGTTCATTAAAAAGAACATTTGTAGACCTAAAATATAGTTGTCACCTCTTCATAATATTTTCTTAGGTTTTCCCAAGCATAATTCATCACCACCAAGCCTTTACACATGTTGAATCATCAATACCATGCTTGTAGCCACCATTTTCAAGAGGAAAATTTTGAATTTTTGTAGAAGACAACATAAAAAACCTAGCACCATGAATTCCCTACACCTACACACTTTAAAAAAAAAAAGCATCGTAGAACAATCTCATTCCACCGATCAAACTACATCCATCGATAAAATGGTGGTACATATCCTAAAAGACTCTCAAAACCCTATTTTTAAGGGTTACACATAGTTATAAGGAAAACCCTGAAATTAGCTTTTAATCTCTCTTAATTCCTCTCAAAATCACTTTATTCAAAGTGTTTAAACCTTAATGAATTCAAAGCAAAATAAAAAAAACTTAGTGATGTTGTACAAACCAAAAAGAATAGAAAAATCACAGAGGGAATGCTATTTTCAGAAAAGTAGGGTATTCTTTATTTCAAAATTGGTTACAATCTTCAATATTTCCTTTTCCTCACCTTATACATCCTTTTTATAGAAGTTTACATCATGTAGATCGACTACCCCTTCATCTTCAACTAACTAGCTACCTTTCCAACTAGATGACTCTTCATATTCCTTTAGCATTTTTTCCATTTAAATCTTGCTTTCTCACTTTTACATCTTTTTTTGCATTTGGACAATAAATGACATTTTTTGCATTTTAACATCCTTCCCTCTAAAGACCTCTTTGAGACCTAAATAGATCAAATTTGACCTTACAAGACCTTTTACAATGTTTTTACATTTGAAGATTCCAATTTTACAAGAATGCTTGTCTACCCAATTAGGTGCTCTTGCACCAAACAACCAACCAACAAATACTTTCCAAGTCCCTTAGAAACATATTGTATCAACTTTTCTTGTACCTACAAAACAACTTCAAATCTACCTTGGACTACTTCCTCTTTCTTTCTCTTCTCTTGTCTTTGTCTTTTCCTTCAACTCTATCTTCATCTCTGACTCTTCTTGTCTTCTCTCTTTCATATCAATCAAGTTAACAATCATTCTTCAAAAGGACACAAGACTAGCCTTACACAACTCTCACCTTCCACCAACTCTTTCTCTTCCAAAGGACACATGACTGTCCTTTCTCATTTCCTTTTTTAACAATCTTTCCTCTTTTCAACAATTCATTCTTGACCTTCTCTGACCAATAATCTTTCAACTACTCCCATTAGTGGAGTACTCTTCAAGATGCAAACTCAAGTGCTTCTTCAAATAGAAATCCATATCTCTTACTGCCTCACCACACCAGCTTATCAAACTATCCACCTTTCCCAACAACAAATCCTGGAAGATGCCTCACTCTTTTTACTTGAACATTCTAACCAACTTAATCTCCATTGAAGGATGGTGATCATAGACCTCAACTCGTCTACCAACACACAAATTCTCAAAATTCTTCCACTCTATAGCATAGATGGATCAAGCACCTATAACCAACCACAACTCAACAACAACTCCAGCAAACTATCAGAATCAGCTAACTGTAATACCAATTGATGCAAAAGCATCTACCAAAAACCATGAACATCTAGGGTACTCAAGAACCAAACTCAACTAAGAAGATCAACCAACAAATTCACTTATCTTTTCATCAAAATCCATCAATTTATCTTGATTTTACATTTCTACAAAACCACAAAACATCACAACTTGGCTCAAAATCTTCATCAGACTGAATCATATCATAACCAACATCATATTGACTAAACCAATATAGTAACATCATTGAAAAATATTGAACCATTCAACTATGTCATTATTTAGCTTGATTCACATAGAAAAAGACAACCATTCTCTCAATATTAATTCAAACATGTTACCAAAACTTAAAACACCTTCAAACAATCATAATTTTCTAGGAAAAAATCAATAACTCACCATCATACACTAAACTATCATAACCTTTGATGTTTGTAGTCAAAAAACTCCTTTTCATATTGAATGAACTTTGTTCAAATCATAAAAAACAACAAACCTTCCTTCAAAACCTAATCCAAGCATAGAGACATCTATAATATCATCAATAAGGTAGTTTCCAAGAACTAAGTACCATTCTTTTCTCTATTTCATTGGATTTACAGTTTTAAGCAATCAAACATTCATTTTCCTTGTAGGTCACCAAACCCTTAAATCGGGTATCAACATTCAATCCTCTTTGAATCTTTACAAACTATTTGCACATTTAGGGACCCTTTAACACCAATTTAGACATATCTTGACATTAGATGTCTTTTCTGTAGAAAAATCATCTGAACAATTCACTATCCCATGCATTTAGACTACCAAATAGGCACAAATTTACAAATGAAGTATCCTGTAATCATCACCTAATCACCAAATGACTTAAAATATTCCTTTATCAAGTCTTAAAACTCAAGATTCTTCAACTTTTAAGGATTAAAAGGCCCAATAAACTGTTGATTTACTAAACCCTTGATTGTAGGCTAAATAATACAAAAATAGTGAGGGTTCATTGAAAAGAACCTTTGCAGACCTCAAATACACCTGCCACCTCTTCAAACATGTTCACTTAGGTCTACCCAAGCATAATTCATCACCCCCAATCCTTTACACATGTTGAATCATCAATACCATGCTTGTAGCCACCATTTTCAAGAGAAAAATTCTGAATTTCTGTAGAAGACAACATAAAATACATAGCACCATGAATTCACTACACCTGAACACTTTCAAAAAAAAAAAAACATCCTAGAATAATCCCATTCTACCAATCAAACTACCTCCATCGGTGGAATGGTAGTACATATCCTAAAAGACTCTCAAAACTATATTTTTATGGGTTACACTAATGCAATATGGGGAGGTCTGCAACACACAAGTCACAATTCCAATCTACAAACACATTTATCAGATCACAAACACTTCAATATTTCACTCTCGCCAAAAAATCAACTTTTCCCTTGTAGCACTAGGAATCAACTCAATAGGGTAGCTCTTCTCTATGCCACCTTATCAGACCAAGACATGAACCTTTTCAAGAACCCATTTGGACAAAATCTGACATACTCAAAATCCAACTTTGGTCACTTCAAACCAGATCACTCAAATCTCACCTTTTCACCATTTTAGGCCTTAAATTATCCTCTTTTTCCAAAGCAACTATACTTGAAACTTATCCAAACCCTATGAAACCTTGGGGAAAAATTTTCAATGTGTCAAAACCTCCAAAACCATAATCAGATCCCTAACATGCCATCGTACAAGGGGTATTTCATGAAACCATACTTTTTAGCTTAAACCCTAGGGGTTTATTGAAAATGGCTCTTCCAAAACAACCCACAACCTATTAATTATTCAAATAGGTCAAAAACAACTTGTACATGCTCGATACACCATTAAAGAATGCTTCCCTTTCACAAAACATACTTTGTCCTACCAAAACCTCTATTTTTCATGAGGAAAACTCACAATTTCACACTAGGGTATCACACCCAATGCATTCTCAGACCTCCCCAACACAATTTGACCATCCTCACAAAAAAACATACCTTACCCTATCCATCCCATTGAGTTACAAGTTTCACAGTAGGTGGGAAGGAGTTATTTCATGATTGAAGCTTACAAACTTGCAAATACCCTGTTTCAGACTAGTCAGAGAGATTTGATGATTAAATGAAAAAAATCAATATGAAGACCTCAAATAAGATTCAAAGGGAAGTAGAAAAACTAAATTACAATTTCCACAACATATTTGAACTCAAAAGATCATGTATGGACTGTGAAATCTACTGCTAAACCGGAAATTATAGAAAATCACTAAAAATCAAGGGTATTCTTTATTATATTTGCTTCCAACTCTGAAAATCAACCTCCATCCAAGTTTTTACAATATATTTATAATGTTTCTACTTCAAAAAAACTTTTTAACCTCTTCCAAATACCTTTTGAAAGGCTTGACCATTGAACTTTCTAGAATTGTGCAATTTTTGCATGTTTAGCAACTTTGCAACTTTTAAAGCAACTTTCCCATATTTTTGCATTATTTTCATTTTATACCCACTTGACACCTAAATGCCAAAAAAAATGACTTATTAAAAAAAAATGGTCTTTAAGACCTTATTTTAGACAAAAATCACCTACAACCTACAACCTAGACCTTAAACCCATGAATGAACTAAACACTTAAAATGGTGCCCCTACACCATACACCCCACTTTTGAAGAATTTGAAGTCCCTTGGAAAGATGAACGTAACATGTCCTCTATATTCTTCATGTATTTTTCCTCCTTGATTGTCTTCAATTAGTCCATTGCATTCTTGTCTTTCATTGTCTTTATCCTTATTGGTCTTGCCTTTACCATTGCTTACATTTTGCTCCAATTGGTTAATTGATGTTTTGGGGTGCTTGTCTTCACTTCCAACTCCAAATACTTCCTTACCACCTTTCCTTACATCTTTATTTTTCCTCTCTTCAACTATCATCACTTTTCCTTGCTCCATTCTTTTTCCAAGGTTCATTTCACTTGCATCTCCACCACTATCCCCTATACCTTTGTATTTACCAATCCTAGCTAGAACTTCCCCTATCTTTTCCAATGTACTACTGCCTTCAATAGTCTCTATCTGACCTATACTTTCCTTATCTATTGTCCTTCTAACCATCCCTTCATCAGTACTTACCCTTCTCTTCCTATCCTCTATCCTCTCAACCTCTTGACTCACTGTCACATTACCTTCCACTATCATTTCTTTACCACAGTTCACTATCATATTTTGATCTATTGCAAGCCATTACCTTCATGAACCATTGACTTCACTTTTGTTGTTTTACTAATACCACTTACCACTGTTCTTCTTCTTACTGTCCCATTACTTACATCATCACTTGACTATCTTTTTGTTTTGCTCACTGTTATAGGGCCCTTGAATGTCCCCACCACTACATTTCCACTAAGCTCTTTCCTTTTCAAACGTTCTTCATTCTTATACTATTCTTTCTAAGTATGAGACACTTCATCATTCACTTTTTCCTTCCACATATAGTCATTCTTCCTTATCGCTGGCTGCAAACCCTTGCCATCTTTCCTATTCACTGTCTACACCTTGTCTTGGTTTGTATTAGCTTCTAAATCCACACTCTTGCCTCTACCTTCACCATCAGTAATGAACTCCTTTTTCCCAAGCATGATTATCTCACCATATTCTTCTAGACCCTCAACCAATGGGGTGAACATGAACTATCTACCATCCTTTTCTATGGCATCGGTATTTTGCCTACCATTATGCAAGGCCAACCTATCAAACTACCACGACCTTCCCAACAATAGATGACAACAACTCATGGGTAGAATATCACAAATAACTTCATCTTATATGGACCTATTTGGAACTCCACTCTTCCTTGTTCACTCACCATCAAAGACTAATTTTCACTCACCCATCACACTCTATAAGGCCTTTCTCTAGGTATCTTTTTCAAATGTAACTTTTCTACCATCTCACTAAACACAATATTATCTATACAACCTAAATACACAATGACTTTACATACCTTGTTTCTACATTTGTAAGTTGTTCTAAACAATTCCCTCCTTTGAAGCAGCTCTTCCTCCTTTGTGATTTTCAATATTTTTTTCTTCATCATCATCTCACCAACTTCAAGATTGCTAACCAATTTGTTTGAACTTGAACTACTTTCAACTTGTTCTTCATTGACAATTTATGCTCTTCTCTCAGGATTTCTTTCTTGTCCACCTATTGTTGTTGAACCAATCTTCTCAAGGCACTTCCAAGCAGGGTGTCCATATTCTTGGCAATGATTAAATCTCCCTACAAAAGTGTTAGAGCTTCTTCCACCTCCAAATATGCCCCTTGATCCTCTATATCCACCTCTAAAATTTGATTCTGGTTCATCTCTCTTGTTTGATTCTTCTCCTTGATTTTCAGTTGCTTTCCTTGGAGTAGAAAATGTTCCTCTTCCTCTCACGGTGTCACCTCTACCTCTTGTTACCTTTTCTTTTTTTCTCTTAATTTTCTCTTCTACCCTCAAAGCCATTTGAAAGCATTGATCTACTGTTTTTGGAGCCAATAAGTCAATTTCATCTTGAATATTGTATCTTAGACCATTTAAATACCTACCTGCCCTTTCTTCTTCATCCTCTTCATGTTTGTTATAATACTAAGCCTATAGAATTATTCTATATAATTTTGTACATCTTTCTCCTTTTATCTAAGATTTTTCAATATCTTAAGTAATTGAACTTGATAGTCACATGGTAGAAACTTACCCTTCATCTTTTTCTTCATACTTTCCCAAGAATTGATCTAATGCTTGCCTTCTTTTTTCCTTTCTTCTTGCACAAAATTCCACCATAACAAGGTGTGTCCTCTCAACTTTTTTTCTTCTTTCTTCGCCTTTTGGAATTCTTCTATTCCTTCATTGTCAAAATAGTTTTCTATTGCTCTTATCTAATCCAAGAGCTCTTCTCCATCTAACTTTCCTCCATACATAGGTACATCCATTTTACTAGGTTCATCTTTCCTTCCAGCCTTCAAAAGCTTCAGCAATCTCACATCATCTAGGTCCATCTCTTCTTCATTATTAATCTCTTCCTCAACATCAATGTCCTCTACATTGGTTTCACCTATGGACTGCAATGTTTCAATCTCTTTTCTCAAAGCTTCTATCTCTTTTAACTACTTATCCACCTTTTTGGGAATTGTAGTCTTCTTAGGAGGCATCTTCTCTCTCTTGTCTCTACAACTTCCAAAATTTCTTTCATAATCTTCAACTTTCCTTCATAGGAATCTAGTACCTTTTCTCTAATACCACTTTGATGCAATATGGGGAGGTATGCAACACAAAAATCAATATTCCAATCTACAAACACATTTATCAAATCACAAACACTTCAAGATTTCACTCTCACCAAAAAATAAACTTTTCCCTTGTAGCATTGGGAATCAACTCAATTAGGTAACTCTTCTCTATGTCACCTTATCAAACCAATACATGAACCTTTTCAGGAACCAATTTGCACAAAATTTGACATACTCAAAATCCACCTATGGTCACTTCAGACCAAATCACTCAAATCTCACCTTGTCATCGTTTTAGGCCTCAAATTAGCCTCTTTTCCAAAGCAACTATACTTGAAACTTATCCAAACCCTATCCAACCTTGGGGCAGTAATTTCAATGTTTGAAAACTCCAAAACCACAATTAGATACCTGGCATTCCACCGTACAAAGTGTATTTCATGAAACCCTACTTTTTAGCCTAAACCCTAGGGGTTTTTTAAAATGGCTCTTCCAAAACAACCCACAACCTAATAATTGTTCAAACAGGTCAAAAAATGCTTTCACATGCTCAATACACCATGAAAGAATTATATCCTTTCACAAAACATACTTTGGCCTATGAAACCTCCATTTTTCATGAGGAAAACTCATAATTTCACATTAGGGTATCACACCCAGCGCATTCTCAGACCTCCCCAACACAATTTGACCATACTCACACTAAACCCTACCATATCCTATCCATCCCACCATGTTACAAGTTTCACAGTAGGTGGGATGGAATTATTTCATGATTGAAGCTTACAAACTTGCAAATACCCTATTTCAGACCGGTCAGAGAGATTTGATTATTAAATGAGAAAAAATAAATATGAAGACCTCAAATAAGATTCAAAGGGAAGTAGAAACACTAAATTACAATATCCACAACAAATTTGAACTCAAAAGATCCTGCACAGGCTACAAAATTTGCTGCTAAACTGGAAATTACATAAAATCACTAAAAATTAGGGGTATTCTTTATTATATTTGCTTCCAACTATGAAGTTCAACCTCCATTAAAGATTTTACAATATATTTATAATTTTTATAGTACAAAAAAACTTTCTAACTTCTTCCAACTTCCTTTTGAAAGGCTTGACTGTTGAACTTCCTAGAATTATGCATTTTTTTGCATATTTAGCAACATTGCAATTTTTAAAGCAACTTTCCCATATTTTTGCATTATTTTCATTTTATGTACCCACTTGACACCTAAATTCCAACAAAAATGGTCTTTAAGACCTTATTTTAGTCAAAAATCACCAAGAACCTACAACCTAGACCTTCAACCCATGAATGAACTAAACAATTTAAATGGTGCCCCTGCACCATACACACAATTATAAAGAAAATCCTACAATCAACCTTTAGTCTCACTTAATTCCTATCAAAATAAATTTATTCAAAGTGTTTAAACCTTATTGAATTCAAAGAAAAAGAAAAAAAAACTTAGTGATGTTGTACAAACCAAAAGTAATAGAAAATTCACAAAGGGAAGACTATTTTCAAAAAAGTAGGGTATTCTTTACTTCAAAACTAGTTACAATCTTAAATACTTCCTTTTCCTTGCCTTATACATGATTTTATAGATGTTTAAATCATGTACATCGACTACCACTTCATCTTCAACTAGCTAACTACCTTTCCAACTAATTGACTCTTCAACTTCCTTTAGCATTTTCTCCAATTTCTTGCTTTTTCTCACTTTTACATCTTTTTTTGCATTTGGACAATAAATGACAATTTTTGCATTTTAACATCCTTGACCACTTAAAGACCTCTTTGAGATATAAATACATCAAATTTTACCTTACAAGACCTTTTACAATTTTTTTACATTTCAAGATTCAAATTTTACAAAAAATGCTTGTCTACCCCATTAGGTGCTCCTACACCATTATCAAAGCAACACTAGAGGTTAACACCAGTAGCACTTACTAATCAAAACATAATGCAACTAATAAAAGCATCACCAAAAACTCATCAATGTAGCAACATAGATGAAAACACCAACCTTATATCAAACTTGCATACAATTGACATCAATGATAACACTTTATCATAGAAAAATGGTCCCTTATCATTTTCATGGCCTTTTAGGTTTTTTTTCATTGTGTTTTACATATTTTTCTCTGATTTTATGTTGCAACATGGCTTGAACATGCTTATTTAGGAACTAAAATTCAAAAATTGAAGTCTTGTGAAGTGTTGTAAGATGTCCACATTATTCTAGACTCTATTTAGTATAATTTATCTTGAAATCATCCCTTTACACATCAACAAGTCCTTTTTTCAAGTTTTGTAAAGTCTTGTAATAAAGATTCACACTTTTCTAGGCATATTCCCCTTATTTATCTCTTTCTTATGTCTTATTTGACTCCTTTATATACTCGTATGCTTTATTTAAGTGTATTCTTGAAAATACTCAAAACAAATAACATTAAATGACATTTAATTCCTGACACCTAGATTCATGTCCTAGGTGGGACTCATTTACCATTGGTGGCAAATGAGTCCCCTTGGCTCCAAAATTTAAAATAATTCAAATTTCTTTTAGAATTTATTCAAAAATATACTTGATGTCAACCTATGATGATGTATGAATAGTTACTAAGGCACAAGATTTGTATAAATAAATTAGTTTCACCTCATTTGACATCAATCCAACATATTCAACACATATTTCATTCATCCAAGCATTCAAGCATTCAATCAAGCATTTGCAATACATCATCAAGCAATTATTGAAGCACTTTGGAGTAGCCATTGACATTACTTTAGACTCGCATATTCAAGGATATTGGTAAGTTTGTAACACTTTCATGTTGTTCATTTATCATTTCCTTTATATTTCATTTATCTTTATTGGATTTCATTACCAAAGTGGGGTTTGACCAAGGCAAACCTCTATTTGCTAACCCTCCAACATTTTTCCCCTTTGCATGTGTATTTGCAGCCTTTTGTTTGTAGATTTGAGAAGTTTAAAGGTGTTGAAAAGTGGAAATCAATTCAATTAGGTTCTTCAAGTATATTTATCAGTATTTTAAGCTTGGTGAAGGTTTTCTGTCTGTTTGTTGCAGAACTGACTTCGGCAACCAGAAAATCAGACATTTCCAAATCTGGTGTTGCAGAGTTGTCTCCTGAATTTTCAAAAATCTTAAAGAGGACTGATTCACCACCCTTGGTGAATGAGTCCCACTTGAGACCTAAAAATTTGAATTTTGTCATATTTTGGATCTTGACTTTCAAAAACCAACTCTCGACACCTTTTTCATTAGTAGGTGGACTGATTCACCACCTTAGGTGAATGAGTTCCACTATGAAAAATCAATGAAGTCATCCAGCATCCTAGACATATCAACATCATCAGTCTTCATGCAGGTGCACTCAAATTCATCCCTGTGCCTTCTGTTTTGCATATTTTCTTCAATTTATTCATTGTTTTCATATCACAGTGTGTTTTCAAACATAGCTTAAATCTTAGTTTTGCATTCATTTACATTAGTTTCAATCATTCAATTGCATTTATTTTAGTTTATTTATCCATGTAATAACATCATACATTACATAAATTGAATGAACCCCTTAGCATTTTTGGATCTAATCTCTGTCCTTTTAGGTGAAAAACCCTATAAGAGCTAGAGAGCCTATTGGGTCCAAAAATATATGGTTTAAACAAATAAGCTTGTTCACATCAATGAGAACACCAACTACACATACTTGGAACAATCTCCTCCTTTATCATTGATGGCAACATATGATGTTAAAAACCATCAAGAAAAAGCACAACGACTCTGATCATCAACACACTGCTCCATTGCAACTCTTTACATTATTTTCTCCCCCTTTAACAACTATCTATCTTATTTTCCACATGAATCTCTCTCTTATCAACTTATATTTTTCACATGAATCACTCTCACCCTTTGAAATCAATGGAAAAGGGAAAATTACTTGCAACTATCCCCCATGGATATCAAGCTTACTTGTACTTTCTCAAAACATCTCTGCAACATCCTTTTCCTTTACCACTCTATATACTCCCCCTTAGGAGAACACACCGTACTACACCAATCAACAACTATTGAACATATCCTTCAAATGACAACACTTACTCCGCCTAACTACAATAATCAATATTGCTAGTGCATACTCCCCCTGAGAGGTAGCCATCAACATCATTCCATAACAAATAATGAATCTTGAGATCCACTGGACTAATGCATCTCCTTATGCATCAAGTTCAAATAAGGAGGGGA
The DNA here is from genome assembly GCA_007258455.2 of Sequoia sempervirens. Taxonomy (NCBI): domain Eukaryota; kingdom Viridiplantae; phylum Streptophyta; class Pinopsida; order Cupressales; family Cupressaceae; genus Sequoia; species Sequoia sempervirens. The sequence goes on along the minus strand of VDFB02058242.1, from coordinate 176,797,472 downwards.
AATAACCCCTAACTTCTCTTGGAGATACTCAAAAGTATCCTTACAAAGAGATTTAGTAAATATGTTAGCAACGTGACCCTTTGTAGGCACATATTCAAGCATCACTTTATTCTCTACAACCTTTTTTTGAGAAATTGATAGGTAATTGAGATATTTTTTATCCTTGAATGCATCACTAGACTCTCTAAAATATTGATAGCACTTTTATTATCAAAGAAGATAGGAATGGATTCATCATATACTACTCTAATATCCTTTAAGGTTTGCCTCATCCACAACACCTATGTGCAACAAGATGTTACTGCAATGTATTTTTCCTTTGTAGTAGATAAAGACACTAAAACTTACTTCTTTTTTAGCCATGATAGGTTGTTGGTGTAATTAATTAATTAATTATTACACTAGCATAAGTTAACTTAGGTCTTGCATTTAATCATTAAGTCCTAGGTTGCATTATTAGATAAATCATTTAATAATTGGGATAATATTCCCTTTCCTAGTTTGTGGGATAAGATTCCTTCTAGAACTTATCTCATCATTTAATGATCATCACCATTAGGGTTCACATGTTGTAACATGTTGTTTGATCTTGACAAATGGCAACATCTCATGCATATTAGGGTTTAGCTCATGCCTATATATTCAAGGCATCTTGTACATTTGTAACATATCAAGATATCAATCAGATATCATATCAATCATCATATCAATATAGAATCTCTAATCAGCATTCCATTATTGCAACACTTCTTTTGTGGTTGATTATCTTTCATGGCTAAAGTATTGCATTGAAGATTTCGGAGCTTCAAGGGCTATGCAATTCATCATCCCAACATGGTATCAGAGCTAGTCCATTGAAACATCAACCCTAGATCCAGGAAGTTTGGAATGCGAGATTCTTTGCAGGCTTAGGGTTTTATTTTGTAGGCTAGTTAGTTCTACCCGGGAGCCAAGCTGATTTCTGGTGCAGATCAGGCTCTCTCTAACCTCTCCATTGCATCCAGAAGGCCTTAAAACCCATAGATTGCCTATCCATTCATCAAAATCAGAGACATATCATCTGGGAGCCTTCGAGGTACATCTTAGGGTTTGCATTTTTTGTACTATCCATACAGTTTTGCAGAAAAAAATCATCCCTGTAAGTCATCCATCAAGGAAAAATTTTTTTAGAAAAAAAAAAAAAAAATTGGCTATTTTTCGGGCATTTTTTCCTATAGTTTTGGCAAAAATTTCATTACTGCAGAGTTTGACCTACAATTAAAATCAACCGTCGGCATATTTATTTTTTTCTGGGCATATAGTTTCGGGTTTTTCCCACTGGTCGGCATACTTTGCAATAATTTTATTTGCAGGGTTTAAAAATTTTTATTGGCATTTATTAAAATATTTGAATTGCAATTTCTTTTTGCAATATTCAAATATTTTTCTGTCGGTTTTCCACCGACCAGCCCGCAGACCAGTCGCCCCCTGTCACATCTCCTGCGTCATCCGCCGCTGACCCATCCCGTCGCCGGCATCTTCCATTGCCGCTCCGGTCACCGGCCGTCGCAAATCTCTCGCCATCCACCCCTCTCCATTCCGGCCACCGGCATCGATCACCGACCATAGAATCTGCAGTCTCGCCGAAGACTTAGCCCCCGCCCCGATTCTATTCATGACCGAGTGCTCTACTATCTGGAGCGGTGGCTCCTCCGCCGGTTGCAACTCCGCCGACCGTGCCACCCCATTCCTCTGCTCCAACACTGCCCATCAGGCGGTGGGGTTTTTTTTAAATTTCTGATAGCCCCCCGGTCATATCAGCGACCGGGGGCCAAATTTTTTTTCCCTAAGGTGCTTAATTTTTGCGCCTGTTTAGCCAGCATCAAACCAAATTGCAGTTTTTCTTCCGGAGGCCATATCTTCGCGCCACGATATCAAAAATTTGCAAACAAGATATCAACGGTAAGAGAATTCAGAGCACTATCTAGCGGTGCCATCTATTTTGTAGGATTTTTTTGCTATTCAATATTCAAGTCAACTAAAGTCAACCCTCCCTTCTGGACTCAAACGCACAAATCTTCGCATTAGATTGTCATATTTTGGAGATTCCAGTGGCATTCAGAAGATATTTCAGTCCATTTTTTTCATCAGTCCAGTCATCTTCTTTGGTTTCAGCTCCAAGTATCTTTTTTTTTGGTTTTTTGATTCCTGAGACATCCTGAAGACTAAAGTAGAATTTGTTGATCTCAGAGGCATCTTCTCAGTTGCATACCTATTTGGGAGTCTTCTATTTATCATTGAAGGTCATTTGTCTTTGGTTTTTGTGGAGAAATTTCATTATGGGGCTTGCATATTATTCTCCTTTAGTTATGTTGCACAAATGTAACTATCAGCAATGGCGAGATGGGATCTGCCACCATCTTCGATCACTTGATTTGTTGCCACATCTATTTGGTATTGTTCCTCATCCAAGTGAAGGTATTCATGAACTTGCTTGGAGTTGCCACAGGTACACTGTTTTGGAGATCCTTGAGATGTAAGTTGATTGCAATGTTTTGAGATTTATTGATCATTCTGATTGTCCTCACATTCTTTGGACTAAGCTTTGGGAGCTATATGGAGATTCAAATACTCCACCATTCCCCGATGATCATGCTTCAAAATGTCTTGCTTCAGATCTAGTACCCCATGATGCTATTGTTATGTAGGAAGTTGATTGCCTTGATCTTTTTGAAGAGGTTGACAAGGTTCTTTTCAGTGCTTCTTCTTCATCAGAGATAGTTGGTATCCCTTCACATTCAGTGATTCCTTGTCCAAAGTCATTGATTGAGGCTTCCACTATCATCATTGATCAGGACACATTCAGTTTTTCAGACTTGACATCACAAGATGGCTTTGTTTTAGGTATCACTGCCTTGGCCACTTCTACAGGTTTGGAAAACATTCTTGAGGGGATATCAGTCCTCTATTCAGATCACACCTTGGAGAGTTGTTTTGAGTCTCCTCATTATTTTGTCTCGATCTTGATTGGGAATTCAGAGACCATCTTGGAGGCGCTTGGTTTCTCTTCATCAATTTCCTATCTGAGACTTCTTCCCTATCATTCCATTCAAGACTTGAGGTTTCTTCAACATCCACCATTGGATTTGCTTCTTCCTATCTGGAGATTTGTGGTTTGGACACCTTCGTTGCTTCAGACTTCTTTCAGTGGTTTTGAGGACACTTCATTCAGGGGGGGCTATCAAGTCTCCATCACATCCATCACATCCATTCTATCGTTGTCTTTGGATATTGTTCAACATCAGTTTTTGCATCGTCCTGATTTGTCACCCTCTTCATTGTTTGGGACTATGGCATTTTCATCATCAGGAAAGGAGACACTTGAGAAGAGTTCTGAGACATCAGCATCCATGTTCATTCTTCCTTCCTTCAATTCCTATCTGGAATGGGAAGCATCTCTCCACTTGTAGTTGGTTTTGTTTCTTCCGAAAGGGAGACAAGTTGTTTGTCGGCACTGGATCTTGTTTTGTCTTTAGGCACTTACCTTTCTTGCAGGTGATATCATCTTTTGAGGGGGCTACATAGTCTCTCTCTTTCTCTCCTATGGGGGGGCATTGACTGTATTGTATCCATGCGACAGATGGTGTCCTTGGGGGGTATTTGGGAAGTCCTCCATCCTTCCCATCCTATCTCACATTTTTTCTTTTACATCTCCTTTTTTGGAGAGGGGTTTTGTTCCCATTGGGTTTACCCCTTTTCTCCGTTTATGAGAGATTTTTTGCATCTTCATGTACATGGGTACCTAACATGGCCTCGTAGATAGGACCCATCACCATCATCATTATCTTGCATAATCATTGCATTTTCCTCCCTAAGTTGCACTTATGCGGGGTGTTGGTGTAATTAATTAATTAATTATTACACTAGCATAAGTTAACTTAGGTCTTGCATTTAATCATTAAGTCCTAGGTTGCATTATTAGATAAATCATTTAATAATTGGGATAATATTCCCTTTCCTAGTTTGTGGGATAAGATTCCTTCTAGAACTTATCTCATCATTTAATGATCATCACCATTAGGGTTCACATGTTGTAACATGTTGTTTGATCTTGACACATGGCAACATCTCATGCACATTAGGGTTTAGCTCATGCCTATATATTCAAGTCATCTTGTACATTTGTAACATATCAAGATATCAATCAAATATCATATCAATCATCATATCAATATAGAATCTCTAATCAGCATTCCATTGTTGCAACACTTCTTTTGTGGTTGATTATCTTTCATGGCTAAAGTCCTGCATTGAAGATTCTGGAGCTTCAAGGGCTGTGCAATTCATCATCCCAACATAGGTCAATCTGCATCCAAGAAAGAATGCACAACTACAATGGATTTTACTTTTCCTATCAGCTACACAACCTACCCAATCTTCATCTACATAAGAACTTAAAGTAAAATCACTATACTTTTGACACCACAATCTATCTTCCAAAGTGCCTTTTAAGTATATGAATACCCTTTTTACTATTGTAGCATGTGACTCTCTAGGATCTTATAGCAATCTAGCCACAAGAAAATTGGCATGCATTTAAAGCATCCTTAAAAGATAATTTTCCCCTATCGAATATCAATATGATTACTGATTCAACTATTGGACATGCTTTGTTATCATTCATGGATGGATTTTTTGGTTATAATTAAATCTTTATCAGCCCACAAGATCAATATAAAATAACCTTTACATTCTTTTTGGGAACCTTTTGTTGGGTCATGATGCCTTTTAGATTAGAAAACATAGGTGCAACTTATCAATGAGTAATGACTTTAATTTTCCATGATTATATATGTGTAGTGTTTTTTCTACTTTAAAGATGCAAAAAAAAAAATGAAATGCAAGAAGAGAAAACACCAACAAACATTTAAGATTAGGCCTAAGATGAATTAAAGCAAAAATATAAAGAAACACAACCTTTTACCTTGCTTCAATTGATGAGTTGGTTGGCCCTTGATGCAGCTTGATATATATGCTCCTTGGATGGCAAGTGATGTAAATGGGTGAAGATGCAAATGGAGATGCAAGTGATTAGAGTGGATGTGAGATGAATAAAGAAGATGAGATAAAAAATCAGAATTCAAAATGGATAAGTATGCTATGAAATGGGAGTAGAAAGGATCAAATGGCCCAAGATCATAAGTTTTCTACAAATGCATAAGGTAATAGAATGAATGAGAAGAGGGGGTATTTATAGAAGAAATTGAATTCTCTAGAGAATTCAACGGTCCAAATTAAACCACAACGGTCCAAATTAAGCCACCATGGCCAAGATGTAGGGCTATGGTGAGTTGAGGACTCACAAGCCCTCACATCTTTCCATGTGGAGGATGAAGTGTCAAAAGGATATAGTGAGATGGAAAGGTTACAAATAATGTGGAAGAAGGACAAGTACTTTGAAAGTACCTTGGGAGGGGAGAAGATCTCCTTGAAAAGGAACTTCTTGTCCCCATGCGAGGATGATGGTGACAAGTGAGGAATTTTAGAAATTCCTCTTTTATCGTCATGGGGATTAGAGAGGTTGTTGGGGGAATAAATGTAAATATTAAATTTACATGATTGGAGGAAAAGAAGTTGTGAAAATAAATGTAAATTTTAAATTCACATGCTTGGGATTGTCTAGTGGATAAAACCAAGTTCCCAAAAAGGAGAGCTTTGACTCATGTGGATGACATGATAAAAGAAGAATTTAGAATTTCCCACCAACTTGCATGGAGAACATAAATACATAGAACGAATAAATGTGAATTTTAAATTCACATGGGGAAGAGGTCATTGCCAAATGAAGAAAGTACTTATGACAAGTTAACTTAGAGGACATGCCAAAGATGGCATGTGATTTAGATTAAGGTTGTGCAAATACATGATTAAGATAATTAATGAGGGATTAGAAGCAAGTGGAAAAAGTTGGAGGATGTGACATTAATCTTTGATTAAGGGTGTGCACATACTAATCATGGATTAATAAAACTAATCCAAATTAGAAGAAAATTATGGAGGATGTGACAAGGAGAGAGAAAAATAGAATTTAAAATTGATTTAAGTTCAAAAGGCTAAATGACTAGATTAAATAAATTGATGCATTTATTGAAGTTAGATAGGAAAGGGATAAAGTATTACTTTAGAAAACTTTAGGAAAAGAGGAAAATATTAATTAAATAACTCAGTTTAATTAATATTAACGAAGGATATGACATAGATGAGTAAAGAGGTGGATTTGATCATATGGGAGTGGTCAAATTTAGATGTATACATTTTTCCCCTCTTCGAAATATCATTAGAATAATAATGTTTTGAAGAAAAATAAAATGCAAATGATTCAATAGAGGAAGAGATCAGAACATGATGCCCCAACATAGAAGAAGTTGTATGAGCTGCCCAAATGAAGGGAAATGGAGGGAGATGCCCCAATAACCGTGATGGAGGAACGAGGGAAAATGGTAGGGTATGCTCCCTTGAGAGGGTAGTTGGGGAAGAAAAATGGGCCCCAGGTAACTTCTCAATAGGAAGAAATGGAAGGCACCATTGGATAGAGCTCAAAAGACTAGGTAGATTTGGTTTTTGAATAGAGTCGATTAGACACACGGTGTACAAATGGAAGCTCATAGAAGATTGTGAATTAATTAGGGCCTAAAAAGGTTAAATAAAGAGGAAAATACTCCCCACTTAAAGGTAATTTAAAAACAAGGGTGAAATTACTTATACTAATTTTAAAGTTACTATTCCTCATTTGCACACTTGGTAGTGGAGGAAGAGAGAGAGGAGAGGAGAAAGAGGAGTTGAGGAGATGAGGAGGTGAGGAGGTGAAGATGTCAGATGACCATGATGACAACATCATCCATTGGGCAGACAAGGTGTGGGCATTCTACCATGAGTGCCTAGTTCCACGTCAAGTTAGGTTCCAAAACCTCCTTTATTATTTTAAGCATTTGTGATTATGTTTTATGTTTTGATGCTTAGGAAACACATAGGTTTTGGGATTCGGGTAGGGTAGGAAAATGGGTTGGGGGTGAAATTGGGATTTCACCAATTGGGTAGGTAAAATCATTAGTGAGAGGCAATGGGGGAAGGGGAAGAGTTTTTCCAATTATAGGAAAAAGTTGCCCTGAAAACTAGCAAACTCAGACCTAACATGGGTTGTGGGGAAAGAGGGAAAGGTAGGTTGGTCTTGGGACAAGCTCGCCTCGGAAAAGGCAATGGGCCACCCTTAGAGGGGTGACCCCACCCCAGGGTAGGGGAGATCCCACTCGAGGAGGGGCGGCCCCGCCCCAGCATGGGCATGTCAAACATGTGTTTAGTGTTTTTCCTACTCTAAAGATGCAAAGCAAAATGAAATCTAAGAAGAGAAAATACTAGCAAACACTCAAGATTAGGCTGAAGATGAATTAAAGAAAAAATACAAAGAAATATAACCTTTTACCTTGCTTCAATTGATGAGTTGGTTGGCCCTTGATGCAGCTTGATATATATGCTCCTTGCATGACAAGTGATGCAAATGGGTGAAGATGCAAATGGTGATGCAAGTGATTAGAGTGTATGTGAGATGAATAAAGAAGATGAGAGAAAAAATCAGAATTCAAAATGGATAAGTATGCTATGAAATGGGAGTAGAAAGGCTCAAATGGCTCAAGATCATAAGTATTCTACAAATGCATAAGGTAATAGAATGAATGAGAAGAGGGGGTATTTATAGAAGAAATTAAATTCTCTAGATAATTCAACTATCTAGATTAAGCCACCATGGCCAAGATGCAGGGCTATGGTTAGTTGAGGACTCACAAGCCCTCACATCTTGCCATGTGGAGGATGAAGTGTCAAAAGGACATGGTGAGATGGAAAGGGTACAAATGATGTGGAAGAAGGACAAGTACTTTGAAAGTACCTTGGAAGGGGAGAAGATCTCCTTAAAAAGGAACTTCTTGTCCCCAAGTGAGGATGATGGTGACAAGTGAGGAATTTTAGAAATTCCTCTCTTATCATCATGGGGATTAGAGAGGTTGCTGGGGGAATACATGTAAATATTAAATTTACATGATTGAAGGGGAAAATTAGTTGGGAAAATAAATGTAAATTTTAGATTCACATGCTTGGGATTTTTTAGTGGATAAAACCAAGTTTCCAAAAAGGAGAGCTTTGACTCATGTGGATTACATGACAAGAGAAGAATTTAGAATTTCCCACCAACTTGCATGGGGAAGAGAAATGCATAAAAGGAATAAATGTGAATTTTAAATTCACATGGGGAAGAGGTCAATGCCAAATGAAGAAATTACTTATGACGGGTTGACTTAGAGGACATGCCAAAAATGGCATGTGATTTAGATTAAGGTTGTGCAAATACATGATTAAGATAATTAATGAGGAATTAGAAGCAAATGGAAAAGGTTGGAGGATGTGATATTAATCTCTTATTAAGGGTGTGCACATCCTAATGATGGATTACTTAAACTAATCCAGATTAGAAGAGGATTATGGAGGATGTGACAAGGAGAGAGAAAAATAGAATTGAAAATTGATCTAAATTCAAAAGGTTAAATGACTAGATTAAGTAAATTGATGTGTTTATTTAATTTAGAGAGGAAAGGGAGAAAGTATTAATTGTTAAATTAATACTTTAAAAAACTTTAGGCAAGGAGGAAAATAATAATTAAATAACTCAATTAATTAATATTAACGGGGGATATGAGATAGACGAATAAAGAGGTGAATTTGATCAAATGGGAGCGGTCAAATTTAGATGTCTAGAATATACACAAAATTTTGGAAGATTATGTTGATTAAATTCTAGCTAAATCTTTTAAATGACAAGATAATGTTCCCGTTTTATGTAAAATCTTCAAATGCACACAACAATACAAAATGAGACTCAATCCAAAAAAGTGTCTTTGGCATAGATAGTGGTAAAATGTTAGGGTTTATAATATCTCATAGCGGCATCGAAGTGGATACCACAAAAATTGATGCTATAATAAACATGCCACCTCCTAAAAATTATTCTCAATTACATACATTACAAGGACAAATTCAAGTTATTTGTTATTTTGTTGCTTCTTTAGCAGATTACGCAACACCCTTCACACATCTCCTCAAAAAGGGTGTACATTTTGTTTGGAACAAAGATTGTAAACATTCTTTTAAGAGTTTAAAGGAATACCTAGCTACTCCACTTGTTTTGTAACCTGCTCTACCAAACAAACCATTCAATCTTTATACCATAGCATCAATCCATCCTCTTGCAGCATTGTTGGCTCAATAAGATGATAATGGAAAACAACATCTTGTTTATTATATTAGTCGAACTCTAATTGATTATGAGACATGAAACACACAAATTGAAAAAAAATGTTTGGCACTTGTATTCGCTACTAGTAAATTGTGACATTATTTACTAAATGATGAAATACAAGTCATCACAAAATTTGATCCTCTTAAACACCTTTTCAATAAAACCAACTTATCTGGGTGCTTAGCTAAGTGGGTGATGTTGTTAATGGAATTTGACCTGAAGTTTGTTTCACAAAAAGAAATCAAAGGCCAAGCCGGGAATGTGCAGGATCATGAAGGCCAAAAAGTGGCGATATGCTGGGTATGTGTAGGGTATGTGGCTGATGACTTTTTTTTTAACCCAAAATTGATTAAATGAAAAGGGTTTTTAAAGGAGATTCTCAGCTTTCCACCAATATAAATTATGCTTTACTTTGAATTTAATAAATAATAATTATTCATTTTCTATTTGAATTACAACTAAAGTTCTAATTGATAGGTTGATTGAAAAACATCTATAGCTTTCAAACGGTATCACATTTTTTGAATCTAAAACATGCATCACATTCTATGTTTCACATACTATAGGATTAAAAAAATAAAAATTTAATTTCATGAAGCTTTTGACCAAGTTAAGGTGGTCAGACATACGAGTTTTTATATTTTTTAGAAGTTGTGATAAAAAATTCATAATTAATTATTTACTTGGAAAAAAACTTACAAAAAAATATGCATCACATCCAAACATGAGTCCTCTACTTATATCTAAAATCTTATAAAAAAAATATCATCATTTTATTGTGGTTAGGGTGGTCAAACAGACACTTCTTATTTTTTCCCTGAAATTTAAGTACTACTCCATTAAAATTTCAAATTTTCACCAAATAGATATATATTTTTTTAAAAAAAGCTAGTAGTTAAGAAACTAAATTCAATTTACTACAGATTCTATTCTTACATATTTTTTAAATAATATAGATAACTTATTCAAATTTTTACGTCAAGTTGCCTAACTCTAATATTTTTGAATTTTTCGCCACTTAAGGGTCTATTTTTTCCATGATGATCCTGCACATACCCAACCTTGACTAACCATTTAGCTGATGCTCCTTCTCCTCTTGATTTACCTAATAACCCCTCCTTTCCTAATGACAATGTAATGACAATTGATGTTCAAATCTGGAAGTTATATTTTGATGGCTCTAGGTGTCAAACCGACTCTAGTACTGGAATTATCTTAATCCCACTAGTTGGACCACCTATTCCCTTGTCATATCGATTAAATTTCCTTTGTACAAATAACACAACTAAATATAAGGCATTAATTGCTTGCTTGAATGTTGTTATCATCATGGGTGTCAAAAATATTAACATCTTTGGTGATTTGCAACTCATAATTAAGAAAATAAATGAAACATATTTAAAAAAAAATAAAAATTATCTAAATACAAGGATCTTAGCATGAAATTATTAGAGAAATTTGACACCTATACCTTTGATAGCATCCCATGGAAAGATAATTAGCTTGCAAATGCAATGGAAAGTCTTGCTTCTCTTATATCCCCTCAAGATCCTTCTAAAGATTTTATGTTCACTATTCATCCAATTCTCAAACCTTCTATTCATCAACAAACAAAAGAAGTTTTAATAACACAAGATGACTACTCGAGTGAATGGTATGATATGATCTTTAGTATCTGAAGAACGGTACCTTTCCTGAGCCAACAACTAAAAATATTCATGCTCATTTATGGATACTCATTTCTAAATATATAATTCTTGCTGATGTGTTGTATCAAAGATCATTTCATGGCCTCTTACTTTGATGCTTAAAATAATCTGAAATACCTATTTCCCTTCAACAAGCTCATGCGGGTGCTTGTGGTGGTCATTTTGGTGGTCAAACTTTGGTTCAAAAACTTATATGTATGGGATATTATTGGTGAAACATGGAATGTGATTGCTTTGATTATGTTTGAAAAAATCATAAATGTCAGGAACATAGCAATTTACACAATGCTCCTACTTGTGAACTTCAAGAACAAGCTATGATATGGCCCTTTGCGGTTTGGGGATTAGATATTATAGGAAAAATTTCCCTTCCTTCTTCCGTTGGACATACATTCATCATCACTACAGGTCAAACCACAATAGTGGTTTACAAATTTTACGAGGAAGGAAATTTCATTTTTCTTCCTTTCCACAAACTCAACGGGTTCGGTCAAACTCAATGGTTTGGCCGAACCACCTTATATGTTCGACCGAACCCCCAAACCCTAAACAAAAAAAATAATATTTTAAGGGGTTCAGTTGAACATGGGTTCAACCAAAACCCCTCAAATAAGACATTAAAGAAACATGAACTTGTCACTTCCATTTTTCACTTTTTTTCTGCTTTCCCTATGCTTGTGCATGCGGCGAATGGCGAACATGATCTGCAAATGGTGACCAAAATCAACTTCATCTCTCCAGTTAGCTCAAACTCAACTTCATCTCTCCAAAGTTCATCAACCCAACTTGCATATCAAGCACCAGGTTTGTCAAATTCAAATTTCATAGAGTTCAAAATGCATTTGTTTGTTAATTTCGAAACCCTAAATTGAAATTTTTTCAAATTTGTTGAATTTAAATTGCATTTGTTTGAAATTTTCTGAAGCCTTTTCAACATACACTATTTCTATGATACATTTCTACTTTGTCAAAAAATTAATATGCCTTGTCTATGCTTCCACATTTTGCATACATTTCTACTAGGGCACCTCCAATTTATTTGAGGCATTATAGCAAATAGTTCATTAACAGATTTATTTGACGCATTATATCAAATAGTTCATGGTAATTTTTGATGGAGTATGATAGAAATAGTGTTTCCATTGTATACACCCTATATCAAACAATTCAATAACAAATTTATTTGAGGCATTATATCAAACAATTCATGGTGATTTTTGATGGAGTATGATAGAAATAGTGTTTCCATTGTGTTCACCCTATATCAAACAGTTCATTAACAAATTTATTTGAGTCATTATATCAAAAACACTATTGGAAATTTATTTGAGGCATTATATCAAACAATTCATTAACAAATTTATTTGAGAAATTATATCAAACAGTTCATGATATAAAGATTAGGGTGCATACAATGGAAACTTGGATAAAATTCTTCATATTTTTCATTTGAGACTTATGACATTACTCCAAAAATGGTTGGTGAACTAAATGTATGAATCAAAGAATAAATTTAGAGGAAAGAAACTAGATTGTTTGAATGAAATGTCTAATAAAATAGTTCTATTAGGATTAGAAGGAATGAAGGTATTATTAAATTTTCTAGTATTAGGAAAATAGAAAAATATGTCCACTTTACTATATATATATATAACTATTCTTCATATATATACATAAATCAATTTTAAATTTGTACAAGGAAATAAATGACTTTCACTAAGAGTGAATATTTAAAATATAGCTATTCTCTTTGCAAAATCCAATTTGATTTGAGATATTTATGGACAAAAAATATGGATGAGCATGAGGTAAGTAAGAAAGAATAAACTTAATTTATATCTTCCCTCATCAAATAATTTCACATTTAATGAGTTTCTTAAGGCATATCCAATTATGAAAAACTATTATATACTTGTTATAAATATATTAAAGTATATCATGAATAAATTGAAAGGATAAAGAGTAAATCACCAAAAACACAAACATAAATCATAGAAGTAAATTGATTAATATAAGGCGATTCAAGTGGTTGGATAATTTTCTCCAAGGAATGGAAGAGGTTAAGAAGGAACCATCAAATAAATATAATATTTTAAATACTTTAAGAGAAAAATACATTTCTTTCTGCTCTAAATTGAAATGGTATTCCTTCTAAGATGATAATAATTGAAAATGAAGAAAATAATCATTATGAATATCGAGTACCATTGATAAGTTTTAAGAGATCAAATAAAATATTCAACAACAAAAGAAAAAAGAGAAAATAGTTAATGCTAAAGAAACAACTACAACCAAGCTACTATGCTATAAATTCTCCTCTTATGTAGTCTTCATTTCCCTATAAATTGTGGCCTCCTTGTACAAATTAGCTATTGATCACCATAGTGAAACAAATTTAACATTTTGAAATGGTTAAACATTATTATTATTTTTATTTGTATAAGTATAATTATTATGGGTTCATTTCTCCTCTCCTACTCTTCCTAATAAGGTTCTATTTTACAAGCCTCATATAAATGTTAGGGTTCTAACTTCTAAAAATTGAATAGTGTCAACTTAATCTCATTAGACAATGCTCCCCTAGTATTAATGGGGCCAACTTTTTATCTATCAAACTCGGCTATGTTTACATTGAATAAGAATTTGATACCTTTATCTTGATACTTGAACTAAGATATCTTGGCTCTAATTTTAGTCATTTTATCTAAAAATTATTGGTGGCATATCCATTCATGTTTAGTTTTAATCATTTATTATTGCAATTAATTATTACAAGGAGATTCTTGAAGCTTGTATTCCATCCCCACCATTTTTATTCTAAATATTTGACATTTTCTTTCAACTTAAAGTCTAAATTTTATCCTTAATGCTATACATATTTTTCTAGGATAACACATATTCATTATATTTCACTAAATTTGTTTAGGCATAGAAGAAAAACCTTCAATATATCTTTAAGATAACTTTGATACCATCAAGATAATCCCACCTTTCATTGCATTAATATCAAGGTTAACTAACCCTTGCTCTTTAAATGTACTTTTCAATTAGAGTATCCTCTAGTAAAAATAGAAACATTAATAGTGTGGTTATCAAAGAGTGTCTAGGGATGTACACATCACTATTATTAATACATTATAAGATTGTAAGAAATGTTTATGGAAGAAATAACTATCTAATAGAGAATATAATGTATTAGTACATATCTAACTATTACATATTTTAAATAAAGCCCCTTTAAAATCTATCTTATTGCCATTTAATGAGTCAACTAGGTTCAAAAGTATTTTCATCTTATTCCCCCAAAATTCATCACCTTTACAAAAAAACTTGATTTCATCTAATTTATCTTACTTATTCTCAAATCATATTAAAATCGCCACCTTAAACTCTAAGAAATATTTGGTAACTTATTTATTTTATCTTCATTTAAAAAGGGGTGTGAAGGGGATTTACAACCTTTTAAAGTTTCTTTCAAAATAACTAGGAAGATTTTATTCATTTCCTTTCTTGTTGCTTTGAGGATTAGTGTTATGAATTTTGTGCCTTCATTCTTAAAAATTCTTATATCAACTCATTTAGCATTTCCATGATCTTTTTATATGGGAAAGGTCAACATACAATGAGGTAGACACTTTCCATTTTTTTTATTCCTTAATTAGTTCTTTCTAGGGAAACTTTTAGTCTTTTCAAACACCTTACAAAAATATGATAAATGTGATTATTTTTCTTTCCACTCTATAAATTTTTTATGTGCTTGGATATATAATTGAGATGATTCACTCATAATGTACAATGATAAAAATTTAGTATATATGAAAGAAATATTTTTGAGACATCAAACTACCATTCTACATAACTCTCACATGGAAATAAGAATATTATTTTATTTTAACTAAAGAAATTGTGTACTCTATCTTGAAAATTACTAATTAATTTTGAATTATATACTTATAATTTAAAATAAGAGCATCCTTTGTAACATGGAATAGATAGGTTAATTTTAATGTCAAAATAAAATATTTTTTTATATTAAGAAAAATTTACAAATATATGGAACTCATACATTGAGAAATTGACTAAGATGTAACTCTGTATGAGAATTAAGACGCTCAAATAATTTTATACCTTCTTTCAATAATTAGCATTAGAAATTAATACTTGGCTCATATTGTATACCCGCCTCGCAATGGTCTTGGAATGGATGCATTTAGACGGAGAAGGATTTCAAAAGGTTCATGGTACTTGTGGACCCCTCAAAGGCATGCTATATAACACATGAACTTTATTTATGAAATTTGGGCTTTTGTTGTTGGCTTCTAGTATGAATGTTATCTATAAGGTGGAATTCTTAGTTGAGACTCTCAATCTTCCTTTGTTGGTTTCTAGTGTGATTATACAATATGCTCGCCAAACTGTATTAATTTCTAATGTTAATTATTCAAAGAAGGTTTTGTTTCATAAGAAGACACCTATGTTCACATATTCCAAGGCATGTTATTATCCACAATGCATGGCACTTCTTCACATCTCTACCAAGTTCTAAACAGATACAGATTTTCCATTTCCATGGAGGAGATTGATGATTTAAAAATAAAATATCATGCCATTTCTTTCTTAATAAGTCATGTTTGCATTCATGATTTGCAACTTCCATCTTCATCCAAAAAGAAATTTTGTTATTGTTATGTGCTTGATATTAAAACAAATCAAAACCTTCATTTGAGCATGATCGCCAACACAAAGGTAAATGAGTGGAAACAAAAGAAAGCTTGGTTAATGGCTTTCAGCATGTAGGTTGAAAACTTGCATCTTTTTGAAAGTGGCTTCCTACCTTATCAGTCTTATGTTTAGTAAGGTTTTGTAATCTCCATTATGTTATGTATTCGGGTCATGGGTATGTCTAGTATGATGTCTTCTTTTGGGTATTTTGGGTGCATAAGAGAATGTGCATATGTACTAATGTATTCAAGCAATGTACTTTTGTAACATTGTAATAAGACAATTAGTCATTTGTACTAGGACCTCATTGGTCTTTTTGATATTTTGTAAAATTTGTTACTCGGATTGCAACTGGGGGTTTTATTGTCGGTTCTTTCCTACCAGTATGTCCACTTAAACCTATATGTAAAATATTATATATAAATAAAATTATAATTGGTCTCCCACATTTTCTTTAAAAAAAAGTTCTTGTAAATGTCCACATCTTTTTCCTCGACACAATTATTATTTCTTAAAAGATTTCTTATGATTTTTCATAATGTTGGTGAATACTTTATTGTAAATATTCTATAGTCATGCTCTTAAATGTCATAAGAATATGTCATAAGAGGGTTTCATCTTATAAAGCTATAATAATATTGTATGCATTTAGAACATCTTAGACACCTCCCTTGAAGCATTCAACAAATGACAAATAACTACCAACTCAAAGTGAGATGCCTCATTTCCTAATATGAGGAAAAAATAATAAATCAAAATATTAGGATGCAAGGTTGACCCACCTTTCCCAATACTTGGCTAAATTTATCATCTATTGAGGAGTGGATCCCAACAACAATTGTGGTTAATGCTTACGACTAATCCAAGGAATACCTATTTGTTTTTTCTTTATTGTATGCCTTTAATGACTCCTCATCTCAAGTTAAATTGTGGGAATGGATTTTTATACCCTCCCTATGACTAAATGGCTACAAGGAGGTGAATATGATATGGTGGAAAAAAACAAGATACAAGTTTTTTTAGTTCTCATAAACTCTATAAAAAATAATTGAATTCCTACATCCTAACTAGAAATACCATGAGGGGTTTAGATCCCATTTTAGACAAAAAATATTCTTATACTGATCACTAGTTCACTTGGACCAACTAAAGAGATGATGAACTAAGGGAAACTTAGTTGTATTGAAAGATTAAAACTTAGTTATTTCTCTTTCCATTGTCCCCTCTCCACAAAAAACCCTTATTTAAGTAGAATCTATTAAACCTATCTCACATATCACCTCTCAATTCTTTAAACATTTCAAACTTCTTATTCCTCATACCTAATAATCTATCCTTCAAGCTCAACACTTCCCGCCTCAATCAAATTGACCACCTTGCTTCCCTAATATCCCTTTCGTTGATGTTCCTAGACCTCATCAAAATGGTAAGTGGATACAATTGTGGAATGATGTGATTAAATCTATTGCACTACCTTACTATGATCTTACAATAAGAATATGGCTAGAAAGAGATCTAGAATGGAAAAAAAATATGGATCCAAATAGGAAAAAAAAACTTGTTTTGGCTTTAGCACAAGTACTAATAACTTTTCTACAATGAGTGATTGCTTCCGTTAAAATAAAACTTAGAAGATTTGAACTTAATTGTGGTAGAGGATCTCAATTAAGAGATAGGCTACATTGGATGAAAGGATATAAGGGATACAAATTATTTTTTAGTTATCTCGAACATATTTACATTCTTGAGAGTGGATAATATCTATCGTTGATCAAAAAAGGTAGTTCCATGACAACTCTAATGATATTAAATCCATTTTCCTCCAACATTACAAATAATTTTTAATTGATCTAGTTGAAGGAGATCCATGTCAAGATATACTAAAAAATTATTGGCATAACAATTATATATTTTTTAACATATATAAAATGTATGGTTGGATCGATGAGATATTTATAACAAGTATGCAATATGAAGTAAAAATTTATTAGATTTGTTTCTTAATAAATTATTTTTAACGATTCAATTTATAGCTTTATGCAATCTATAAGTTTAAATAGTTTGATGGTATCTAAACTTTATACATATAAAAATATGATAAATGTCTAATTATTTTGCTTTTCAATCTATAATTTTTTGATGTTATTTACTATATAATTGAGATGATTCACTCATATTTTAATGATAAAATTCATCCTCATATGGAGGATTTTATATTATCCTCCATTAAATTCATCCTCTTTATGAGATTTTTATAGAATATTGATATTCTAGTGTGAATTCTTAATTTTAGACATATCTTAACTAGATAAATTAAGGTTCAATGAAGGCAATAGAAATTTTTCTTCACTTGCATAATCCTATTTTGAAGTTAATTTATGTTAAGAACTATTAGATTAAATATTTTTATCCCCAATTATTTTCAAATAATTTTATACTAATCTTTGTATTCTTATTATTTCTTTCATCGTTTCATTTAAAATTTGAACCATTTAAGGATGCTATGTTATAGATTATACTTGTCTTCCAATTCTTTTTAAATTGTTAATGGTATGAAAATATTATTGATAAGTAGATGAAATATTACAACTATTTTATATTTGTATTCCCTTTATCTAGATATATTATTTACCAAAGTCTCATTGCTCTTTTAGGTGTACTGTATATATATATATATATATATATATATATATATATATATATATATATATATATATATATATATATATATATATATATATATATATATATATATATATATATATATATATAACATGGAAAATGCAGATCATGTTCCACCTGTGCCAAATTCTTTGTTTGAAAATACTAGTAATGAGATTAAAAAATTGAGATATTTATTAGCATAGGGTGCAAACCCGGGGATATATAGTGAACCATGCATGTTAATATTGCACAGTCTAGAAAAACTAAAAGATGAACTTAAGAGGACTAGTGCATATTCCTTAGATAGAGTGACTGCTATTCTTTCCTGCATGCAGGAAGAAGTACGTGGTGACATTCCCCTTAAACAAATATAGGATAGTGTCACCAAAGAAATGATAAAAGCCACTTGTTTTCCATTTTATCAAAATGTGCGTAAGGTTAGGGGATACTAGGTCACTAGATGTCTCAATCATGCTATGGCCTCATTGATCTACCCATGAATTCTTGTGGCACATAGTCTATACCCAAACAGTGACTAGATTCCATTGTATTTTGTTCAACAGTTGTATGCTGAGGTCCATTTGGGCCTCAAAGTTAACTACCTGGACATTCCACCATATGTTGGTCAAGGGTGTGGCAGGATTGTTGATAGGCCCACCTATCATCGAGTAGATAGACCACCCCTAGTGTTTAGGGTATTGGTTGGTGAGAGGTCTCCTGCTCTCACCCCAGCTCTAGCACCCATAGCAGATGAGGTTGTTGTTGCTTCCCAAAAGGAAGCAATTGACACTGTAGGTGGCATTGTGGCTACCATCACTAAGATATCTGATGATTATGTAGTCTAGTATTTGATGTCCAGACATTCCTGATCCATGCCATTTTTATCATAATGGACCACCATGGATCCTTTTATAGTGGTCGACATCCCTACTCCTACACAGCTTGATGCACTTACAAAAGATATGGCATGCATGACTCTACATTATTTGGCTGAGGACCTGTTGGAGGCATATGCCAACATTGCATCAGACAATGGGATTGGTATAGAGCATGTTAGAGATCATTTGAGATGCAGAGTTCATTTAGTTCTAGGATCCCATCACTCTCAGTCAAGGAGTAGTGTGCATTAGGATCCACCTACAGTTCGTTCGACAGCTGCACAGACTATGGGTTTTATTGATATGTTGATTGGTTCTGGTTCATCACTGCTGATGCCATCTCACCTTCATATTCCTCTACATTCATCATTTTTGGCATGACATGGGATAGATCAGATGGATGCAGATGTTGATTTGACGCTTGACCATTTGGTGGATGTGGCAGAGGCAACCATTTCAGAGGACTTAGGTTATCTGATATCAGATGATATTCATGTATGTGTGCATGTGCATGTTTCAATGCTTTTTTCATTATTTTTAATTTTTTTTAAACTAGATATTCATGTAAGTTGATATATATATATATATATGTATATATATTGTTACAGGTGGACATACTGCATATCACTCCTAGCCTTGGTCTAGATCATGTGCATGATCGATGTGACTCTGTGGATGAATCTACTGCCAATGGACATGTGAGTTTTACATTTTTATATAATCACACGTGTATATGTACCTGTAATATTTATGTATGCATAGATTTAGATTGATATTTAAAAATACAAGTTCATTTAAAAATTGTAGACACGTCAAATTGACATAATGCATTCAACTAGGTCATATTCATCCATTCAGAAAATAAATCAAGTTTATTTATCAATCTTCTAAAGTCATCAGCTTAAATCAAATAAATTAAACTTATCATCAACCTTTTTAATCAAATAAATCAAACATTCATCATAATCCATATTCCATCCTTCTTGATTTAAATAAATCAAATATCTAAGTCAAAAAAGTCAAACTCATCCTAATCATCATCCTAGCTAATTAATCCTGATCTAATGCTAATCTCACCCACTTGCATTCTCTAGATTTGGCCACTTGCACATGAAATTGCATTTAATTGATTTATCAAAATCTTTATTTTCAACTTGGCATAAAGGGAGAATATTCTTCAAGTTTGAATCTCCCCCCAAGTGGACATGTACACCCAAGAGAACATTTATGAGGTCTTGCATGTCTCTTACATGTCCCCTTCCAAAGGTCAAACTCAACATTCATTGCAAAATTTGAATTCAAATTTTCCCCCTCTTGGGCACTCTTCCTAAATCTTGCACATCCATTGACCACTCATCACTTGACAAGTGGCCTTATCTTATTGGCTTGATCTTTGTCCCACATTAGTCCATTTTCAACACTTAGCATTTTGAAAATCTATAAAATAGAGACTTCATCTCTTATCAAATCCTTCACAATCTTTTCACAACCTCCACAATCACTCATGCAAAGTCACTGTCCAATGGAGAACTGATTTTGTTCATCATCACTCCACCATCTTCATAGCATTTTCATCTTAAGCTTATCAATCAAAGATTGGGAAAGGGTCACTAGCACATGTGACACCAATCCACTATGGGATAGAATTTTACTCTTGTTTTTCTCATGCTTTCACTTAGCTTATGCTGATAACTTACTTTGTTTGCATAGATAACATGAGCAATTATTTCATAGGGATTCTATATCTAATTTGCTTGATTTAACTAACAATACTCATGCTTGTTTGTTTTTTTTGAGCAAAATGCAGATTTAGGGTCTACATATGGCGCTAGAAGGAGGGCATGATGTTGTGGTTGTCCCACATGCAGTTCAACTATGAGTTTTTCTTGTTTCTAATCATTATTTATAGCTTTGAATTGTTTCTCTACCGTAGAAATCTTATTAGTTGTTTTGGAAGATATCATTCTTGAAGCTTTCTATTACACTTTGACAAGCCATAGCTGTTATATACTTCTTGCAATAGAATAGGATAAAATAAAATAGGCATCATCCCTGCCCAGAAAAATGCATTTAAATTGATAGGGGTGATATAAACTTGTATTCGCATCTATGAATAAAGGTTGTAGTGTTGTCCTTCTTGAGCAGGTAGGTGGAAGGCACCGTCTCATTCTGCCCATAAGTCCATCCATCTCATAAATCTCACTAGATATATTTCAGTTGGTCAAGCCTATTAAATATCCCTTTAAAAATTTGTAACCTGTCATAGAAGTCTTGCTTACTGTCAAAAAAAGAAGTGAATATGTCTTCTCCATAGCATTAGTGGTGACAAGTGAGTAGTGAGTTCTCTTCGCCTTCATAGATACAAGAAGATCTGTAAGTCTGCAGGATTTATGTTCATGTCTAGGTAGCTAGCATCGTCATTTTTTTCCTGCTCCTCTCATACGGTACCTTCCATTCACTCATTCA
This sequence comes from Sequoia sempervirens, assembly GCA_007258455.2. Classification (NCBI taxonomy): domain Eukaryota; kingdom Viridiplantae; phylum Streptophyta; class Pinopsida; order Cupressales; family Cupressaceae; genus Sequoia; species Sequoia sempervirens. Next base: position 176,775,708 of record VDFB02058242.1, on the reverse strand, counting down.
GCGTATGATTTGATGTCATGGCTTTCTTTTCTGCTATCATGATCACCCTTGACCCACATCCATGCTCTATGCTTTATGACCAGTGACACACTAGGCAACTGACAAATCCTTGCAGCCAACCCAGATAGAAGAGAAGCAGCCATTCTGGTCATTCTACTATTCACGTGAAATAACAAGCATTTTGTTGTGTGCCCTCTGTATGCCTCCATTTTGGTGATTGGCTTTACCTGGCCATTTGCATTAGCTTGAAGGGGACTTGGTTATATATTTTTGAGAGTACTTGCCATGACCGTAAGTTATTTTCAAAAACTTGTACAGCCTCCGCAACCGTGCATAACAATACCTCTTGTAGTGAGTGTAATCCCTGTGGCTCAACCCATGTTAAGCTTGTGTGATCTTGAGAAGCTGCAATACATTTACAGAAAGATGGTGAGGCTTCTCTATTGATCTCCATAGCCAAGGGAGTTGTTGTTGTTATGACAGATCCAGTACGTGAGGCTTTTCCAGCTCTCCCAGAACCCACTATTTTCTTCTGCTTAAATTGCAATCAGCATACTCCATGAGCTCTTCAGGCTTTCTGTCAAGCAGTTCGCTTGCCTTGTCTAATCTTCTGCATTTTGCATACTTGTCTACCAAAATCTGCGCCTTGTCATAAATTCATCCTATGCTTATTTTGTATTTATCATGCACCACGAGACCACGTCTTGCATCCCGTTAACCAGTTCGCGTACTCTCAAGAAAATGTCAACTTCACTAGTCGTAAGGTCTTATCACTGGTCCAATCTGTACTATGCATCGCTTGAGTCCTAAGGCAAGTTTTTAAGAGGAATTCTATCATGCGATCCGTGTGTCTTGTCTATATTTCTACCACTTGCAATTGCTAGAAAATCTCTAAACGCCTCTTGCAAATCTATTTTGTGACATATCTTGCAAACATTGTATTCCATGAGATCACATTTCAGAGAGGCATATTGTCAAAAATTTTGCACGCTTTGTCTATGCTTCTGATTTGTCAAACAGTTCACATGCCTTGTTTATGATTACACATTTTACACAGTAATAATTTAGAATATCAAAGAAAATGGTCAGCATTAAGCGCAGTCATCTTTTTGCGCTAAAAGGGTGATTGGATTGGTAAACATTGAATTTGAGAGTACAAAGGAGAGGTAGTCATTGGAAGATGTGGGAGTTTCCATTCTAAGCTACAAGACAAGCAACAAGAACTGGTGTGGCAATAAATCACAGTAGCAGGCCACGTGAAGCAAGTGTAAGGAAGCCGCTAGCGATAAATGTTGGTCAGAGTTTGTGGAGTTTGCTTTTACCCATGCCATCTACATTAAAATCTGAGGACTGTATAAATCACATTAGGGGGTGATGGCCGTACACTTGCCAACTAATTTTAATTTGAAAGTATTTAGCATTTAGGGTGTGGTCTTCAAGAAACATTTTATACATATCAGAGCTTTTTCTATCATGATTTGGGCTGCGAGTTGTGTGATTTTTTTTAATGCCCTAATTGATCTGTTTGACCTTCGTGCTATAGTACTTACAAAGATTTATGTCATTAGTTTGATCAACTTGAAGACTTTTAGTCATAACTTTTCATGGGAAAGAAGGTACAAATCAAGAATACATTGGAGAGTAGGATGATGATTTTGAAAGACTTATTCTTTATGGTTGATTCATTGGCTCAATACCCTTAGTGGTGGAGATTATGATAAAAGGGAGAGAAAGTTTAAACAAGCGTGATGCCTTCTCAAATAGGATCATTAATGATTGTTACTTATAAATCTTCCTTTTGTAATCATCAATTAAAATCATGTTATTGTTTGAAGTTAAATTAAATGGGAGCCTCACATAATTGTCTTTTTATCTTATAGGTACAAAAAGAAAATGAAGGCAAACAAAAGTGAACAAGGTACAAAGCGAAGGAGAAGGCTAGCAAATGAAAATGAAAGGAGGGGATATTTTTTTTTGAAAACTCAAAGTGTTTTTTAACGCTTTAAGTGTTTGTTCAACACTTATTTATGAAATTGTTACCTTTTCTCTCCTAGGGCACAAATTTTTGTTTGGGTCTAAAAAGAACAATTTGATTTTTTTTCCATTTGCAAAAGGTTAAAATTCAAGCTTAGATACTTACTAGAGTTCGTTTTGGGTTAAAAATTGGACAAGCAATCTTCATATTTTATTTGGTGCTTAAAACGAATCACACAATTGCTTTGAAGGTTATAAAATGAACAAGTGCTTGAATTGTGATTTTGTCTTGGGTGCATTTTGAATGCGTATCCTTTCCCCTTGCGCTTCGTGTGATCTAGGGTGCAAGAGAAACACTCAAAATACATTTTATTGCTTTGAAACACTTCTATTTGGGCTTAAAAATTGAACATCTTGTGAGAGTGTGAGTAGAGGCATTTTCACGTACATTCTCTTTCTTTGTGCCATCAAAGATTGATCGAGTTACGGATTGTGTCTTTGCTTTCTTTTGTTTATCCTAGAGGACCTACCTTGGGGAAAAAGTACTCACCCAAGGGAACGATTCAACTGGTAACACTCTAAAGCCAAGAGTATTTCCAGCTAGGATATAAATGTGGGTATTGGTTAAACTTCATTATCACGTGGTTGGCTCCAACAAGATGGATCCAAAAGGGGACTCTTGCCGTATGGGTCAATCTCCACGAATGGAAAGTCCTTACTAGAACCCATGTGCTAGAATTTTCCAAAATCCTTAATCTATTTTTTGGTGCAAGAACGATCGTTCTGAAGCTACCCCACACTTTTACGGTCTTTAGTAGAAATGGAAAACATGCCATGGGAGTTTCATGGGTGTTGATGCTTGGCTGCCCCGATTGACGTTAATGAGCCATGGAGGGGAGCCAGTGGGGTCAAGCATCTAACCATTTTCTAAAGATAGGTGTAGCTGGACTTGTCCAGGATTCAACAAATATTGTCTTACACATCCATAGGGCTTGTAATTGTTCTTTGTTTGAAAACATGGTGTTGTATTCAAAAACATTTTGCAAACAAACATTCAACATGATTCTCAAAATTTCAAACCCTTTTGAAGACAAATATAATTGATTCAATCCATATGTTATTGCTTTCCCTTGGGATTCACGTCCTTAGATGTTCCTAAGCATTGGATTATACCTTAATTTGTCTTCTTGAGTAAACAATAGGAAAACCCTTGCCTTAAGTTCATTGAATTTCCACATAAAATATCTTGTGGGGTTTAAATAAATTAAGACATTGGACATCTTAGTTTGAAACATTAATCAAAGAGAGTGTTTTTGGTAAAATAAAGCCATTAAGAAAAGATAACAAATTGGACCCCACACATGTGCTTGATATCTCTTGGTCATATTGGTCTTTTGATTGCTCTTAGAGAAAAGTGTGTTCTTCAATACCTTGGCCTAGTAAACAAAGTCTTTCTAAGTCTCTTAGGATCAAAATCAAACACTTCATCCATCTCAAACATTTATCAACATCATCCCACCAAACAACTTTAAGAGCTTTGAAAACATCATTACCTAGACTTGGGTACATTTCTAAACTAAATCAAAATCATTTGTTTAGTTAGGTGTGTTTGGATGAATCCTTTCATGCACACTTAGTTAAATTATCAACCTTCTTGAACAATGTTTATCCTAAAGATCACATCCAACATCTTAGGGTTTACAAGTTCATCATCCAAATCAACCAATCAAAATCAAGCCCTAAGTCTAGCATTGATCCAAAGTCCCTAAACGTTCATCATCCATATCATTTACACCTTTCATCCTTCATCTCGTCATTAATTCTAAGAACCTTAGAGGTCACTTTTGCAACAAGGTCAAAACACAAGAAGAACATGGAATATAAAATAGATTCATACATCATGAGTGGTCCAAACCAACCAAACTATCCAAGCCTCACGAAACCATGGGATTATGGAAACTCACATCCATACATAGGATCACTATCTCCTACCAATATCAATAGCACAACGAATGTGAGTATGCCCAATCTGAATTTTGGAACACATCTCCCCATGATAGATTTAAATCAAAGATTCTATCCTCCAAACAATCAATACATGAGTCTTCAAACGAGCAACATCATCCCACCAAATCCCTACTTGCCAAATGTGGATGTACCAAGTGCAATTTTTTGAAACATGAATCCTAACTCAAAAAACTTTGGAAAAATGATTCCCAATACCAACAATGTTCATCCTATCATGCCAAATCTAAACATCATCCCAAATCATAACATTATCCAAAGTCAATTTTCCATAAACCCATTCAAAACCCACAAGTAGGCATCCCAAATCCACTTAAACAAAAGCCAAATCAACTATCTCAAGTGAGTCAAGATCAAAATCAAGAACAAATTTGGCGAGATCAAATTGCAGAACTTTCCAAAATAGTTGAGGCATTGCGCCAAGGGAAATCTCCACCACCATTACCTACATCATTCCTTGGTTTAGGGATTCCCCCTTTACCTAACACCAATAAATCCACCCAAATCAATCCACCTAACGTCAATCAAACCATCACGTCAAATCATTCGAATATACCATCGACATCACACTAATGGATGGTATATAATCAAACAACAACATTGATCCCAAATTAAAATACATTCTCCCAAGGACCTATCACCTTGGTCATTCCAACTATCACTATCCCTTCAATCATTCCAACCACCACTATCATGCCCATCACATCTCAAACACTCACTATCGCTCCAAATGTATCTCAATCACTTGTCACCGCATCTAACATGATTCCAAATACACCACCACTACCACCAAAACCAAGTGCAATAAGTCAATATCGTAGCATTGCACTAAAAGCACATCAAGCCTACCACCAAGGACTTCAACAATCTCAAGCTACCCAACCAACACAAAAGATGACAACTATTGAAAACAAGGATCAAGATCAATCCATCACTAAGCACATGTTTACTTCATCCAATGATCAAATCGATATATGTCAAGAGTCACTTTTGAATCACGATCAAAATCCACCAACAAAACTCAAAAATGAGCCAATTCAAGAAATATCAACATCACTTGACTCTATGGTTGAAGACATTCACAATCTCTCCACCGCAATTGTCAAAAACAATGATCAAAACCTCTCCATTGAGGAGCACATTGAGGATGTATCTACACAATCCGATGATCAACTCAACATACATCAAGAGCCACTTTTTAGTGATCTCTTTCAAGGAGTGTTAGGATTATTTGATCCAATTGACATAATGTACGATCCATTGACCAATGATCATATTAAAAATGTCTCTACATTGCCTTATGAGTTAGAGGACATATCTCAAGAAGTTATTCCAAAGCAAGATCAAAATCTTTCACTAAGGTCTAGCAATGGTCATTTTCAAAACATGTTGATCCCCTTTGACCTCATGGTTATAGATGCTGAAGGAACCTTGAACTTGACCATTCCTAATGACAACATCCAAAAGTCCTTTGTAAGAAATCCATCCTTTGAAGCTGCCCCATGTCAAGAACTTGATCCAAAGCATGTCAAAAGAAACTCCGAAATTAATCAAGATCAAGAATTTGTATCTTCAAGATAATAAAATAATCTAATGAAAACTCTCTTATCCATGCAAGACGATCATATCCATGTAGCACATACTCCTCCATCTACCCATGAGATGCTTTCTATAGATGGGCATGTAGATGATCTTAATCTAGAACAAGATTTTGTTACACAAAAAGAGCAGATTCTTAACTCCTACAATCAAATGGAGTTGTCAACATCAAGATCAGATATGTCCCAAACTCAGATTGAGGACATCATGAATAAAGATATCCAACATTATCCACTCAAGGAAGCACATCAAAAAGAATAGTATAATCCAGAGTTAGCAGAGCAACAAATTGAAACAACGTCATCTACAGTGGTCATTTGTCAGAGCATGTTTACTGAAAAAGATATCTCAAAACAAGCAAAATCAAGGAATAAAGGTTATACTATCACCATAATGGGGGCAACTTCATCTCAAGCAAACATCAACATAGGGAGCACAAAGAATCCTTATGATGAAACTAGTGTCAATACTACAACCAGCCATGCCATGAATCTTCATTCACCCATCACCCCATCCATGAATTGGGACCAACATCAAAGGAAATATTTGAATCAAAGTATGAAGAACGTTATCAAAGAAAAAGAAGCTAAGAAGCATAACGGAAAAATCAAATACAAATGGATACCAAAGAATACAAAGAAAGATAATCCCTATCAAACTCCATCAGTCAAAGAAACTATGGGGAAAAATAAAAGAGGGAAAAGTATCCATCAAGGATGTCCGCAAAAGAAAAAGCAAGATTTTCAAGCAACGTACAAAGTGTATCTAGCAGTTGGTCCTAATTCCATGCACACTTCCATATCCACCCATCATTGTTCATCTTCCCAAGTTTGGAGAGTCAAAGGTGCCAAACTGTCAACCAATCCATCTCTTATCCCTAAACGCACTCCATCCACACCTCCACGCATGATATCCAATTCTCATATTGACCATTTATTTGCAATGACCCTTCATCATAAGGATTCAGAAGGCAATCTATCACGATGTGCGCACAAAGACAAAGTCAACGCTGGTATCAACGAAGTAGATCAAAAATCCTAGAAGTGGCATTCAAGTGCACGTATCTTAGCAAAGTAGCTTCTTCAAGCAGGATATCAATGGCACATTATGATATGGGAATCTACATCAGCAACACCTCATGATTCAACATGAGCTTAAAATCTTTCAAAAAAATCAAAAAAAGAAAAAAAGAAAAAAATCCAAAAAAATCAAAAAAAGGATTGAAAATAGTAAAGAGAAAAATCATCCTCTAGTGAAAACTGTATGGGTGGCACTTTGGGCAAGACCATGATGAAAACCTGGAAAATAGGCGTCATGTGTAGAATCGAACATCTACGTGCGCCAGTTTAGATGAAAGCATCTCATCCCATCCATAATAAATTGAGCATTCCATCCATCTTATCCATAATAAATCCATCCATCCATGAACCATTTATCCAATCCATTCGCATCTATTTGCATCTGTCATCTTAGTTATCTTGATCTTGATGAGATTTTGGAGCACACTTTATGCTCGCTTATGGTAAACATCTTGACATGGGTCATTTTCATTTATCCTATCCTACGCTATGTTATCTGAGCCATGAAGCATTATCCAAATGAGCATTCGTTATCCGAACACCTTATCTTATCGCAAGATAATCCATGTCCCTCCATCCATACACTTATCTAAGCATCCATCCATGACATTCCATACATTGCTAGACACTAGGGGCAGATTGTTGCATCTTGCTTCGAGAATAAATCTTGATCTATATCCTCCAACTTATATGGTGATCTGAACATTGACAAACGTGAAATCAAATCGGTCCACCACTTGTGAGAAAAAAATCCAAATCACTAGCCCATGGAATATTTTGACAAGAACATTCCTTATCAAGCTTTATCATCAATCAAACATCAATCAAAACAATCACTATTAGTCACATCTAGGTTGCACTTCAAACGTCAACATCACATCATCTAAAACATCTTTTGTTTCAAACCGAGCTTCATCAATCATGATCAATAAAAATCCAATCAAGAAATCATTAGGATATCCTTGTGTTGCTTAACACTATCCTTTCTTTGTTGTGCATCCGCAACAATGATTATCATCATCAGTCTTGATCAAATCATCATCAATCCATCATCATCTTGGGGATATCATTCCCAATCATTGTGTTGCTTAACACTATCCTTGCATTGTTGTGCATCCTCAACAATGTTATCATCATCAATCCCATCAACATCCAAATCCTTGTGTTGCATAACACTATCATTGCATTGTTGTGTATCCTCAACAATGTTATTATCATCATCAATCCATCGATCTGATCAATCCATCTTAGCTTGGTTCTTAGCAATATCCTCAAACAGAGCACTAATATCACATCCATATCCAAATCATCTAAATCATGCGAAAATCTAAAAACATCAAAACATCAGAAAATCCAAAAACATTCAAAACATATCAAAATCCAAAAACAAGTCAAAAAATAGAAAACATCAAAAGCATTGAAATCTGAACTACGTCATCTCTGAGCTTAAACGTAGGCAAGGCTCGTCTTTGATTAGCCCCCGAGACATCAAAATGCCAAAAACATTTGAAAAATAAAAAAATCAAAACATTTGTAAAACTTTGAAAAATACCAAAAACAGCCTCAAAACATTGCAAAACATCAAAAACATCCAAATATTTGAAAAAATCCATCCCCCTCATCTCTCTTGCACCCGCAATAAACACCATTCATAATAAACTGATCGTCATCATCAACCTTTGGTGAAACAGTTAGAAACAAGTGTAGCAGGTTAAAAGTAAATCTCAAAAGTGTCAAGTCTCAAGTCTAAGTCAGTACGTAAACAAGTTGGTGAAGTCTTTGTGTCGATAGTCCATCATCCAAACAGTCTCATATCAATCATCTGATAACCTCATGTCATATGATGAATCCTTCCTACAAGGGGCATTATTTATCAGAAAGAACATGTTGGATAAACGAAATGACATGCTACCATCCACTAACATGTCCTAGGATGTATCCTTCCTACAATGGGCATTATCTTTTGGCAATAAGTTTCGGTTCTTATCCTTAAAAACACATTCCCTTTTGGTTAGCGGTATTGAAGAACATCAACTTGTTTGTGTGCTTGGTCTTTTTCTTTTGACTTATCTTATTGGCGCTACCCAAGGACCTCTTGATGATATCCTAAAGAAGGATTTAGAGAGATAGGAAGCGGGCAACAATCATTATCCTTTTGTCTCCGCCAGGTTTTGTCGATGTTCTGCAAAAATAACTTGCGAATACTTGCTTTAGTTGGGGACATGTACTTTATGATGTTTCCTTATAGCTTGTTGACTATTGCATTGATTGCCAAGTACTTTCGTATTTTTGGGTCCAGATGTTTGAGACTTCTAAATGCATCCTAAAGAAGGTTTTTGTATGTTAGGTGTGAACAAGAATACTGCCTATTTGTCAAGTCAGTGTGTTCATCACACTCAAGTTCAACACCATTCTAAATTTTATACCTTGGATGTATCAAAGCTTAGGTAAGTATCAAACATAAAGTAGCATCCTTTGAAAATCCCAACTACAAGCAAATCATCATCATTTATCATCATCATCATCTATCATCATCTATAATAAAGTCTCACTAATCATGGACTTGTTGATCCCTCTTGTCATCATCTCATTCAGCTAACATCATCATCACTAATCCATCCATCATGCATCCGCGTATAAAGCAAGCGATCATCGCATGTACAGCCCTTAAGCCGCAAAAATTTAGAAAATCAGTGTTAGGAAACTTGACGAAATATTTGAATAAGTTATCTATATTATTTCAAAAATATGTAAAAATAGAATTTGTAGAAAATTGAATGTAGTTTCTAAAATACTAGGTTTATTTAAAAATAAATAAAATCTATTTGGTGAAAATTTGAAATTTCAATGCAAGAGTACTTAAATTTCAAGGAAAAAATAAGTAGGTGTCTGGCTGACCACCCTAACCAAAATAAAATGATAATATTTTTTTATAATATTTTAGATATAAGTAGAGGACTCATGTCCGATGTGATGCATATTTTTTTGTAATTTGTTTCCAAGTAAATAATTAATTATGAGTTTTTTATTACAACTTTTAAAAAATATAAAAATCACTTATCCACTCACTTTAACTTGGTCAAAACTTCATGAAATTTAATTTTTCTTTTTAATCCTTCTATAGTATGTGAAGTATAGAATGTGACGATGTTTCAGATTCAAAAATACACCGCTTTGAAAGTTATAGATGTTTTTCAATCACTACCAATAGGACTCCTTTAGTCGTAATTCTAATAGAAAATGAATAATAATTATTTATTAAATTCAAATTAAATCATAATTTATATTTTTGGAAAGCTGAGAATCTCCTCTGAAAACCCTTTTCGTTTCATTAATTTTGGGTGAAAAAAAGTTGTCAACCACATACCCCCATAATATTGCCACTTTTTGGCGCACCATGATCCTGCACATACCCTCCATCTTGCATCCATAAATCATCGGTATTTTGCATATCATCTCACATGCATATCATCAGCATAATATAGATCTGTTAGTCTAAACATCTCATAAATCATCGATAGCTATGATCACATCATCAATCTCATCCATCTCATATCATATCATCATTTAGGTTATTTAGGATAATATAGATTTGTTATTCTAAGCATCTTAAAATCATCTCATTTGCATCATCGTCCATAACCATCCATTTTGAACCTCTTTATCATGAGATCGACCCTCAAATGGAATTTTTTCACTCAAAATCTCAAGGGGGCAATGTACCAGTGTACTTCTTTCCGCTGGGGCATTTGAAAAGTCAGAAAATTTTTAAATTTTGATCACGGCAAGTTTATTCTTTGAACCAACGCAACAAGTACATTGCTTCAAAGAGGGGAAAAATGTAGACACGTCAAATTGACATAATGCATTCAACTAGGTCATATTCATCCATTCAGAAAATAAATCAAGTTTATTTATCAATCTTCTAAAGTCATCAGCTTAAATCAAATAAATCAAACTTATCATCAACCTTTTTAATCAAATAAATCAAACATCCATCATAATGCATATTCCATCCTTCTTGATTGAAATAAATCAATTATCTAAGTCAAAAAAGTCAAACTCATCCTAATCATCATCCTAGCTAATTAATCCTGATCTAATGCTAATCTTACCCACTTGCATTCTCTAGATTTGGCCACTTGCACATGAAATGGCATTTAATTGATTTATCAAAATCTTTATTTTCAACTTGGCATAAAGGGATAATATTCTCCAAGTTTGAATCTCCCCCCAAGTGGACATGTACACCCAACAAAACATTTATGAGGCCTTACATGTCTCTTACATGTCCCCTTCCAAAGGTCAAACTTAGCATTCATTGCAAAATTTGAATTCAAATTTTCCCCCTCTTGGGCACTCTTCCCAAATCTTGCACATCCATTGACCACTCATCACTTGACAAGTGGCCTTATCTTATTGGCTTGATCTTTGTCCCACATTGGTCCATTTTCAACACTTAGCATTTTGAAAATCTATAAAATAGAGGATTCATCTCTTATCAAATCCTTCACAATCTCTTCACAACCTCCACAATCACTCATGCAAAGTCACTCTCCAATGGAGAACTGATTTTTTTCATCATCACTCCACCATCTTCATAGCATTTTCATCTTAAGCTTATCAATCAAGGATTGGGAAAGGGTCACTATCTAACATGTGACACCAATCCACTATGGGATAGAATTTTACTCTTGTTTTTCTCATGCTTTCACTTCTTATGTTGATAACTTATTTTGTTTGCATAGATAACATGAGCAATTATTTCATAGGGATTCTATATCTGATTTGCTTGATTTAACTAACAATACTCATGCTTGTTTATTTTTTTTGAGCAAAATGCAGATTTAGGGTCTACAAAAATAACTTTCATAAAATTTATTTAATATAAATTATATGTATTTAACACATCCTGTACACAATTTATTTGTAGGGCTCAACACATCCATCAAAGCAGGACAATTCTCATTTAGATGGCCATTCGACTAGGAGTAGACATTCATATTAGGCCATGCACACTAGATTTATGATCTTTACCACATGTATTTGCTTATACATGATGATCTTTAGTATTTGAGATTTGATGATGATCTCTAACTTACATTTACTTATTTATTGATCTTTAGTATTCAACATTTGATGATCTTTAATTTACATTTTGGTTATATGATATGTACATATATTTTCTTATATGATATATACATACATTTGCCTCTTTGCTTATAATATGTGTTATGTTTATATGTATTGAATCCCTTTACATGTATGTACATGTGTTTGCTTATGGTTTAAACATGTTTACACATAATATATGTATGCATTTGCTTTAAATATTCAATATACATACATGTTTTCTTATTTTATGATCTCTTACAACTTACATTTCCTTATATTCAATATACATTTGATCTCTAGTAGAATTTTAGGGAAATCAATGCCACTTTATAATTAAGTTCATTCATGTTGATCACAATAAATATTTTTTTAAAAATGACTTAAGCAACATGAACCATTGAGCTTGAGAACAAGATATAATTTTTGACAAGTAACTTGAAATTCAATTCAAATATAATTAGAAAATTCAATTCAAATTATACCTATTATACATTTTTGACAAGTAACTTGAAATTCAACATAATGAAGAAAATTTAATTCAAATTATACCTCTATTATACATTTTTTAGAAGTAACTTAAAATTCAATTCAAATTATACCTCTAATATACATTTTTGACACTTTAACAAAATTCTAAAATTAGTAGATATGTTGTGCATACCTATGAATTAAATAACAACAAACTCCACAATGAAATAACTTGTTTGTTTACTACTTGATTCATTTAAACTAGGATCTAGTTATTCCATGTACACTAGAATATTTTTTTCCCATCCCATATGCATATAAAAAAAAGCTTATTTTTCATTATTTTGGATATCAAATTGCAAGATTAATTCTCATTTATATCACTTGGAGCGCAGATTTTGGAGAAGAATTTTTTGTACATTTATCAAGGAGGCAAATATTGGAGCTTGACAACTTTTCATTTTTATCAATCAAGGCAAAATTTGGAGGATAATTTAACTAAGTTGGTAGAGGACTTGTTTTGAGTCATCTTTAAGTTAAATAAGAAATGGGACAACAAAGAAAAAGAAAAAATGTGTCTCAACAAAAATTTTCAAAAGAAGAACATAAGAGGCATGAACAAAACTTGGAAAATTATCATAGAAAGAAACAAGGTACATGCTTGTTTCTTCTCTCTCTCACTCTCAAGTGTGTGCTTAGGAATTTTACTTTGAAAAAATATGAGTATTCATTTGATGGGATGGAATCCATAATTTGTGCATTACTCCACCCAATAATTTTGTTAGTACACCTAAACATAAATTTGTATGTCCATACATTTTGCATTGGCTTTCTTATTAAAATTAGAAATGTTTAATGTATGACCATTTTTCAACTTACAATACCCCAACTTAAAATGTGCTCTTACACTAAAATATTGTACATTAAATCCTTCCCTACAAACCTTACACTTATCTTTTACCAATACCTTTGTTTAATGTTTTTGTCATCACATTATCATTGTTGAGTATTGCATCTACACAATTTTCTTTCTTTTTATTTTGTTCATGAAAAATGATAGTGTACTTCATCACATGCTTAGTCTCGGCCAATGAAACCTTTTAAATTTTTGTCCCTCACTATGCCACTTTGATTTTCATATTTTTTTCAACCACATTAATTATTTTATGGTTTTGCAAATTCCTACATATTCTAACTTTGCACTTTGAAAGAAACCATTATTTTTTCTTAATTATTCATGAAACTACAACTTCATGTACAATGAAGTAGCATTCTAATGTTGATATTTGGTGATCAATATCCCCTATCCAATATACATTGCAACATCTAGTTAGCTTAATATTTTTCTAAACTCTCATTGAATTTAATCTAATGATCAATAGTTCCTTAAAAATATTTTTTAAATATTTTAATAAATGCCCAATTCTAAGCTCTAGAATTATTTGAAAATTAGAACTCAAATTATACTTAAAGC
>VDFB02058242.1:176664374-176755480 GCA_007258455.2 Sequoia sempervirens | reverse complement strand
TTTATGTCAAGTTGCCTAACTTAGATTTTTTTGAATTTTTTGCCGCTTAAGGGCTTGTTTTTTCCATGATGATCCTACACATACCCATCCACTCTTGCTAGTTTACCATTAACAAAAAGCAAGTTTAAACACCTAGTCACAATAGCTTAAGACTTAGGTCACATGAAACCATAAGAAAACTTTAAATAAGGGGCTTAACCTCACCTTTAATACGACAAAACCAGATTTGAACTTTTTAGGGAATGATATTATAAAGGTCAACACACAAACCATAGTTTGCATGATCATTCAACTTATTAAAATTAGGGCATCAAATCCTTGATGTTAAAACCACTAAACCAACACCAAAATCATATCAAAAGGGGTTGTCAAGGAGATTTGAACATTTTAGAGCACATGAGATCCCTCAAAATGAAACCCTACTTAAAACTAGAGCAGGACAATACAGACACAACCACCAAATGAAAAAAATGATAGTAGAACAACCAAAACAAAGAGGAAAAGAAAACAAACAAAATGGAAATCAAAACAAAAACAAAAACCAACAAGAAACAACAAGTGAAACAAAGAAGGAAACGAGTGAAGATTCACAAAAGAATGTTTCACGAATGTGTTAAGAACAGAACAAAAAGATAGAAATGGGAAAAATGCAAATGGAATAGGAGAACCACCTACCTAAAAACACTGCCAAAAAAGGTTGAAACTTGACAAGAATATGCTCATGAATGTGCACCCAAAACCAATTCTCACTCCACTCCAAATTACTCAAGATTTGGCTCGTAAAAATGCTTAAGATAATAATTATGAGCCAAAATAACCTTGATTAAAGGTTAAAACCCATTTTACATGTGTGAAGGAATTGCAATTAATGTCATTAATGTAGTTGGTAGGGTGTGGAATCAAAAAGGTCAAAGGTAAGGCAGACACGAAATTTTTGTCAAAACAGAACAATAAACTTTATCCAAGTCTCTCATCCCATTCCAAATACGGCTTTGACATTGCAACAAAGAAAAATGACAATGAAAGAATGAGGGCAGCGTCAAAACCAAAACTAGACCTGGAACTTTTACAAAGTTTTGAGTTTGGTTCCAATTCTAGTTTCGCTCCTGAAAAAAGGAACAAAGACCAACACAAAGAAAGAGAAAAAGGAAACAAAACGGAATGGGACTGGAACAGAAATTTGACCCGTACAAGACACAAAACAATCAAAAGACACAAATGAAAACAATGGGAGCAGAGTCAGAACCAAAACTAGACCCAAAATTTTTACAAAGTTCCAAGTTTTATTTCCATCCCAGTTCCGCTTCTAGTGAAAAAAGGAAATGGAGGAGAAAGGAAGTCAAAATAAAAACTAAGGGAGGAAACCAACACAAGAAAAACAACAAAGAAACTTATCAGTAAGAAACATATAACTAGAATCGGAATGGGAACTAGACCACCTGAACTTTACCAAAGTTCCAAGTTCGGTTTTGTCCCATGTTTTTTACCTATGAAAACAAAAGAAATAAGGTCTTAGGAGGAAAAACAACAACTCCTAAGGCTCAAACAAAACACCAATGACAAACAAAGACAAGGGGGGCCCATTTTGACCAAAACCAAAATTGGGTGGTTATGCAAGGAATAACAAGTCAATTAAGTTTTGTGATTTTGAGTTAATTGAAATTGAATAAAGACCTTAGTTATGCTAAAGTTGTGCACAACAATTTATTTTATTTTGGTTGGAGAAGAAAATTTCATGAGAATTTTTCTGAGGAATTTACTGGGATGGTTTTTGGAGAGAATTTTTCTGTGCTTTTGGAGTTTCTGGTTTGCTTGAGCTTGGATTTTGAATGATTGGAGATTACTAGATTTAGAATTTGGTTTTGGATCTTCTTCAAATTTCATTTTCTATAGCTTTAATTTCCGGGTTGGTTCGATTTCCTTTCTCTACATATTTTAATTTGGAAAAGATTGTCTTCTTTGTGTCTTTCTTGATGCATGTGGAATTGGAGAGCTTTTATATTTTCCTATGAAATGTCTATGTATGCTCAGTGGCTATTGTAGGATGTTTTGAGTATTCCCTTGGCTTAGGAAAGACGGTAATGGTGGTTTTTCATCCTATTGATTTGGAATTTTAGTGTCTTCTTTATCCATGAGTAGTTGTGTGTGAATGTTTCCTTGTAATGATGTTGAATTTCTTTGGTATGATCTTGTTGGCATCATTCGTGTTTTTCTTTGGCTCTAATATGGTTTTCCACACCATCTAGATTTTTCTTTGAGTCGTTATGTGAATCCATTACCAATTTTGGGTGGTTTTGTCACTTGTTTTATTCTATTTTTCTTGTTTTTGATCTCTGGTGTCTATGTGCCACAAAATGGCTTCAATGCGTCTCTTTTAGGATTTAGAGCTTGTACCAAAGGTTTTTTGTGAACATCTTGAGTTCCTGTACGATGCTTATGCATTAATATTTTCTCCTTGTATTTATTTATTTATATAAACATATGTTGAATTGTTGTTTTGTTCTATTTTGTAGTGTTTCAAGCTAAATATGAAAATATTGTATTCACAGTGGTAGTTTTAAATTGAATATGTATATATATTCATTTGTGGGTGTTTTTATTTATTTATAAATGATTTAAAAATGTACTTCTATGTTATTGGGTTTAAAATCTTCCAAAGTTAAGGAACGAAAACTTGTTATGTGAAGCTTATTGTGTTTGTACTTTATTGTTCAATTGCAATGATATAACTTGGGATTTAGCCATGCAAGTTTAATTGTTACCTTGAGGGTATTTTGAATGTTAAATGATTTGTGTCATGATTGAGATGTGATCATTCATGGATTTTTTTAATGTGCATGATGGATATCCTTTGTAATTGTTAATGAGTTATGTTATTAGGAAGAGTGGCTTACGATAGGGGCCAAAAACCTAAGAGGTAACTAGGGTAATCTATCAGGAGTTTATATTTCAATGTAAACCTAATTAAATGTATCAGGGTTTGGGTAGTGTTCATTAAATAATTCAAATAATTTGATATCCTCGCCTAATTCCTTAGTACTTGTATAGATTAAGAGTAAGTTAAGATGGCCTCGAATGGCATGATCGACTAATTTGTCTTCTTTAAAGGTAGTTTAGTTCCACATGAGTTTTTTTAGGGAATGAGAATTAGTAGAGGTTGCCAGGATAACTCGGTATGAAGGCCGGTAGTTTAAGAAGATTCACCAAGGTAACCTATAATAAACTATGTAATGACACTCTTTTCCTAATGCATGCTATGTGGTATCTTGTGTAGAGTTACCCTTGTTTATGTTGTTGCTTCTAGGAGTTTTGTATGTTATTATGTGATTTAGCTGTCGACATGTCGTGATGTGTACATCAATCCATGTAAATGTTATGCTATGTCTTCATGTTTTTTTATCTTTGTGGACTTGATATTATCTCCTAGCATGGAGGGGTGGACCTTAGGGTACCATATGGTTTGGAGGAATGTGCTTTTTCCTCCATTAGGTTCCCTTATAGGTGTAGTTGTACTTGGATAATATTGTTCTTGTGACAGGTTCCTCATTCTACATAGTTCGTGATGTTGGACGCTAAGCGTGCTCATGAACAAGGTTGAAAAATGTGTTATGGTCTTCATTTATACTATATACACTCTTGATGTAACTTGAATATTGTAATAATCTCTAGATAATGTTATTATGTTGTTACGAGAGTTGTCATAATCTCACTTGATGTAACTTGAATATTGTAACTTGACTACAATATTATTATGTGATTTGATCATTCATTATTAATATGATTTATCCTTATGCTTTATGTCTCTTGGATAGTGATGTGATGGTCTTTCTTGTGAATGTTTAAGTAGTGTTGTCACGAAACCCTGAGAATGTCTAGGTGTGTACGCCTCTTTTGTACTCTTGTTATAATAGAATGTCTTTTAAAATAAAATTATTTGGTTATTTTTTCACTTTATGTGTTGTTCTTTGGGTTCCTTGGCGGGCTGTTATAGCTTGGTATCAAAGCACAAGGTTCTAACACTCTAGATTCTTGTGAGCCCATTAGGTTGTCCTAGATGTTAGACTCTAAAGTTGTGTTTTACAATTGTCCTTTTCATCTTGTAACTAATAGTTGTCCTTGATTTTATGTAGGACGATGCCTAGATGATGAGGTAGGGGTTCTGGTCATGCACAAGGTGGTGGTTGTGGGGCTAACCACCAAGACACTCCCTCTCAAAGTTCACATAGGAGTGATCATGCATAACAACTGGGTCCTCAATTGGATCAAGCAACCAGGGAATTGAATCCTACACAAAAAGAGTTAGAGGGAGCATAGTTGTGTCCCTTACTAGAGGAGGCTCTTGCTTGACTTGGTCCTAGATAGGAGGCTAGACAGGAGGATGCTAGAGAGAGAGACTAATTACCTAGAAGGGTTGTTGAGACAATTGAGTATGATGTTTCTGCGGGGCACATGAGAGAATTATTAAGGGCACACCCTCCCACATTCGATGATACTAGCGGTGTTTTGGAGGTGGAAACTTGGTTGATAGACTTGGGGTGGTGCTTTGCTATACAACCATATGGTAGCAAAACTAGAGCTAGATGTGTCATTATGCATCTTAGGAGCTTTTCCTCTACATGGTAGTGATTGGAGGAGTAGAAGCTTTATCTAGAGATTGGCTCTATTTTGTGCGACATGTTTTTGGAGAGATTTAGAGTGTGTTTCCTATTAGAGCAATGGAGATAGCACCGTACAGATGAGTTCCATGATTTGCATCAGATGGCCATGATAGTTGAGTAGTTTGAGTGTAGGTTCTACGAGATCAAACAATATGCCAGAATTGTGGACGATGAGGCTATGATGGTATAACACTTCATTAGGGGCTTGAATGCCCATGTCAGTGGAGGATTCAGAGTCTTCAAGCTGAAGACTATGGAGGTAGTCATAGAGAAGGCACATCTTGTGGAGGAAAACTTGATAATGGCTTTGGGTGGACATACATGTGTCCAAAAAGGTAGTGCACCTTTTGTAGGATTTGGTCCACAAGGCGATCAAACTCAGACATGGGGTTCCTCTCAGAACCAATAGGCACCCACTAAAGGTGGATAACAATAGAAACATTACCCCCAAGGAATAAGAATTCTCAAGCTTAGCAGGGTAATAGTTCACAACCAGGGAAGAATTGTAACTGGTGGTGAAATAAGCACAGCTTTCAGGATTAGCCAACATAGAGTGCATAGTCTATGGTTAGGAAAGGAAATTTTCAGTAGTCTAGTGCACCTTTGGGTTGTAGAGGTTTTGGCAGAGGTATTAGTTGCTTTTCATGTGTTTAGCAAGGTCACATTTCTAGGCACTGCCCTATGAGAGATACATCAGGATTTGGTCAGCGACTGACAACTTGAGAGTTGATAGTTGGAGATACAGGTCATTCACATAAAGTTTTTGCTACTAGATAGTTTTGGAGATGTAGACAAAGGTACTAGTTGGTAGTTTAGGAAAGACATTTTTCAATGGTCTAGTGCACCTTTGGGTTGCAGAGGTTTTGGCAGAGGTACTGGTTTCTTTTCATGTGTTCAACAAGGTCACATTGCTAGGCATTGCCCTATGAGAGATACATCAGGATTTGGTCAGCGACTGACAACTTTAGAGTTGATAGTTGGAGATGCAAGCCGTTCACATAGAGTTTTTGCTATGGTAGATAACCATCAAGCTGATCATCAGAATACTGTGATTGACTCTTCAAGTTAGTTATAGGGTACTAATTTTTCTATCCTTTTTTATTCTAGAGCTTCTAATTCATTTATTTCACCCTCTATTGTTGGGTGATGTGAACTCATGTCAATCAAACAAGATGCTAGGTGGTAGGTATAATTGGCCTCTGGGGTGAAGGTAGCAGTAGAAGCCCTTGTTCGCAATGGTGAACTAAGGATTGGATTGCTATCTACCTTAGTAGATCTTCATGTTACACCTCTTCATTCTTATGACATTGTTTTGGGTATGGATTGGTTGGGGTCCCATCATGCAGTGATTAATTGTTGGCAAAATATAGTACATTGTTTTGATGATTTTGGTGCAAAAGTTAAAATATTTGGCATACAGAAACTCATCTCCTTGTAGATTATATCAGCTATGCAATTGATGAGATGCCTTCATCAGGTTTGTCAGTTGTTTGTAGCAACAATTAATGATTTGGAGGTATGGGAGAGTCAATAGGTATCTCTTGATGATTACCCTATTCTTGGGGAATTCGTAGATGTTTTTCCTAATGGTATTCCTAGTATGCCACCAAAACATGACATAGATTTTGAAATTGACTTGGTTCCTAGAGCAGAGCCTATATCTCGAACTCCATATAGAATGACCACATAGGAATTTGAAGAGCTTCATCTATAGTTGGAGGAACTTTAGGCTAAGGGTTTTATACATCCAAGCATTTCCCCTTGGCGAGCACCTATCATCTTCATGAAGGAAGGATCTCTTAGATTGTGTATCGATTATTGTCAATTGAATAAGGTGACAGTAAAGAATATATATCCCTTACCCAAAATTGATGATCACTTTGATCAAATCAAGGGAGCTAAGGTGTTTTCTAAAAATGATTTGAAATCGGGTTACCATTAGTTGCACATTTTAGAAGCGAACATTCATAAATGAAATTTCAAACTCACTATGGGCAATATGAGTTCATAGTGGTACCATTTGGGTTAACAAATGCACCATCCTTTTTCATGAGTTTGATGAACGGTGTTTTCTGTACTTACCGTGATCATTTTGTTCTCATGTTTCTTGATGATATTTTGATCTATTCAAGAGATATGAAGGAGCACAAAGAGCATATGAGATAGGTTTTGTAGTGCTTGAGAGAGAATCATTTGTACACAAATTTGGTGAAGTGTGAGTTCTTCAAAATTGAGGTGAAATACCTTTGTCATATTATCTCTAGAGAGGGTATTGTTGTGGATCCTTCGAAGATCCAAGCCATCATTGATTGCCCTATTCCTACCAATGTATATGAGGTTCACAGTTTTATGGGTCTTGTCAGGTATTACAAATGGTTTGTTCTATGGTTTTCAAGGATTTCTCATCCCATTACTTTTCTTTAGAGGAAGGGGAAGAAATTTATTTGGTCAGATCAATGTTAGTTGGCTTTTTAGACACTCAAAATTAAATTTGACTAGTGTTCCTATCTTAGCCATTCTTGACCCTAGTGAGGACTTTGTCATTTGAACTGATGCATCTTTGGAGGGATTAGGAGCCATGCTGATGCAAGATGGTCATGTGATCGCTTATGAGTCTCACAAGTTCAAGGATCATGAACTAAACTATCCTACTCATGATTTGGAGCTAGCTGCAATTGTTCATGCTCTAGTTTGTTGGAGGCATTTCTTGTTGGGGAACTGTTTTGAGCTTCATAGTGATCACCATAGTCTATAGTATATTTTCACATAGCCTAATTTGAATGCTACGCATAGACAGTGGATGGAGTTCTTATGCAAGTATGACTTCGAAGTGAAATATATCTTGGGTAAGGAGAACATAGTGGCTAATGCTCTTAGTTGGCAAAGGCATGAGCTTTCTATCGTGGCTCTTGAAGTTGATTTGAGGAGCCAAATTTTAGTGGCACTTCCTACAGATAGACTGTATTAGGAGGTGAAGATGAATTTAGGATCGGGTAGACCGTTGGAGGGTAGATTCACAAGTTATCCTCTTGAGCTAGATGGATTTTTGGGACATTTGGGTCATATCTACGTACCACATATAGAAGGTATTCGCACTTTTATTATGTTAGAGGAACATCCAACACCTTATTCAACTCATCTTGGTGTTAATAAGATGCATGCGAACCTTCAACAATTGTACAATTTTCCAGGAATGAAGTGTGATATCACTGATTTTGTTTCTAGATGTCTTGAGTGCCAGAGAGTTAAGGTTGAGCACCAACATCCTATAAGACTATTGCAGCCACATCTTGTTCCTCAATGGAAATGGGATATCATATTGGTGGACTTCATTGTTGGTTTACCTATGTCATCTCGTCGACATGATGCTATTATGGTTACTATTGATAGGTTGACTAAGGTAGCTGGTCTAATGTTAGGATCTAGGAATGTTCCACGTTAATAATAACTTTTACAATGATTAAATTGAAGGCCTTTAAAATTTAATTCCATAATTAAAATGCTTACACAAGCATTCAATGATTAAACAACCAAATTAAAGTGATGACAATAATAGAAGAGAGAAAGGAGATAGAAGAAAAAACACAAGTTGATAATGGATTTTTCTAATATGGCTATGTCTTCGGGTCCCTCTCAAAAAAGGTGACTAATCCTCTATAATGCTCCAAACAAATTACAAGCCTTCAACTAACAAAGGGTCGAGTCTTCTGGTTACAAAGAGTTACAAAGTTCCCGTCCTTCAAGTGTGAGAAAATAATTATCCTTCAATGCATGTAGAGTTGAACATACAAGACTCCAAGAAAATTCTCTCACAAAATCACCACTTCTAAGTCACCACTTACAAAGTAAATTCTCTTACAAAATTCTCCACCTGCTTGGTTACCCAAGTCCTAAACTCGCCCCTTTTTATACATTTAATTTTTCCTAATATGGTTTAAAACCATATGATTTACAAATCTCCCATTTGTACAATAAAATCTTTAATATTCCCCTTAATTTTGAAATAATCTTCACAAAATAATCTAACTCCTTTGAATTATAGGCCCTTATAATTTTGGGCTTACAAAATAATATAAATCCCCTTTTAAAAGAATGGTTTATAATTCATCTTATAATCCTTCCCGGATCCATTCCTTTAAAAACCTTTATGAATCACTTTTAATATTATCTAAGCCATTTTTATTATATCTTATCACTAAGATTTAGGGATTTAAATACCTTAAATTATTTTAAAATCTTCTAAAAATCTTGTAAGATCGTTAAAAATCTTCAACAATCTTTAAAAATCTTTAAAAATCCCCTTAAAAATCTCTGAGTTTGGGCTTTTAAAAATTAAAAGGTTTAATAAATTAAATATAAGGGAATTTAGCTTTTAAATTATATTTTAAACAACTCCATGTCATCATTTTTTCCACATCATCATGGTCAACCCTCAACTTTGACTGGCCATAACTTTCACGTACAGACTCAAATTTGGTATGTTCAAAATGCATCAGAAAGCTCTTAATGAGATCTTTGACATGGTGATGAAATTTGGAGCATATGGAACACTTCAATATTTGATGAAAAGTATCCACTTGGATTAGTCCTCCCTACTAGAGAACTTTTGGACCTCCAAAAGTTACATTTATTCAGAATTTAAGTGAGGGTGTGGCCTCCCCACTTGTCCTTTATCACCTATTTATGTGTACACCTGGCTTAACACCACAATCAGGACTGCAATAACATTGTTGAACATATACATCATTCTATCACTTTTGTAAGCATCTACATCAAATATTACAACCATTAACCAATAAACACCAACTAATATCAAGTTGAATAACAATGTAGATATGAAAGAGAATGAATTAAAAATATGTCTATCTTTCACAATAGAAACATTTTTACCGAAGGGAATTTCCAAATTCCCAACCAAAAGTTGGAGACTTGGATTGTCAATGCTTTCATTTACTGTTTCCTCATGTTGTACTATTGGTGTATCCTACGACATGTGATTAGCCTTGATTACCTCAAGTTCATGTCAAGAACCACCTGAATTAACAGTCATAAGAGACAAATATTTACTTTCATTAATCACCCTTTTTAACTTCCCTATGTTTGCAAAAGATCTATCAGCCTTGATTTTGTGAGAATGTGCAACATACTTGATACCATCTTTAAACAAGTGATAATGATTAAATTCCTTGTATAAAATAGCCTTCCAATCATATACATAAGGGCTACCCAATAGTATCCCACATATGTCTAGTGGAACCACATCAAACTGTACCCCATCAACAAACTTACTTGTGATTGTGAATCTCAAAATGTGTTGCCTTATTACTTGCAACTCATTATTTTTCCAAACCCAACCTAGTGGATAAGGTTTCTTATGTTGTGTAGTTTTCAATCCCAAGTTTCTTAAAACATCTTTAGAAATTAAGTTAACATGAGATCCACTATCTATGAGTGCATCAATTTTAGTATGCTTAGCAACAACCCTTATGTGAAAAATCTCATTTCTTTTCTTATCTTCAGGGACATCATTAACTTAAGAAGTAGAAGCACAGCTATCAAAGGAAATATTGGCAATAGGAGCCTTGCCTTTCAAACCCATTGTTGTTGTCTTAGTTTCATCCTCGGACTCTGAACCAAGATCCATAACAACATTTGTGGCCTCCTTCTTACCTTTCTCTTTACGAGCCCATTTCAATTTCAATTCAGGATGCAACTGCCAGTAGTGATCTTCATCATGACCTTTCCTATCACAATGAGAGCATGATAGTTTATCATCCTTCTTCTTAATGGTAGTTTTCTTCTTACCCTTTCCTTTATCTTTAGATTTACCTTCAGACTTAGATGGCTTCTTGTCAGATTTATCAATGAAATTACCCTTACCTCTTGACTCTAAGTGAGTGGCCTGGACACTTCATCCAAATTACTAGGATTCAAAACCATAATGGAATGTATTAGATAAGAGTGAAGACCACCTATGTACTTAAGAAAGGTATCCTGGGTGTACAATGGAACATTCAATGCAATATCCCTTTTCCTGAATTCATGGCTATACTCTTGGATAGTTTGACCTTTCCCTTGCCTAAAATTTTTCTAGTGCATCATTAACTATTGCATACCTAGTAGAAAAAATTGCTTCTTAAGAGCATTAAAAAATTCTACCCAAGTTAAATTGAGTGTACCATGTTGTGAAATTTTTACTCAGGTTCTATTCTCCCACCAAGTGAGAGTTGTTTCTCCCAATTGAAGAGTAGCTAAATTGAACCTAGAAGCATCATCTAAGAGACCTTGAAATCTACAGTACACTTCTACTTGTTGAACCCAGTCATCTAATTTCTCAACATTCAATTCCCCACAATACTTAGGTGGATCAAATTTTACATCCAATTTAATTTCAGGCTTATGTGTACCCTTGAAAGGATTAGCAAAAGAAGTAGAATCAGTACAAGAAGATGGAGAAGAAGGAGAAGATGGAGAAGAATGAATTCATAGAGGCTCATCTCCACCTCTTGGTATTTTCCTTTTATCCTTCTGATCTTCACACTTCTCTCACTTCGAAGTATCTCCTTTTTCATGCTTTTGTTCTATCTTTTCATGCCTTTATTGAAAAATAATTTCTACCATTACGCTCATGTAAAGGAAAGCTTTCTAAAGGCTTCTTTCATCGTTCTCCAGAACCTCATGTGCACTTACCATTTCTTACATTTTTCGATGAACTTCATTTCCCAATCTCAAGATTATACTCTACAAATGTTCCTTCACCTTATTTGCTCTTCGCTCTCATTATCACTCACCTCTACAAACACCAGTCACAACAAAGCTCTGATACCACTTGATTTTATGTTAGGATCTAGGATTGTTGCACGTGAATAATAGCTTTTACAATGATTAAATGGAAGGTCTTTAAAATGTAATTTTGTAATTAAAATGCTTAAATAAACATTCAATGATTAAACAACCAAATTAAAGTGATGACAATAATAGAAGAGAGAAAGGAGATAGAAGAAAAAACACAAGTCGATAACAGAGTCTTCTAGTTACAAAGAGTCACAAAGTTCTCCTCCTTCAAGTGTGGCAGAATAACACTACTCAAAAGCACAAAGTTGAACATACAAGACTCCAAGAAAATTCTCTCAAAAGATCACCACTTCTAAGTCACCACTTACAAAGGAAATTATCTAACAAAATTCTCCACTTTCTTGGTTACCCAAGTCCTAAACTCCCCCCTTTTTATACATTTAATTTCGTCTAATAAGGTTTAAAACCATATGATTTACAAATCTCCCATTTTTATAATAAAATCTTTAATATTCCCCTTAATTTTGAAATAATCTAACTCCTTTGAATTATGGGATCTTAAAATTTTGGGATTACAAAATAATATAATTCACCTTTTAAATGAAGAGTTTATAATTAATCTTATAATCCTTCCCAGATTCATTCCTTTCAAAAGCTTTATGAATCATTTTTAATATTATCTAAGCCCTTTTTATTATATCTTGTCACCTAGATTTAGGGATTTAAATCCCTTAAAATATTTTAAAATCTTCTAAAAATATTGTAAGATCCTTACAAATATTTAAGAATCTTTAAAACTCTTTTAAAATCCCCTTAAAAATCTTGTAGTATGGGCTTTTAAAAATTAAAAGGTTTAATAATTTAAATATTAGGGAATTTAGCTTTTAAATTCTATTTTAAACAGCCATGTCATCATTTTTGTCACGTCATGATTCTTGCCATGTCATCATTCCTACCACATCATCATCTGGTCAACCCTCAACTTTGACTAGCCATAACTTTCACATGTGGACTCAGATTTGGTTTATTCAAAATGTGTTAGAAAGTTCTTGACAAGATCTTCAACATGGAAGTGAAATTTGGAGCATATGTCATCTGGAGGATCTTCATCAAAAATTGAAGTTTCTCTTTTATCTTCAGAATCAGTATCATCAACAAGAGGGTGAAATCTTGATTCCAATGCAACTTGAACAGAGTCAATTGGAGTCCCGAAGCTCAAAATATGTAAGGTCAAACCTATGGTCAACCCTTAGAAAGCAGGCCAGAAAAAGGGAAAAAAATCAAAGTTGTCAAAATCAGCCAAAGTCAACACCATTATGTAATGCTCATCATCACGATTCTGACGAAGTTCGTTTCACGAAAAGCAAAGTCCATATGACGAAGTTACAAATGATCAAAATTTGGGTCAACTTGATGACGTCGATGCCCAGTTAACACCACGACCAATCAGCCCTCGACACTTGTTATCTCCTCAATCCTCCATTTGGCAAATATTTTGGGAAAAAAAAATCAAAATAAAATAAATTAAAAAAAAAAGTATAAAATTAAAATCCTAAAAAAAAGGGATAAAACCCACCCATTAAGGGGGGTGCCCAATTTATGTGGGAAGCCACCCACACATGGGGGGCGACCCACATTATGTGGGAACACCACCCATGTTATGGGGGGTGACCCACCTAAAGTCGGGGTGCCACCTAACATGGGGATGGCCCACATTTTATGGGGAGCCTTCCATAAAGGTGGAATCCCCACATTTAAGGAGATTTTCAATATTTTTTTCCTAAAACAATTAAATTTGCCACCCCAACAAAATAAATCAAGATTTATTTTGTAACAACAAATGCCCGGGAAAGAATAAAATTAGGGGCTTGGAATTTTTAAAGGGGGATATTATTGTTAATTTATCTATGTAAAGGAGATTATTTTATGTAAAAATGGAGAGATAAGGTGGATTTTGTAAATCATTTGGTTGTTAACCAAATTGAGTAATTTTTTTGTATAAAAAGGGGAGATTAGAGGCTTAGAGGGGCAATTGAGATTTCCTCAAGTGTTGGAGACTTAGAGTGTTTTGGGAGATAATTTGTTGTTCCTGTATGTCGAGAGAATGCTAGGATTCTGTCATGCTTGAAGGGAAGAGCTTGCTAGCTATTGTAATGCCGAATTTTTTAAGATATTAATCGGATCAGCCTACTCTTTGGAGAGGGACCTGAAGACGTAGTCATTTTTATGACGAACTCCATTATCAAGCTGTTTGCATTTTCTCTTTCTTGTCTCCTTCTGAATTCTGTCTTTTTCTCAATTCCATTAGTTGAATTATGTTATGGTGTTGATTTCATTTTAGTAATGTGGAGATTGGAATTGTAATTGTTATGCATTCTTTAAGAAATCATCTTAGATCCTAAATCGAATCAAATTGGTATTAGAGCTGTGTTTTGACTAAGTATTGCAGATTCGAATGCTTACACGCTCCCAACTTCAACAAGGAAAAGGCAAGCTTGAAGAGTTTAATCCAGAGATTGGAAGACGAAGAGCTCATTCACGAACACAGATGGGAGATCCAAATGATGGAAAAAGTTCAGAGCTTGGTGAGAAGGAATTTCAGAAGGTTTTTCTCGACATGAAGACCATGGTCGAAGTCTTATTCTAGGAGAGGCAAGAAAAGATGTGGAGACATGAAGCTCGTGCAGGCAAAGGAAAGAAATCAGGAGATGATCCTGAGCCTTCAAAGACACCTCCCTCTTCTCCTTCTTCTCCCTCTTCTACTCATTCTATGCCTTTTAATCCTTTTAAGGGTGCACATAAGCCCAAAATTAAGTTGGATGTAAAATTTGACTTACCAAAATACTATGGTGAATTAAATGCTAAAAAACTAGATGATTGGATTCAGCAGGTTGATGTCTATTATAGAGTCCAAAACCTCGTAGATGATGCTGATAGGATCCAACTTGCTACTCTTCGGTTAGAGGGTACAACTCTAACTTGGTGGGAGAGTAGGACTAGAGCAGAAATCTCCCAACATGGTAAAGTCAACTTGTCCTGGACAGAATTTGTAAGTGCTCTTAAAAAGCAATTCTATCCCTTAGGCTACATGCAACAAATAATGATGAATTGGCAGATGTTTAGGCAAGGGAGAGGTCAGTCTGTTTAGGAGTACACTCATGAATTTCGTAAAAGGGCTATTGCATTAGATGTTCCATTGTACACCCAGGATACTTTGTTGAAGAATATAGGAGGTCTTCATTCCTACCTTAGACATTCAATTTTGGTTTTGAATCTCAATAACCTTGACGAAGTTTGTGTCCAAGCTACCCACTTAGAGTCTAGAGGTAAGGGATCATTCATTGATAAGTTTGATAAAAATCTATCTAAGTCTGATGGAAAGTCTAACGGTAAAGATAAAGATAAAGATAAAGGTAAAGGAAAGAAGATAGCCACGGTGAAGAAAGAGGGTGAAAAACCCACATGCTCGCATTGCAAGAGGGGCATGATGAATCGAGGTACTGGAAATTGCATCCAGAAGCAAGGCCAAAAAGATTTGGAGGCAATAAAGGAAAACAAAAGACTACTACTGCTACCATTCAATAGGATCTTGGATCTGATTCCGGAGATGAGACAAAGATCATTGCTGTCGGGATCCAAGGTAAAGGGAAAAGTATAATTCTCTCTTCTGATGCAAGTATTTCTAATGCAAGTACAAGTAATGCAAGTAAAGTATCCACTCCTAAAGTTGATAAACAACAGAATGAACTGTTCCACATTTGTGTGGTAACCAAACACACAAAGATTGATACACTATTTGATTCGGGCTCTCAAGTCAACTTGATTTCTGAAGAGGTTGTTAAGAAATTGAATCTAACTACTACTCCTCATCCTAAGCCCTATCCACTTGGATGGGTATGTAATGATGCACAGTTGCAGGTGACAAAATAGTGCAAATTGCATTTTGCCATCACTGCTAATTTCATTGATGAAGTAGAAGTAGATGTTGTACCTCTAGATATTTGTGGGCTTGTATTATCGAGTCCTTATCTGTTTGATAGAAAGGCAATATTTTATAGGGGGGAGAACAAGTATCATCTTTTTAAAGATGGGGTAGAATACATTGTACATGCACACAAGGTCAAGACTAATCTCACACTAGTTAATGCTGGTCAAATGAAAAGGTTAGTCAACTCTAGTAAGAACTTTGTGTTAATGCTTGTAAAAGCCAAAGAAGAAGATAACTCTGAGGCATTTAAGGGGTGTGACCCAAAACACAAGGTTGAGATGGTCAAAATTATTTCTACTTATGATGACTTGTTTCAAGAACCAAAGGGGTTGCCACCCAAGAGGGAAATACAACATGAAATTTAGCTACAGCAGGATGTGCCATTGCCTAATATCGGGTTATACCATTTGTCCATTATATAGAATGAGGAAATCAAGAAACAGGTTCAGGAGTTAGTGGAGAAAGGAGTTATCCATCCTAGTACATCTCCTTGTGGTTCTCCAATTGTGTTGGTTCCAAAGAAAGATGTATCTTGGAGAATGTGAATTGACTATCGTGCCCTGAACAAGATAACAGTAAAAAATAGGCACCCTCTTCCAAGAATTGATGATTTACTTGATCAGTTGAAACATGCAGTTTATTTCACTAAATTAGATTTGTGAAGTGGTTATCATCAGATTAGAATTGCAGAAGATGACATTTGGAAAACTACTTTCAAGACAAAACAGGGACTTTATGAATGGTTGGTTATGCCCTTTGGGCTTTGTAATGCACCTGCAACGTTCATGCGAGTCATGAACGATGTCTTTTGTCCTTTCATTGATGATTTTGTCATTGTCTATCTAGATGATATTCTTATATTTAGCAAGTCTTGGGATGATCATGTAAGTCATGTAAAGAAATTTTTTGATGTTTTAAGAAAAGAAAAACTTTATGTAAAGATGTCTAAATGTGAATTTGCAAAGACATCTCTAGTGTACTTAGGCTATGTCATAGGGAATGGTCAATTGAAAGTAGACCCTGCGAAGGTTGAAGCTATTGTAAACTGGCCTAAGCCAAGTACTGTAACAGAAGTCAGAAGTTTCTTAGGTGCAGTCCAGTACTAGAGAAATTTCATTGCAAAATTCTCCTACATTGCATCATCATTGCACGCATTGACAAGTACAAAGACAACTTTTCAGTGGGGAGGTCCACAACAAAAGGCCTTCAACAGTTTGAAGGAGAAGTTAAGCACTGCACCAGTTCTAGCTTTACCAAATCTACACCAGCCATTTGAGATCGAGACTGATGCAAAGGGGTTTGCCATGGGAGTTGTTCTTATGCAAGGAGGTAAACAAGTCTACTACCACTCTTAAACCTTTTCAGGAGCAGTAAGTAACTATCCTACTTATGATAAAGAACTTTATGCATTCATTCAGAGTGTTAAGAAATGGAAACATTACATAATGGGGAAAGAAACTGTAATCCACACTGATCAGAAACCACTACAATACTTGCAATCACAGTCTAAAATGCAGCAAAGTAGGCATTTTAGATGGATGGGATTTTTGCAACAGTTTCACTTAGTAATTAAGTACAAGAAAGGTACCCATAACAAAGTAGTAGATATGCTTTCTAGGCCTCCTATTATGAATACTTTGATCATCCTTAAAGGTAGTTCCATGGTGCATGAAATCTTTCAGGAACAATAAGCTAATGATGAAAACCTTAAGGATATTTATTTAGCTTTAATTGTAGACAAACAGATAGGAGAGAAAGATTACTATGTGCAAGATAAACTTTTGTATCATTTGGGCAAGTTATGTATTCCAAAAGATGAACAAGCACATGTAATCCATGAAGCTCACACTTCTTTGATTGCAGGACATTTTGGGGTAAGTAAAACACTTACTCAATTACAAAAATATTGTTATTGGCCTAAAATGAAGGAAACTATCGCCAAATACATTAAAGGTTGTATTATGTGTGCAACTAGTAAACCAAGTAACATAAAACTATGGTTTTACACACCATTACCTGTTCCATCTCGTCCATGGGAAAGTGTGTCTATGGATTTTGTTGGGGGTTTACCTATGTCTAGGAAGGGTCATGATTATCTTTATGTAGTAGTTGATCAGTTCAGAAAAAAGTGTATCTTAATGCCATGTAAAAAGAAAGTCACTGCTGAATTGATAGCTCAAATGTACTTCCAATTTGTATGGGTTCATTTTGGGTTACCTACTTCTATTGTATCGGATCAATATTCTCGATTCCTAGGGGAATTTTGGTCAGCTTTATGGGGACTCATGGACACTAGACTAAAGAAGAGCATAGCCTTCCATCCACAGACTAATGGATAGACAGAGGTAGTAAATAGGACAGTTGTGCATCTACTCAGAGGCTACATCAACAAGCATCCCAAATTGTGGGATGAGAGTCTTCACTATGTGCAGCATGCTTACAACCATGCAACACACTCTTCTACAAAGAGGTCTCCTTTTGAGACTTGTTTTGGTTATGTGCCAAAGACTCTGATGGATTTTGTTTTTGGGAAAGATGATGTTGAAGATGGATGCCATGATGCAGAAAAGGCTTTGAAGTTCATCCAGAAAGTTCAAGCCATCCATCAGGCAGTGGAAGTACAGTTGGAAAAGAGTCAAGCCAAATACAAGGCTTGACATAATAAACATCGCACTGAACATCATTTTCAAGTTGGTGACCGCGTTTGGTTACATATTAGCAAGGAAAGAATGCAAGGTGAAGGAAGAAAGCTCAAGCCAATTCAGTATGATCCCTTTGAGATCTTGGAAAAGATTGGAACTAATGCTTTTCGCCTCAATCTTCCTCCATACATGCAGATCTATTCAGTTGTCAATTTTGAGAACTTGAAGTTGTATGAACCTCTGATGATATTGGACAAGGAGACTGACATTTAGGTTCCATCAGTTGATGATCTTTCACTAGAGTACATGTCAAAGTTGCCTAAAGACATCATCCTAGACAGGAAAACCAGGACTTCATGAAGGGGAGCAGTTGAGTACCTCAGAGTGGGACTGAAGGGGATGAATCCGAGCAAGGAAAAATGGATGGAGATTGGTAAAGTGAGGGAACTTTACCCTCACTTACTTTCCGAGTAATCAAGCTTTCGGAGATCCAAAATCTCTCCAGTGGGGAGGACTAATCTAGAGGATCTTCATCAAAAATTGAAGTTTCTCTTTTATCTTCATAATCGGTATCATCAACAAGAGGGTGAAATCTTGACTCCAATGCAACTCAAACGAAGTCAATTGGAGTCCCGAAGCTCAAAATATGTAAGGTCAAACCTATGGTCAACCCTCAGAAAACAAGCCAGAAAAAGGGAAAAAATCAAAGTTGTCAAAATCAGCCAAAGTCAACACCATTATGTAATGCTCATCATCACAATTCTGGCGAAGTTCATTTCATGAAAAACGGAGTCTGTATGACGAAGTTAAATATGGTCAAAATCTGGGTCAACCTAATGACGTTGATGCCCAGTCAGCACCACGGCCAATCAGCCCTTGACACTTGTCATCTCCTCAATCCTCCATTTGGAAAATCTTTTGGGGAAAAGAAAAAATCAAAATAAAATAAATGAAAAAAAAAGTATAAAATTAAACTCCTAAAAAAATGGGATAAAACCCACCCATTAAGGGGGGCACCCACTTTATGTGGGAAGCCACCCACACATGGGGGGTGACCCACATTATGTGGGAATGCCACCCATGTTATGGGGGGGGACCCACCTAAAGTGGGGGTGCACCTAACAAGGGGATGGCCCACATTTTATGGGGAGCCTTCCATAAAGGTGGAATCCCCATATTTAAGGAGATTTTCAATATTTTTTTCCTAAAACAATTAAATTTGCCACCCCAACAAAATAAATCAAGATTTATTTTATAGCAAAAAATGCCCGAGAAACAATAAAATTAGGGGCTTGGAATTTTTAAAGGGGGATATTATTGTTAATTTATCTATGTAAAGGAGATTATTAAGATTTTTATGTAAAAATGGAGAGATAAGGTGTATTTTGTAAATCATTTGGTTGTTAACCAAATTGAGTAATTTTTTTGTATAAAAAGGGGAGATTAGAGGCTTAGAGGGGCAATTGTGAATTCCTCAAGTGTTGGAGACTTAGAGCATTTTGGGAGATAATTTGTTGTTCTTGTACATCGGGAGAATGATGGAATTCTGTCATGCTTGAAGGGAAGAGCTTTCCAGCTATTGTAATGTTGAATTTTTGAAGATATCAATCGGATCGGTCTACTCTTTGGAGAGGGACCCAGAGACGTAGTCGTTTTTAGGATGAACTCCATTATCAAGCTGTTTGTATTTTCTCTTTCTTGTCTCCTTCTGAATTCTGTCTTTTTCTCAATTCGATTAGTTTAATTATGTTATGGTGTTGATTTCATTTTAGTAATTTGGAGATTGGAATTGTAATTGTTATGCATTCTTTAAGCAACTGTCTTAGATCCTAAATCGGATCAATATGGAACACTTCATTTTTTTACGAAAAGCATCCACCTGGATCAGTAGCACATTTTTCTCTAGTGTGTACTTCCTATAATGCCTCTTCTGTGGCCAAGATATTTATGGAGGATATTGTTTGGTTGTATAGAAGTCATCACATAATCATTTCAAATAGAGATCCTATGTTTACATCAGCATTATGGACATCTTTACAACATGCCCTAGGTACTCAGTGAACTTTAGTTCATCCTATCACCTTGAGACTGATGGCCAAACTGAGAGAGTCAATTAGATTCTTGAGGATATGCTCAGGATGTATGTAAGGGATCAATAGTCATGATACGAAGATTATCTTTAGTTAGTGGAGTTTTCCTATAATAATGGGTATCAAAGTTCCATAGGTATACCTCCTTCTCATGCATTGTATGGATTTCCTTTTTAGGCTCTATTGAGTTGGGATCAACTTGAGGATAGAGTTCTACTCGAACTTGAGATGCTTCAAGATATGGAGCAACTGGTTGATCACATCAAAGAACACTTGGTGACGATGCAAGATAGGTAGAAGAAGTATGTCAATTTGCATAGAGTGGATTGTTAGTTTTTAGTTGGAAATAAGGTATTTCTTTAGGTGGGTTCGTGCAAGAGTCCAATCTATTATGGAAAAGGCTCTAAGCTCATGCCTCATTTCATTGGATGATTTGAGATTCTAGAGAGGATTGGTCCTGTAGTGTATCATCTTGCTTTACTACCTAGTTTGTCATGCATTCATGATGTATTCCATGTATCTATTCTTAGGCCTTATCATCCTGATATTTCACATGTGCTCATTTGGAATGCATTACAGGTAGAGGACGAGTAGTTAGCTTTGGAGCTCGTGGGTGTTCTTCAACAGAGGAGACTCACCCTTAGGGGTCGAGCCATTGATTAGGTGAGGGTCTAGTGGGATCCTAGTGGTGAGGCATCAACTACTTGGGAGGATGCAACACACATGAGAGAGCTTTATCCATATCTATTTGCAAGCTTCTAGAAGTAAGCCTTATCCTAGGGGGAGAATGTAGTGTCCCTCCACTTGTTGCACTTTGATTTAGATTGTTTCTATTTTTTCAATAGTATTTTTAGTTGTTTTGATACTATGCTACATTATTTCAATTATGACACTCATACAATGTTGGTTTTATATTGTGTTGATGATATATAAGATACATTGTTGATCATTTGATTATGTTTGTGTGGCGACATTATGATATACATTACATGTGTTATGGATTTATACTATTTTAGAGAATTAGTGTGTTTATGATGTAGTACTGTATGTTAGTCTTGGTGAAGGAGATAGTGTAGCATAACTCACTCGTGAGTACCCTACTACACTACAACTCTCTTTCACAGTGTGATTGTTGGTTTATGCAGATATGTTTAATAGTGATGTTTGATACAGTTTGCAAGTAATAGGCATCAACTCCACTTTCTTTTTAGGTTTGAGTGTGCCCTAACCCAATGGAAACATGTTGTTTTGAAGATAATGTCAGGTCCTTCTTTGGCCATCATTCCCTTGTACGGCGATTATCTGTTTTGTCACCTATCATTGTATTGTCATTCGAGTTCGTTGTGTCATTCATGTTTGCATCTTGATTGGAAATTCATTAATTAGTTAAATGGTTTATTAATTAATTTATTTGATTTAATGTAAATTTATTTAAAATTTAAATTAGAATAATTGTGTTTATGGTTTGATTTATTAAATTAAATTAAACAAGATATTTATTTGAATGTAATTGTTGATTTCATTGTGAAAATTTTAAAAAATAAAAATTAGATATTTGAAGGTTTGTTTTCAAGAAATTGTAGATAAATATTTGAAATATAGAATTTTGTTGGAATTGTGAAACAAGCACAAAACCATGAGCCATAGGATCAAACACAAACAAATACACCTTCCATGCAAGAGATCTGCAAACAAATGTATGCAATTAACTTCAACAAGAAAAAGCTACATTAGAGAGTTCAAACTTTCAAGAAGAAATGAAAGCTATAGATATTCTCTCATTAATAATTACAATGAGATCAATCTTTATAAAAGGAGATCAAGAAACCCTAAAGAAAAGCCTAAAGGGAAACCCTAGTGTGCACACTTAATAATTAATAAATAATTAATTATTAATGTGCCTAAGTTTAGCTTAAGTAACTAAAGTGATAAGTGACTTAATTAATTAACCAATATGATTAAATTAATTAAGTAAAACAACTTATTACTCTAACACCTCCCCTTAAGATGAACTTAGGAAGTAGCTAAAAACACTAAGGAAAAGATGAATGAAAGCAAAAATGGGTCCCGACAAACAAGGCCAAGAAAGAACCCAAATACAACCAAATCTCTGTAAAGTGGAGAAATAGAGAAAACCTCATGGGAAAAAATCTACTCCAAAAAGAGATGAAAGACATGAAGAACATCACTGAAGCAGAAGAAACTGCAAACAACTGTCAAAAGATGATTGCTATGGTGCTAAAGAACCTCCTCTGAAGATAGGATGATCTGGATCAAGAAGACAACAATCTGTATGAGTGCCTCCAATGACACTACTCGAATCTAATGGAAAACAAAGGAAAAACATTTGGAACGAAGATACAGATGGAACAAGTACCAATAGACTAAAAAACACTGATCAACTGAAGATGAAAGATTCCTTCCAAGGCGAAACCAAGGAAGCATTAGCACAAACAATATAATACCCCCCCATAATGTTGACTGGGAGAGCTTGATAGATCCACTAAAATGTTGTGTAACACCTTGTAGTGCATGAAGGAGAAGAAACAACATCTAAAAGTGCACAAGAAAGCACCTGCAACTGAAAAAGTGGTGTGCAAAACAAAGCACACATACATAAGGCTAGAATCATATGGATCCACTGTTGTCGTGGAGGGACACTCACCAGACAAAGGTGTGATAGCAAAAAAAAAAGGCACTACACAACACCCCCATGGCACTTTTTAATATAGTGCAAGTACAGAATATGGCACAACCTTATGTGCAAAATCCCCCAAAAAAATGTATAATAGTGGCACTTTATCTTAGTGCATTTACATAGAAGATTGCTTACAAATGATTCTCAAAATTCCCACAAAGGATAAAATACTAGGAATACATGAAGAATAGCCAAAAACAAAGCATCCTATGCAAACGAAAAGTTCCCAAGAGCTAATATGTCTAGGTAATCCACCAGAGTGTGAAAGCACAAAAATATAAATAAAATATACTTGAAGAACAATCTGGAAAAATTTCATTGATGGAACTCAAGATCTCTGAAAGATGGTTCCAACACCACTGAGATTGCAAAAAATAGAGAAACTGATAAAAAGTTATGAGCTCAGGACTGAAAACAGCTCCTTTGACTTCAACTGGCTGTAGAATGCACCAACATAACAAAAAAAAAAGAGAGAGAGAAAAAAAAAGAAAAGTGATGAGACCCACACCACTGGAAAGTTGATGGAAGTAGCTTTCCGATGATATCTTGTTTTCCAAAAAACGATATCGTATGCCCAAGTTACGGCCTCTGGAAGAAAATAGCTCCAAAGGGGAAAAAAATATAGTGCGACATTAAATTTGACGGCCATACGGCTATCGTAGAAAAAATCTGGGCTTAAACTTGACGGTCAAACAGCCATCGGTGCACATGCATGACTGAACTTATTACAAAAATTTGTTTTTTTTTTCTTAAACAATAAAAAAACCTTACAAATTATATTTTTTTGTTCAAAAAAAATATAAAATACATTGATTTAAAAAAAAAATCATAAAAAAAAAGGTGGCCATGGAAGGTACGTAGGTACTAACCTATGCAGCTCTGCACAGGTACGAACCGGCACAGTACCCTGCACAGGTGTACCTACCTTGTTTTATTTTTGTTTTAAAAAGCAATTTTTAAAAATAGCAAAAAAACTTTTGAACAAAGCTTTTTCAAAAGCTTTTTTTAAAAAATTTAGAATAAAAAACTGCACAATTTTTTTTGCAAAAAAATAATTTTTTTTTTTAACGAATTTTTTTACCTTGGACTACATGCACGGACGGTACAAGGGTGGTACAAGTAAAAAAAATTTGCCTCAAAAATCAACTGAACCAAATTTAGGCAAGTTTACAATTGATCTTTAGGTTTTTGGCCGCTTTGGATGCAATGGTGAGGTCCATTTGGGCTCAAAATGCTCCAAAAAATTGAGCACCCCTAGATCTAGCAAAAAAATCCCTTTCTTCAAACCCTCACAGATCTGACAAAAGGAAGCCAAATTTGATGAAACAAAGGAAGATCTTGACTATTCTGATAGCTCTGGATTCAATGGAGAGATTTGATTTGACCCTAGATGTACTGAAAATGCCCACCTCTTTGGATCAAAAAAGGAAAACCCCAAACCCTAGAAGCTCCAAAAAATCCTTCAAAACATGAATAGAAAGTAGCAGGTCTGGAGCTATGATACCATGTAGAAGTTGAGAAAGCAAACTTCACAGACCCCGAAGATCACCTGCATGCAAATAACCTGTCACAGAAAGGAAGAGATGGAGACAAAAAAGCAAGGGTGCTCTGAAAGCTGAAAAAGGGCGATTTGAAGTCAGAAAGTGTTATCTGGTGTAATTGGGTAATTAGAACTAGTTAGTCAATCTTGATTGCATGCTGATAGTTAGTTAAGTTTTGTGATTTTTAGTTAATTGAAAATGAATAAAGACTTTGGTTATGCTAAAGTTGTGCACACCAATTTATTTTCTTTTTGCTGGAGAAGAAAATTTCGTGGGAATTTTTTTGAGAAGTTTGTTGGGTTGGTTTTTGGAGAGATTTTTTCTATGAATTTGAAGTTTCTAGTTTTTTTGAGCTTGGATTTTGAATTATTGAAGATTAATGGATTTGGAATTTTTTCTTGGATCTTCTTCATATTTCATTTGTCATATCCTCAAATATTAATGGATTTGGAATTTCTAGGTTGGTTCGATTTCCTTTCTCTGCAGTTTTTCATTTGGAAAATATTGTCTTCTCCGTGTCTTTCTTGTTGCATATGGAATTT
The DNA here is from genome assembly GCA_007258455.2 of Sequoia sempervirens. Taxonomy (NCBI): domain Eukaryota; kingdom Viridiplantae; phylum Streptophyta; class Pinopsida; order Cupressales; family Cupressaceae; genus Sequoia; species Sequoia sempervirens. The sequence goes on along the minus strand of VDFB02058242.1, from coordinate 176,730,526 downwards.
GAGAGCTTTTATATTTTCTTGTGAAATGTATTTGTATGCTCAGTGGCTACTGTAGGATGTTTTCAATATTCCCTTGGCTTAGGAAAGATGGTAATGGTGGTTTTTTATCCTATTGATTTGGAATTTTAGTTTCTTCTTTGTCCACGACTGCTTGTGTGCGAGTGTTTCCTTGTAATGATGTTGAATTTCTTTGGTATGGTCTTTCTGGCATCATTCATGTTTTTCTTTGGCTCTAATATGGTTTTTCACACCTTTCAAAAGTGTCTTTCAGTCATTACATGAATCCATGACCAATTTTGCATGGTTTCATCACTTGTTTTATTTTGTTTTTCTTGTTTTTAGTCTCTGGTGTCTATGCACCATAAAATGGCTTCAATGCACCATAATATGTCACCAATGTGCCACAAAATGGTGTCTATGTGTGACAAGAAGGCATGGATGAGCCATTTTGTCTTGCTTTGCCAATTTGATGGATTTTGTCATTCGTAGGTCTCTTTTTGAATTTAGAGCTTGTACGAAAAGTTTTTTGTGAACATCTTGAGTTTTTCTATGATGCTTATGGATTAATATTTTCTCCTTGTATTTATTTATTTATAGAAACATATGTTGAATCATTGTTTCCTTCTATTTTGTAGTGTTTTAAACTAAATATGAAAATAATGTATTCACAACGGTAGTTATAAATTGAATATGTATATATATTCATCTGTGGGCATTTATATTTATTTATTAATGATTTGAGAATGTACTTCTATGTTATTGGGTTCAAAATATTCCAAAGGTTAGCAAAGAAAACTTTTTCTATGAAGCTTATTGTGTTTGTACTTTATTGTTCAATTGCAATGATATAACTTGGGATTTAGCCATGCATGGTTTAATTGCTACCTTTAGGGTATTTTGAATGTCAAATGATTTGTGTCATGATTGAGATGTGATCATTCATGGATTTTTTTAATGTGCATGATGGGTACCCTTTGTAATTGTTAATGAGTTATGTTATTAGGAAGAGTGGCTTATTATAGGGGCCGAAACCCTAAGAGGTAACCAGGGTAACCTATTGGGAGTTTATAATTTAGTGTAAACCTAATTAAATGTATTAGGGGTTGGGTGGTGTTCATTAAATAATTTAGATAATTTGATTACCTGGCCTAATGCCTTAGTGCTTGTATAGATTAATGGTAGGTTATGATGGCCTGGAATGGCATGATTAGCTACTATTTCTTCTTGAAAGGTAGTTTGGCTCCACATGAGTTTGTTTAGGGGCTGGGAATCGGTAGAGATTGCCAGGGTAACTCAGTATGAGGGTCAATAGTATAAGAAGATTCACCAGGGTAACCTATAATAAACTATGTGATTACACTCTTTTCCTAATGCATGTTATGTGGTCTCTTCTACAAGAAGTTGGGTCAACAAAATCTTCAAAAAGTGGAAGTGTTTTTCCTAATTTTTAGAATTTTCAGAGTTGGACTTAAAATTTGAAGTACTTGCACATTGAATCTTTAAAAAGTTCAGTGATACAAAGTTTAGTATTTTGAGTCTATTTTTCAAATATGTAATTTATTCTAATACCAAGATGATATAAAATAATTTTTAATATGCATGTATAAAAACTACTTTTTAAAAGTCATATTTTTAGGACCATACCATGCACATGTACGGACACCATAATTTCACATAAATAAAAGTATTTTTCTAATTCCTTTTGAGAAAATATGTATATTATAATGAAGATTGATAATTATTTTTTTAATTATTTTTTTCATCATATTTATTTTATTTAGTAATTTTTTATTGGCACTAATTTTTAGTTTTTAAAACCCTTGTGTATAGACACCATAACTTGACATAAAGTTATCATTTTTTGAATTTTCCTTTTTTCACTTTGTAAATAATTTTTTATAGATTGATGCCATATATTTTTTTAACAAGAAAATTATCAAATTAAAAGTTATTAAAAAAATACAAAAACTTGACATTTCGAGTTTATGGACATGTTTCCTCATAAATTAATTAAAAAATAGAAAAAATAATCAAGTCATAAAAAAATTACATATTTGAAAACAAGACATTATCATATATAATGGGTTTTGATTTCATAAAACAACTTTAAAAAAAAAATCTCATCAACTATATTGCCAAAGTAAGTTTTTTCTCTTGAAATTTACATGACCTTGTACTTGTAGGTATAACCTAAGTGTTGAGTTACTATGAATTTCTGGAGCCTAAATCCAAATGAAAAACATTTCTTGTGAGTTGCAAACCTTTTGGAACAAGTACCCACTTCAAAATGGGAACCTATTCTAAAAAATGAATGGGTATTTGTTTAAAAACTGAAAAATGACACTTCCCTTGAATGTGGACCCAACTTCTTGAACTTACCCTTTTGTCTAGTGTTACCATTGTTTATGTTGTTGCCTCTAGGATTTTTGTATGTTAGTATGTGATTTAGATATCTTTATGTCGTGATGTGTACGCCAAACCATGTAAATGTTATGTTTTGTCTTCGTGTTTGTTATCTTTGTGGACCTAATATTATCTCCTAGCACAGAGGGGTGGACCTTAAGATACCATGTGGTTGGGAGGAATGTGCTTTTTACTCCAATGGGTTCCCTTATAGGTGTAGTTATACTTGGATAATATTGTTCTTGTGGCAAGTTCCTGATTCCACATTGTTCGTAAAGTTCGACGCTAAGCGTGCTCATGAACGAGGTTGAAAGATGTGTTATGGTCTTCATTTATACTTATGCACTCTTGATGTGCATATGAGAGCTTATTGTAATGTTATTATTTTGTTATGATATTTTTCATAATCTCACTTGATGTAACTTGAATATGTAACTTGACTACAAAATTATTATGTGATTGGATCATTCATTATTAATATGATTTATCCTTATGCTTTATGTCTTTTGGATAGTGATGTGATGGTCTTGCTTGTGACTGTTTAAGTAGCGTTGTCATGGAACCCTAAGAATGTATGTGTGTATGCTTTTTTTGTACTCTTGTAGCAATAGAATGTCTTTAAAAAAAAATTGTTTGGTTATTTTGTTACTTTATGTGTTGTTCTTTGGGTTCCTTTCTGGGGTGTTACACATTATTTAAGAGAATTATAACAATTGTTAGATTATTTTCAAGTTAGATTTGAGCTCCATAAGATCAACCATATGCACTTGGAGTTATTCTCATAAGTAAATCTACCTCTAACCAATAAGTTAGATCTAACAAACTATGTATCTTTGTAACTTGATTCACCTTACTCTCTATTGTCTACTAATGTGTAAGTACTAGCACCATTTTAAAATTACTAGGAGAATCTGTTGGATCTCAAGGATCATGTTCTCCTTAGTTAACCCCCTTGTTTTACCAACTTTATAGCCCTTGGGAATGGCTAAAGAATATAGAACTCAAGTGTGCAATGTCCTAGATGATTTTGATGTGAAGGGTGAAAGTATAGAAGAGACTAATAATGTTGATGTGTCCAGAAATATTTGATTTTGGAATATTTGCCTTAAGTTCCCTTGTTACAAGGGAAAACTGCAAAAGAGATATCTTACGACATTAATTATATAGATTTTATATAAAGATAGATAAACTAGTACTCTTAATTTCAATATCTAATAATAAATCTATTATTATTAATCTAAATTACAACATCTGTTAATACCAATATCAGTTAATCTTAATACATAATATTTTTTGTTAAAATAATAGCATGAGCACCTAGAATTTCTTTTTCCACTTACTATTACTATTAGTTTTACCATTTATAAATTTTACTATTAATTTTATCTACAATTAATGTTTTTATTTGATGCACCTAGTAATTAAGTAATAATCAAACTTTTTAATTTGTAAATTATTATATATAAATTTATATATAATAATGATAGCTACTATTAAGTATCTATGTTAATATTGATTTTAATAACATTTAGCATCATAACTACCATTAATAAATTATTCTTCTAAATATCAATATTAAATTAAACTCACTATTATAAATAATGTTAATATTAATGCTAATATATAACATTAATATAACCATCATTAATTTTAAAATAAAAACTTCTTAAAATTCCAAAAAAACATAGTTTTATCATTGTTGATAATTTTAATAGTAATATTTCCTTCACTATCACATTTATTAAATCAACAAATACCTCAATACCAATATTTAAGCTATAACTTAACTAAAAATTTAATAAAGTTATCTCTATTGCTATTGCTGCATGTAAGTTTATGTTCTTTTCTAATACATCCTTCATGTATTAAATATCATGGAAATATAATGCACAACCTAAATGTAAAATTATTTTCACTCCAAATCCACCTAGAGGAATTCATTTTTTTATATTTGCTTAAATTTAATGAGTATTCACAGTAGCACTCACACCATTGCAAAAAATATATAGGGATTAAACTTGTGCCAATTTAAAGAAAATACAACTCAAAATACACCAGCACCAAAAAAAAAAAAGATAAAATGTTTGAATAAAACAAAAACAAAAAACCAAAGTAAACTGCTAGTTATCGAATGTTTTTTAGATCTTTCTTTGAGCAATTTAGTTGGTAGTTTTAGTTGGTAGTGATGTGATTGTCAATTGGAGCTGAACTAGAGTTTGAACTGGTGCACAACTAGTGTTGAATGGGGAGTCAAGTTCATCAAAAAATTTAAAATGAAGTTATCATCTATGGGGTCATCTATACATAGGTGCATTTAGAGGTTGGATAGTCAATGCCTTCTCTCCCTAGGGTAGTTTGTATAGCATCTCCAAACAAGGAAGTCTTAACACTTCTAAAGGGTTGCACCATTTGTTGACCCAAGTGACTAAGTATATCTAGGTGAGGCCCATCTTTCCCAATAGAAAATATTACATGATTATTGGCCCTCCTCACTGACCCTCCATGTGTCATCATGGAACAATCAAATGAAATTAAAATTAATTCAACCAAAAATACATTTTTCATCAATGGGGAGAGTGATAGGGAGATGCATGGCATCACCATTGGACACTTGGGAGAAATAATAACCCGATGCTTTTCCTTGTTACTCTGCTTGCTAATTAGAACCAATTTGGAGTAGTGAGACCCATTTCCATCAAAGAGGCACTCAAGGCTCCCAACCATCGAGCTTCTAAAGGAAACATCTAGCTAATCATTCTTTGCAAATGATATAATGAAAATGGGAGATGAATAATGTTGTGCCATTAGTTGAGTTAGATAAATCAACCACCCTATAATCTTGATATATTTCCCTCACTATGTTATTGATCTAAGAAAGTGACACAATAGATTGGGTGAGCGTCACATAGTAATTTTGTGTAGCAAGGGATTTGGTGGCTTTGATGATCCACCCATGGTTTTCAATGATGAGTCATCACTAACATTGACTATTGACATCTAACATTAGTCATTCTAGATGATGCAGTCCTCATTCATGACACTCCAACTCCCATTTAGCACTTTGCATTGGAACATCAAGGCACCTATAGTGCCAACTAATCACTAGGTCCATAAAAATTCCCTAAGAAATAATTACTTCATGTCTAACCATGATGTGGATGCTCTTCTTTGACAACATAATTCGCTAGGTCATGATTTTCAATGGATATCTTGACTTGACGTAAATGGAGAAGGCTCATTGTGCGTTATTTTGTTAGAGCCATTATGTACACCTTTTACATACATTTTGATAGCTTTAATGCTTTTTCTAGTAAGGTCCATTGTCCCCTTTTTTCAAGATTTCCTCCTTTAGTTTATTGGGAAAAACCTTAGCAATTTTTTTTTACATCATTCTATTATCATAAGTAGTTTCAATGCCTTTGAATTAGTAAAATTTCTCATTTCATATCTTCTCAATTTTAATACGCTATGTAAATTTCACATACATTCATGTTTGAATGATTTTTTCATATATACATAGTGATGGTTTATAGAAACTATCTATGGATTCCCTCTTCCATCCCAGTGCTTGTCAAACCCTTTTCCTCCATATTTGTTCTATGAAACTAGTATATTAGAGAATTATGTGAGTCTTTCTAGTAATTTTCATTGACTCCTTTTAATGTTGTGAGTAGGGAAGAAAATCATTAAATATTGGTGCATAACCTCATTTCCTTTTTTGCATTCTAGCTCTTCCACTTCCTTGGCATCAATTAAATAGGGATATCTTTTAGGTTTAATCTATGTTGAGTTGGATCAACACATTGTGCCTAGATTTAGAATTAAATCAACCTTCTTTGGAGACTTATGTCAACCGCAAGGGTTCAACACCATGAGGTCATTCCCATTGTGTCACTAGAATACTTAATAGAGTTCAAAAAATGTGTAATTTCAAGTGACAACAACAATAATCTAAAACATAACTATCTAAATAAAAAGACAATAATTAAATTAAAACATGGTTAAAGAAATTCAAAAATTAAAGAAAACTTATAAAAAAATTTGAGAAACAAATTATAAAATGGCTAATATATATAAGGCACTAATAGGTAAAATAGAAATCAATAAACAAAAAACAATTATGTAAAATAAGTGAAAATAGAATAAGAATACAAAAAATATTTTTGTACATAATTTGTTCTAGAATCATTTTATTTTATAAATGCAAATAGTAAATAAATATTGTGATTGAAGGAATGCCAACAAAACCAAACATTGTAATTTAATTAAAAATGAGATTAACGAACCTCCAATTTGTTAATACTATTTGTTTTCTTTAACTTTTTCTCCATTTAGTAGGTATCCACTTTATGTATTAATTACTTATCATAAATAAAGAATATATATAGTCTTTGATAAAAATTATCTCCTCTAGTTGATCATTTTTTATTGTTCAAATTAAATTTAATTATACTAATTTGAATTTTCACTAAACTCTATGTTTGACTTTAATAACCTACTTATAGTAAACTCTAGCCTCTTAGATCTACATAAAGAGTATTTTATACATTTGTATGAAAGGTATACAATGCAAAAAAAAAAATGGTAAAAATATAGATTTAAAAAATGTAAAGACCATATAAAAAATACAGTCACTTAGTTATAGGTTAAATAGTCCCAAGCAAAATTATTCTATACTATTTTTTAAAAATTTGCATAGATTTGTATGGTTGAAAGTTGAAGAGTTATATCTAAAATAATTTTAGTCCAGTAATTTTCAACCAAAATTATGGCAATAGCACATAGTAGCAACTATTATGGGAAATGCTCCATGGCCTAATTTTTTTTGCATTGAAATATTTTTGGACAGTCAATAACTTAGTTTTCCTAATTTGTATGATGACTTTGTGTGTCCACCTTTTCAAGAAAAATGCTCCTATTAATAAAAAAAATGTAGAGTTGTTATAGATAACAAGGTTAGGAATGACCTAATTCTTGTAATTAATGAAGGGTGAACCAATGAAAATGTTTTGTCTAGAATATTTAGTTATCCACATTTGCATATGTAGATTGAATTTCTTTATATAATATGGTCAAAAAAAGCGTTGATAAGATGAAAAGATTCATTCATGTCTCAAATTTTTTAGTCTTCCACTTACTTGGGGGTTATGTTCTGGACCATGGTAGGTTTTTGAATTTTTATTTTAAAAAGATACATAAATTGGTAATTATAGGATGACCAATAGGTTTTGCATAAATAATTGTAGTCATGCATGACATTATGCAATGATAAACTTGGTATAGTCCTCTTGGCATAATTTCATTGTATAAGTGCAATTCTCTCCTCTCCTTCAATTTTCTTCTACTTCTTGTTTGCATATCATGTAACTACCTGAACTTCCAGGAGATGCGTAAAAAAATATTGGAGATTTATTTTGTGAAAAGGTAAGTCTTACACTTCCTTGATTATGATTCAATTCACATTGTCAATGTGAAAAGATAAAAGATACACAAGACAAAGTTGTTGAAACACATATGATAACAAAATTATAATAGTAAATACTAATATTTTTTCTTAATTAATAAATTGATAAATTTAGAGTTCAATTGTAAAATCTTAAAAGTTGATTAATTTGAATTTTAAAAATAAAAATTTAAAATTTAAAGATAAATTATTATTATTAAATAATAGTTATGTGATTGTTTACATGTTGATCTTGATTTTACATTAGATTCCTTACACACTCTACATTTTTTGTAAAGAAAAGTTGTTGCATGTGTGATTTTTCATGCACATGCTTTCCATATATCAACATGGGTATTGCTATTTATGAAATTCATGGAAGATACCCAGAAAATCAGAGATAGTTAAGGATTGTAATGTTTAGATATGATAAGATTAGAACTGATATGGCATATTAAGAGTTTGGTAAAGTTGCACAAACTTCCAAATGAAAATAGTTAAAGATAAATGACCTTTTTATATAAAAAAAATTAGATTCTCAATGCAAACTCTTGTCATGTGATCAAGACTGGTATAGTTGTTCCTGTTATCTTTTATCTTTCACTTTTCATACCATTTGGCCTTTTATGTTATATGAAAATATCACATTGCCACAGTGTATATATGAAATTAATGAACCTCCATTTTTTAATATTATTGTTTTCTCTTATTTTTCTAAAGATAAATGACAAAGACATTGATTTTTAACCTCCATTTTTTAAGTACTATTATTTTCTTTTTTTTTTCTAAAGATAAATGTAAATAAAATAAAATTTCCCTTTAAAGATAAATGAAAATAACATTGATTTTCTTTTTTAAATCAGATTCTGTATAACAAGCACACTGTAGCCTACCCTCTATGTGAGCAAGGCTTGTGTAATTGTCCCTACCTATTACCTTCCACTTTTTGTTGTCGTGACATAAAATAATGTATTTTCTTCGCTATGTCACGTTACCACCGACTCTTTGTGGAAGAGAACAGTTACGATAGAAAACACGGCCACGTGAATACGCACTTGATAAATCTGATCTGATGGCGTGCGATTCCTTTGTTTCTTTTCAGACACTATCAATTTTTTGTGAACATCGCAAAACCCTTAATATTGAGGGAGTTTACATTTCTCGTCTACGGAGAAGGAATAATACGTCACTATTTTACTCACTACAAGACAATCAAAACGGACTCCACTAAAGACTTCAATTTGGATTTTAGAGTGTAGTTTGGAAAGCATGGGAGACAGCAATTGTGATGTTACTCTGTTGTAACTTTTGCACGTAATTTTATTGTTTTATTAATAAATTTTTCTTTCAATAAAAAAGAAAAAGAAGTTTGTCTTGCATCTGTACTCTTTTCCAAAGGTTGCAAGTCCAAAGTAAATTGTGGGAGTATAGAGTGGGAGGTCTTAAAAAGGTGTGATTTACATAATAAAGATTTATATGATTGAAATGTTATAATTAAGAATTTTTAAGTTCTGTTAATTTTTTCAGAGGATTAATTGTTTATTATATTTTTGTGTGTTTTCAAAAGTTCATAAGAATGAAATGAATCAATTTATGAATTTGATTATTTAATTAGTTGAATCAATTTTTTTTGGTCAATAATTAAATCTGTCATTATTTAATCAATAGCCCCATCAACAACATAATTAACTAACCAATGTAAGACTAGAAGGAAGATTGTTCAAATCAAAAGATGAAAGATCCCACAACCTATATAGTCTATCCATAATCACCTATATGAACTTCTGCTCCATCAATAGCCTAAGCAATTGCTCTTGCTTATCTCTTCAATACTCCCACATCTTACTACTTTGTTATCAATGATTAATGCATAAAACAACTGAGAGGGGGGTGGGGGTGAATCAATTGTACTTTAAAACTCCAAAACCCTCATAAACATTTAGATCCAAATCAACTTAGTTAACCCTTAATCTGTTAGAATGATTTAGCATGGAAGAAAATAACATCAACTAAAACAAATCAACACCATACACAATGTAACACTAGATTTATGTGGAAATCCCAAGAAGCGAAAAATTAGGGCAAGGATTACCTCACAATATAAAGTAATAACAACACCAATTTTAGAAGGCTCACTATCAGAGGGCTCACTGCCCAAATGAAAGAAAGGTTCACTGTTAATGGCTCACGTCCAGATTACAGAAAAGAAGATAAAGAAGAATCTTATGGTGAGAAATCCATCTCAATGCAGTAGAAAGATCCACCTCAATATCACCAACACATTTGTAGTCTTATTGAAGATTGTTGATACCTTCTGCTCACTGCTTCTAGTAGTCTATCTCATTGAAGTTCACATTGCATTTCACAAATTAACACTCTATCACTTAGCAGTTTGCATCATTCACTCTACACTCTCATCTAGGTCATCAACACAACTCTTATTTATATCTTCTTCAACCTTGAAAACAATCTCCAAGGTTAACTACGTACCTTAATCGTGCATGTTCAAATTAGGTTGGCATCAAAAAATTCTCGCAAGGGAAAGGAATGAAGGTGGACCACAACACACCTTAACTCAAACCTAAATCCATTCAAACACACCTCGCCGTGCTTCCACAAACACTTAACAACATCCACAATTAGTGTAAATACCTAAGGTCAATCAAACCCATGCAACCATAATTAAACATTTAAGTACACACTTCATTTGCTCCAAAGGCAACTCACAAACAAGTATCACTTGAACACAATCTATAATATTCCATGAACAACTTGAACTCTAACAAATTTCTTTGCAAAAAAATTCACATAAAGAATGTACAAATCTAATACATTTAGACAATTCTCCTATACATTGTAACTCAAGAAACCAACTTCCAGAGCACCAAACCACAAACAACTTCAACTAAAGAAAGACATGAACATTATCAGCACATTTCTAGATCCCCAAGACCTAAAACTAAAATGTGGAGAAACATGGAGTAAAACCATTTCTCCTAGAAACCTCTACATTACACAGTTCACACACTGGTGAACACAACTTTCTCTGTGCAATGATCCAAAACACAAAATTCTATATATAACACCTATGAACACCTTTGATCATCATATTTGAACCACACAAGTAGATCTTTAACATAGAAAAAATGTGCAAAAACATTAGAACACTACTTTACAATACAAAACATCTCTTCAACACATTGTTTCCTCTTTTATTCAAATTTTCTCAAAAGAACCTAGAAACCATGCAGTAGAGACACATTCTCATCGCCTTCAGTACTTCCATATCACCACTAAACCATCTGCAACATAGAAACTCAACCACACAATCATAACTAGAAGCTTATCTGATGCAAGAGCATCTACCAAAAACCACGAACATCTAGGGTACTCAAGACCCAAACTCAACTAAGAAGATCAACCAACAAATTCACTTATCTTTTCATCAAAATCCATCAATTTATCTTGATTTTACATTTCTACAAAACCACAAAACATCACAACTTGGCTCAAAATCTTTATTAGACTTATTCATATCTTATCCAACATCATATTGACTGAACCAATACAGTAACATCATTTAAAAACACTAAACCATTCAACTCTATCATTATTTAGCTTTATTCACAAAGGAAAAGACAACCATTCTCGCAATCTTACTTCAAACTGTTAGAAACCAAGATCAGATTTGCAAACCAAAAAGACCTTCCACAGAAGAGAAAATCATAAATAAGCAAGAGGTTGCAAGAAGATGTGCAACATAATATTATTCGAGAATTCAATAATTACAAGATAATGATTTTCTTTATAAAAGCAAAGATGCATAAACCTAATCTTATCTTGAGCAAAAAGATAGCTCAAAAGATAAAGATAAGATCCTATAACTTAGGAATTAAATATTCCTAAGTAAACTTATGCAAATGTGTAATTAAATATTAATTAGACCAACACTTCCTTAAGTGCAACTTAGGGAGAAGCAAATTATTATGCAAATATGAGTCCTGGCAACAAGGCCCAATTAGGTACTCATATACAAATGCAAAGATGAAGTAGAGAAGGAAAACCCAGTGGGACAAAACCCCCCTACAATGAGATGACTGCTACAAAGAAGCACTGGAAGAACATTGTGGAGTAACACTAGAACCACAATATGACAAGCAAGGAAAGATAATTTTTTCTACACTTGAAACAAAAACCAGAATCATGATAATGTGACAGCAGACCCGATGCCACAGAACACTGGAAAACTCACAAACTGGAACAACCCTAAAATCTGTAAAGCAACAGTAGATGAGATGATGATAGAATCTAGAAACTGTGTATCTTGATGCCAATGTCAAACTATGACTGAAACTCTTCCATGGGAAGGAGTACCAAAGATAGACTCTGGAACATTTAAACCATAAAAACATGGCTCTCAAAATGAGAAGAATCTGAACCAATGAGGATCAAGAAACATAATCTCTCAACTGAATTGTGAACCGATGAATCTGACATGTGTCAAGCTATAGCAAAAAATGTGGCCAAAAGAAACTAGGAGACCAAATATAACCCATACAAGCTATCATCAAATCAAGATGGATATGGAGATTAAAGTGAAAACTGCACTCTAATCAGATTATTATGCAAGAAACCCCCTAAATGGAACTTTATCTCAGTTCATTTATTACAATAACCCAATGATTGTAAAAGGATAGAATCCTAAACATGCATAAAATAGACCTCAGATCTATGTAGAGGGCTGAATTAGCTTTCCAACACCGCAAGAATGATGAAAAATAGATCACTGAATCAAAAGATATGCCCTCCAGAGTGAAATATGAACATTTGACTTCAACTGAAAAAATATCCCATCAAATAGCAAAATTTCTAGAAAAAAATTGCACCATTAGAAAATTGGGCTCGCTAGCTTTTTGTCGATATCTTGTTTCAAAAAATCTGCCTCCGGGATCAAAAGTTATGCCAAAAAGAAAAATATAGCTTTATGGAGGCAAATCAGGGTTTTCAAAGGTTAAGTGGGCGCAAAAATTAAGCTCCTTTCGGGCTAGCTGATGATCCCCCATGTGACCACAGTCTTCAAAAAAAGAAAAAAGAAACCCGCCACCAGGCGGGCGGCGGGTGAACTGAGCGGAGGTGGTGCCACTCCTGGTGCCACTGGCTAGCAATGAGCCCCCCCAGGGCTGACAATATGATCGGAGCCAGGTGCTAAGGGTCGGCGGTGACCAACATCAGATGATTGGGCTCAGGCTTGGTAGAAACGGTGGTTGACGTGGAAGTGGTCGGCGGAGAAGACAGTGAAAGGCATCGGAGGTGAAAGCTAGGGGCCGGGAAATGAACGACAATGGTAGGAGGATGCCAACGGTGAGGAACTAGTCGGAGGGTACAAAGCTATCAGTGGTGGCCGACAATACTTGTAGAGTCTGGTATGATGGTACCAGACATAAAATGCAAATTTTGAAAATAAAACCCCCAATAATATAAACTGCCATATATGCCCCTCATGAAAATATTTAATAATAATTTTTTTTATAAAAAAACCGATGAATAAATAATACGTGCAAAGATTTTTTGAATTATTTTTTGCATGAATAATCGTACCCTGTACCTGGCAGGCCGTACGGCCTATTGGGTAAATTTTTTTTGCCTCACAAATAGTTGATGCCAAAATAGGGCATATTATGTGTCATTTTTCATCTCTCAGACACTCTGGATGTGATGGCGAGGTTCGATCTACCTGAAAATGCACCAGAAGCTTTACAACTCCTAGATCTAACAGATCTTCAAACCCTCATAACTCTAGCATAAAATGTCAGAATCAGGCAAAAAAAAAGTCCATCTTGACTTTTTCGATAGCCCTGGACTCGAAAATGAGCTTAGATTTCCTCCAACGTGCACCAAAAGTAACCATGCAAGAGCACCCAAATAGAGAGACAAACTCGAGGTATCAAACCCTCGAGGAATCCCGAATGAACTCTGCAATGAATCTCTCCAGAAATCTGAGAAGGGGCTGCAAATCAAGGCTCTAATACCATGTTAGAAACCAAGATCAGATTTGCAAACCGAAAAGACCTTCCACAGAAGAGAAAATCATAAAAAAGCAAGAGGTTGCAAGAAGATGTGCAACATAATATTATTCGAGAATTCAATAATTACAAGAAAATTATTTGCTTTATAAAAGAAAAGATGCACAAACCTAATCTTATCTTGAGCAACAAGATAGCTCAAAATATAAAGATAAGATCCTATAACTTAGGAATTAAATATGCCTAAGTAAACTTATGCAAATGTGTAATTAAATATTAATTATACCAACACAAACCTATTACCAAACCTTAAAACATCTTCAAACAATCACAATTTACTAGGAACAAATCAGTAACTCACCATCAAGACACTGACCTATCATAACCTTTGATGTTTGCAATCAAAACACTCATTTTCATATTGAATGAACTTTATTCAAATCATCAAAAACAACAAACCTTCCTTCAAAACCTTAGCCAAGCATAGAGACATCTATAATATCATTAATAAGACAGTTTCCAAGCACTAAGTACCATTCTTTTCTCTATTTTATCAGATTTGTACTTTAAGCAATCAAACCTTCATTTTCCTTATAGGTCACCAAACCCTTAAATCGGGTATCAACATTCAATCCTCTTTGAATCATTACAAACTATTTGCACATTTAGGGACCCTTTAATGCCAATTTAGACATATCTTAACATTAGATGTCTTTTCTATAGAAAAATCATCCGAACAATTCATTGTCTCATGCATTTGGGTATGTGCAGGATCATCATGGAAAAAATAGGCCCTTAAGTGACGAAAAAATCAAAAAAATTAGAGTTAAGTAACTTAATGTAAAAATTTGAATAAATTATCTATATTATTTCAAAAATATGTAAAAATAGAATATGTAGTAGATTCAACGTAGTTTATAAACTACTAGGTTTTTTTTTAAAATCTATTTGGTGAAAATTTGAAATTTCAATGTAGTAGTACTTAAATTTCAAGGAAAAATAAGTAGGTGTATGTCTAACCACCCTAACCACAATAAAATGATAATATTGTTTTAAAATATTTTAGATATAAGTAGAGGACTCATGTCCTGATGTGATGCATATTTTTTTTGTAATTTTTTTCCAGGTAAATAATTAATTATGAATTTTTTATTACAACTTTAAAAAAATATAAAAAATTGTATGTCTGACCACCTTAACTTGGTCAAAACTTCATGAAATTCATTTTTTTTAATCCTATAGTATGCAAAACATAGAATGTGAGACATATTTTAGATTCAAAAATTGTGATACCATTTCAAAGCTATAGATGTTTTTCAATCAACCTATCAATCAAGACTTTAGTCGTAATTCAAATAGAAAATTAATAATTATTATTTATTAAATTTAAAGTAAGGCATTATTTATATTGGTGGAAAGTTGATAATCTTCTTTAAAAACCCTTTTCGTTTCATCAATTTTGGATAACAAAAAATATTCATCAGCCACATACCCTACACGTACCCATCATATCACCACTTTTGTCCCATCATGATAATACACATTTTCTTAGGTTTTCTCAAGCATAATTCATCACCATCGAGCCTTTACACATGTTGAATCATAATACCATGCTTGTAGCCACTATTTTCAAGAGGAAAATTTTTAATTTTTGTAGAAGACAACATAAAAAACCTAGCACCATGAATTCCCTACACCTACACACTTTAAAAAAAAAAAGCATCGTAGAACAATCTCATTCCACCGATCAAACTACATCCATCGATAAAATGGTGGTACATATCCTAAAAGACTCTCAAAACCCTATTTTTAAGGGTTACACATAGTTATAAGGAAAACCCTGAAATTAGCTTTTAATCTCTCTTAATTCCTCTCAAAATCACTTTATTCAAAGTGTTTAAACCTTAATGAATTCAAAGCAAAATAAAAAAAACTTAGTGATGTTGTACAAACCAAAAAGAATAGAAAAATCACAGAGGGAATGCTATTTTCAGAAAAGTAGGGTATTCTTTATTTCAAAATTGGTTACAATCTTCAATATTTCCTTTTCCTCACCTTATACATCCTTTTTATAGAAGTTTACATCATGTAGATCGACTACCCCTTCATCTTCAACTAACTAGCTACCTTTCCAACTAGATGACTCTTCATATTCCTTTAGCATTTTTTCCATTTAAATCTTGCTTTCTCACTTTTACATCTTTTTTTGCATTTGGACAATAAATGACATTTTTTGCATTTTAACATCCTTCCCTCTAAAGACCTCTTTGAGACCTAAATAGATCAAATTTGACCTTACAAGACCTTTTACAATGTTTTTACATTTGAAGATTCCAATTTTACAAGAATGCTTGTCTACCCAATTAGGTGCTCTTGCACCAAACAACCAACCAACAAATACTTTCCAAGTCCCTTAGAAACATATTGTATCAACTTTTCTTGTACCTACAAAACAACTTCAAATCTACCTTGGACTACTTCCTCTTTCTTTCTCTTCTCTTGTCTTTGTCTTTTCCTTCAACTCTATCTTCATCTCTGACTCTTCTTGTCTTCTCTCTTTCATATCAATCAAGTTAACAATCATTCTTCAAAAGGACACAAGACTAGCCTTACACAACTCTCACCTTCCACCAACTCTTTCTCTTCCAAAGGACACATGACTGTCCTTTCTCATTTCCTTTTTTAACAATCTTTCCTCTTTTCAACAATTCATTCTTGACCTTCTCTGACCAATAATCTTTCAACTACTCCCATTAGTGGAGTACTCTTCAAGATGCAAACTCAAGTGCTTCTTCAAATAGAAATCCATATCTCTTACTGCCTCACCACACCAGCTTATCAAACTATCCACCTTTCCCAACAACAAATCCTGGAAGATGCCTCACTCTTTTTACTTGAACATTCTAACCAACTTAATCTCCATTGAAGGATGGTGATCATAGACCTCAACTCGTCTACCAACACACAAATTCTCAAAATTCTTCCACTCTATAGCATAGATGGATCAAGCACCTATAACCAACCACAACTCAACAACAACTCCAGCAAACTATCAGAATCAGCTAACTGTAATACCAATTGATGCAAAAGCATCTACCAAAAACCATGAACATCTAGGGTACTCAAGAACCAAACTCAACTAAGAAGATCAACCAACAAATTCACTTATCTTTTCATCAAAATCCATCAATTTATCTTGATTTTACATTTCTACAAAACCACAAAACATCACAACTTGGCTCAAAATCTTCATCAGACTGAATCATATCATAACCAACATCATATTGACTAAACCAATATAGTAACATCATTGAAAAATATTGAACCATTCAACTATGTCATTATTTAGCTTGATTCACATAGAAAAAGACAACCATTCTCTCAATATTAATTCAAACATGTTACCAAAACTTAAAACACCTTCAAACAATCATAATTTTCTAGGAAAAAATCAATAACTCACCATCATACACTAAACTATCATAACCTTTGATGTTTGTAGTCAAAAAACTCCTTTTCATATTGAATGAACTTTGTTCAAATCATAAAAAACAACAAACCTTCCTTCAAAACCTAATCCAAGCATAGAGACATCTATAATATCATCAATAAGGTAGTTTCCAAGAACTAAGTACCATTCTTTTCTCTATTTCATTGGATTTACAGTTTTAAGCAATCAAACATTCATTTTCCTTGTAGGTCACCAAACCCTTAAATCGGGTATCAACATTCAATCCTCTTTGAATCTTTACAAACTATTTGCACATTTAGGGACCCTTTAACACCAATTTAGACATATCTTGACATTAGATGTCTTTTCTGTAGAAAAATCATCTGAACAATTCACTATCCCATGCATTTAGACTACCAAATAGGCACAAATTTACAAATGAAGTATCCTGTAATCATCACCTAATCACCAAATGACTTAAAATATTCCTTTATCAAGTCTTAAAACTCAAGATTCTTCAACTTTTAAGGATTAAAAGGCCCAATAAACTGTTGATTTACTAAACCCTTGATTGTAGGCTAAATAATACAAAAATAGTGAGGGTTCATTGAAAAGAACCTTTGCAGACCTCAAATACACCTGCCACCTCTTCAAACATGTTCACTTAGGTCTACCCAAGCATAATTCATCACCCCCAATCCTTTACACATGTTGAATCATCAATACCATGCTTGTAGCCACCATTTTCAAGAGAAAAATTCTGAATTTCTGTAGAAGACAACATAAAATACATAGCACCATGAATTCACTACACCTGAACACTTTCAAAAAAAAAAAAACATCCTAGAATAATCCCATTCTACCAATCAAACTACCTCCATCGGTGGAATGGTAGTACATATCCTAAAAGACTCTCAAAACTATATTTTTATGGGTTACACTAATGCAATATGGGGAGGTCTGCAACACACAAGTCACAATTCCAATCTACAAACACATTTATCAGATCACAAACACTTCAATATTTCACTCTCGCCAAAAAATCAACTTTTCCCTTGTAGCACTAGGAATCAACTCAATAGGGTAGCTCTTCTCTATGCCACCTTATCAGACCAAGACATGAACCTTTTCAAGAACCCATTTGGACAAAATCTGACATACTCAAAATCCAACTTTGGTCACTTCAAACCAGATCACTCAAATCTCACCTTTTCACCATTTTAGGCCTTAAATTATCCTCTTTTTCCAAAGCAACTATACTTGAAACTTATCCAAACCCTATGAAACCTTGGGGAAAAATTTTCAATGTGTCAAAACCTCCAAAACCATAATCAGATCCCTAACATGCCATCGTACAAGGGGTATTTCATGAAACCATACTTTTTAGCTTAAACCCTAGGGGTTTATTGAAAATGGCTCTTCCAAAACAACCCACAACCTATTAATTATTCAAATAGGTCAAAAACAACTTGTACATGCTCGATACACCATTAAAGAATGCTTCCCTTTCACAAAACATACTTTGTCCTACCAAAACCTCTATTTTTCATGAGGAAAACTCACAATTTCACACTAGGGTATCACACCCAATGCATTCTCAGACCTCCCCAACACAATTTGACCATCCTCACACCAAAACATACCTTACCCTATCCATCCCATTGAGTTACAAGTTTCACAGTAGGTGGGAAGGAGTTATTTCATGATTGAAGCTTACAAACTTGCAAATACCCTGTTTCAGACTAGTCAGAGAGATTTGATGATTAAATGAAAAAAATCAATATGAAGACCTCAAATAAGATTCAAAGGGAAGTAGAAAAACTAAATTACAATTTCCACAACATATTTGAACTCAAAAGATCATGTATGGACTGTGAAATCTACTGCTAAACCGGAAATTATAGAAAATCACTAAAAATCAAGGGTATTCTTTATTATATTTGCTTCCAACTCTGAAAATCAACCTCCATCCAAGTTTTTACAATATATTTATAATGTTTCTACTTCAAAAAAACTTTTTAACCTCTTCCAAATACCTTTTGAAAGGCTTGACCATTGAACTTTCTAGAATTGTGCAATTTTTGCATGTTTAGCAACTTTGCAACTTTTAAAGCAACTTTCCCATATTTTTGCATTATTTTCATTTTATACCCACTTGACACCTAAATGCCAAAAAAAATGACTTATTAAAAAAAAATGGTCTTTAAGACCTTATTTTAGACAAAAATCACCTACAACCTACAACCTAGACCTTAAACCCATGAATGAACTAAACACTTAAAATGGTGCCCCTACACCATACACCCCACTTTTGAAGAATTTGAAGTCCCTTGGAAAGATGAACGTAACATGTCCTCTATATTCTTCATGTATTTTTCCTCCTTGATTGTCTTCAATTAGTCCATTGCATTCTTGTCTTTCATTGTCTTTATCCTTATTGGTCTTGCCTTTACCATTGCTTACATTTTGCTCCAATTGGTTAATTGATGTTTTGGGGTGCTTGTCTTCACTTCCAACTCCAAATACTTCCTTACCACCTTTCCTTACATCTTTATTTTTCCTCTCTTCAACTATCATCACTTTTCCTTGCTCCATTCTTTTTCCAAGGTTCATTTCACTTGCATCTCCACCACTATCCCCTATACCTTTGTATTTACCAATCCTAGCTAGAACTTCCCCTATCTTTTCCAATGTACTACTGCCTTCAATAGTCTCTATCTGACCTATACTTTCCTTATCTATTGTCCTTCTAACCATCCCTTCATCAGTACTTACCCTTCTCTTCCTATCCTCTATCCTCTCAACCTCTTGACTCACTGTCACATTACCTTCCACTATCATTTCTTTACCACAGTTCACTATCATATTTTGATCTATTGCAAGCCATTACCTTCATGAACCATTGACTTCACTTTTGTTGTTTTACTAATACCACTTACCACTGTTCTTCTTCTTACTGTCCCATTACTTACATCATCACTTGACTATCTTTTTGTTTTGCTCACTGTTATAGGGCCCTTGAATGTCCCCACCACTACATTTCCACTAAGCTCTTTCCTTTTCAAACGTTCTTCATTCTTATACTATTCTTTCTAAGTATGAGACACTTCATCATTCACTTTTTCCTTCCACATATAGTCATTCTTCCTTATCGCTGGCTGCAAACCCTTGCCATCTTTCCTATTCACTGTCTACACCTTGTCTTGGTTTGTATTAGCTTCTAAATCCACACTCTTGCCTCTACCTTCACCATCAGTAATGAACTCCTTTTTCCCAAGCATGATTATCTCACCATATTCTTCTAGACCCTCAACCAATGGGGTGAACATGAACTATCTACCATCCTTTTCTATGGCATCGGTATTTTGCCTACCATTATGCAAGGCCAACCTATCAAACTACCACGACCTTCCCAACAATAGATGACAACAACTCATGGGTAGAATATCACAAATAACTTCATCTTATATGGACCTATTTGGAACTCCACTCTTCCTTGTTCACTCACCATCAAAGACTAATTTTCACTCACCCATCACACTCTATAAGGCCTTTCTCTAGGTATCTTTTTCAAATGTAACTTTTCTACCATCTCACTAAACACAATATTATCTATACAACCTAAATACACAATGACTTTACATACCTTGTTTCTACATTTGTAAGTTGTTCTAAACAATTCCCTCCTTTGAAGCAGCTCTTCCTCCT
The DNA here is from genome assembly GCA_007258455.2 of Sequoia sempervirens. Lineage (NCBI taxonomy): Eukaryota > Viridiplantae > Streptophyta > Pinopsida > Cupressales > Cupressaceae > Sequoia > Sequoia sempervirens. Next base: position 176,709,498 of record VDFB02058242.1, on the reverse strand, counting down.
TTGTGATTTTCAATATTTTTTTCTTCATCATCATCTCACCAACTTCAAGATTGCTAACCAATTTGTTTGAACTTGAACTACTTTCAACTTGTTCTTCATTGACAATTTATGCTCTTCTCTCAGGATTTCTTTCTTGTCCACCTATTGTTGTTGAACCAATCTTCTCAAGGCACTTCCAAGCAGGGTGTCCATATTCTTGGCAATGATTAAATCTCCCTACAAAAGTGTTAGAGCTTCTTCCACCTCCAAATATGCCCCTTGATCCTCTATATCCACCTCTAAAATTTGATTCTGGTTCATCTCTCTTGTTTGATTCTTCTCCTTGATTTTCAGTTGCTTTCCTTGGAGTAGAAAATGTTCCTCTTCCTCTCACGGTGTCACCTCTACCTCTTGTTACCTTTTCTTTTTTTCTCTTAATTTTCTCTTCTACCCTCAAAGCCATTTGAAAGCATTGATCTACTGTTTTTGGAGCCAATAAGTCAATTTCATCTTGAATATTGTATCTTAGACCATTTAAATACCTACCTGCCCTTTCTTCTTCATCCTCTTCATGTTTGTTATAATACTAAGCCTATAGAATTATTCTATATAATTTTGTACATCTTTCTCCTTTTATCTAAGATTTTTCAATATCTTAAGTAATTGAACTTGATAGTCACATGGTAGAAACTTACCCTTCATCTTTTTCTTCATACTTTCCCAAGAATTGATCTAATGCTTGCCTTCTTTTTTCCTTTCTTCTTGCACAAAATTCCACCATAACAAGGTGTGTCCTCTCAACTTTTTTTCTTCTTTCTTCGCCTTTTGGAATTCTTCTATTCCTTCATTGTCAAAATAGTTTTCTATTGCTCTTATCTAATCCAAGAGCTCTTCTCCATCTAACTTTCCTCCATACATAGGTACATCCATTTTACTAGGTTCATCTTTCCTTCCAGCCTTCAAAAGCTTCAGCAATCTCACATCATCTAGGTCCATCTCTTCTTCATTATTAATCTCTTCCTCAACATCAATGTCCTCTACATTGGTTTCACCTATGGACTGCAATGTTTCAATCTCTTTTCTCAAAGCTTCTATCTCTTTTAACTACTTATCCACCTTTTTGGGAATTGTAGTCTTCTTAGGAGGCATCTTCTCTCTCTTGTCTCTACAACTTCCAAAATTTCTTTCATAATCTTCAACTTTCCTTCATAGGAATCTAGTACCTTTTCTCTAATACCACTTTGATGCAATATGGGGAGGTATGCAACACAAAAATCAATATTCCAATCTACAAACACATTTATCAAATCACAAACACTTCAAGATTTCACTCTCACCAAAAAATAAACTTTTCCCTTGTAGCATTGGGAATCAACTCAATTAGGTAACTCTTCTCTATGTCACCTTATCAAACCAATACATGAACCTTTTCAGGAACCAATTTGCACAAAATTTGACATACTCAAAATCCACCTATGGTCACTTCAGACCAAATCACTCAAATCTCACCTTGTCATCGTTTTAGGCCTCAAATTAGCCTCTTTTCCAAAGCAACTATACTTGAAACTTATCCAAACCCTATCCAACCTTGGGGCAGTAATTTCAATGTTTGAAAACTCCAAAACCACAATTAGATACCTGGCATTCCACCGTACAAAGTGTATTTCATGAAACCCTACTTTTTAGCCTAAACCCTAGGGGTTTTTTAAAATGGCTCTTCCAAAACAACCCACAACCTAATAATTGTTCAAACAGGTCAAAAAATGCTTTCACATGCTCAATACACCATGAAAGAATTATATCCTTTCACAAAACATACTTTGGCCTATGAAACCTCCATTTTTCATGAGGAAAACTCATAATTTCACATTAGGGTATCACACCCAGCGCATTCTCAGACCTCCCCAACACAATTTGACCATACTCACACTAAACCCTACCATATCCTATCCATCCCACCATGTTACAAGTTTCACAGTAGGTGGGATGGAATTATTTCATGATTGAAGCTTACAAACTTGCAAATACCCTATTTCAGACCGGTCAGAGAGATTTGATTATTAAATGAGAAAAAATAAATATGAAGACCTCAAATAAGATTCAAAGGGAAGTAGAAACACTAAATTACAATATCCACAACAAATTTGAACTCAAAAGATCCTGCACAGGCTACAAAATTTGCTGCTAAACTGGAAATTACATAAAATCACTAAAAATTAGGGGTATTCTTTATTATATTTGCTTCCAACTATGAAGTTCAACCTCCATTAAAGATTTTACAATATATTTATAATTTTTATAGTACAAAAAAACTTTCTAACTTCTTCCAACTTCCTTTTGAAAGGCTTGACTGTTGAACTTCCTAGAATTATGCATTTTTTTGCATATTTAGCAACATTGCAATTTTTAAAGCAACTTTCCCATATTTTTGCATTATTTTCATTTTATGTACCCACTTGACACCTAAATTCCAACAAAAATGGTCTTTAAGACCTTATTTTAGTCAAAAATCACCAAGAACCTACAACCTAGACCTTCAACCCATGAATGAACTAAACAATTTAAATGGTGCCCCTGCACCATACACACAATTATAAAGAAAATCCTACAATCAACCTTTAGTCTCACTTAATTCCTATCAAAATAAATTTATTCAAAGTGTTTAAACCTTATTGAATTCAAAGAAAAAGAAAAAAAAACTTAGTGATGTTGTACAAACCAAAAGTAATAGAAAATTCACAAAGGGAAGACTATTTTCAAAAAAGTAGGGTATTCTTTACTTCAAAACTAGTTACAATCTTAAATACTTCCTTTTCCTTGCCTTATACATGATTTTATAGATGTTTAAATCATGTACATCGACTACCACTTCATCTTCAACTAGCTAACTACCTTTCCAACTAATTGACTCTTCAACTTCCTTTAGCATTTTCTCCAATTTCTTGCTTTTTCTCACTTTTACATCTTTTTTTGCATTTGGACAATAAATGACAATTTTTGCATTTTAACATCCTTGACCACTTAAAGACCTCTTTGAGATATAAATACATCAAATTTTACCTTACAAGACCTTTTACAATTTTTTTACATTTCAAGATTCAAATTTTACAAAAAATGCTTGTCTACCCCATTAGGTGCTCCTACACCATTATCAAAGCAACACTAGAGGTTAACACCAGTAGCACTTACTAATCAAAACATAATGCAACTAATAAAAGCATCACCAAAAACTCATCAATGTAGCAACATAGATGAAAACACCAACCTTATATCAAACTTGCATACAATTGACATCAATGATAACACTTTATCATAGAAAAATGGTCCCTTATCATTTTCATGGCCTTTTAGGTTTTTTTTCATTGTGTTTTACATATTTTTCTCTGATTTTATGTTGCAACATGGCTTGAACATGCTTATTTAGGAACTAAAATTCAAAAATTGAAGTCTTGTGAAGTGTTGTAAGATGTCCACATTATTCTAGACTCTATTTAGTATAATTTATCTTGAAATCATCCCTTTACACATCAACAAGTCCTTTTTTCAAGTTTTGTAAAGTCTTGTAATAAAGATTCACACTTTTCTAGGCATATTCCCCTTATTTATCTCTTTCTTATGTCTTATTTGACTCCTTTATATACTCGTATGCTTTATTTAAGTGTATTCTTGAAAATACTCAAAACAAATAACATTAAATGACATTTAATTCCTGACACCTAGATTCATGTCCTAGGTGGGACTCATTTACCATTGGTGGCAAATGAGTCCCCTTGGCTCCAAAATTTAAAATAATTCAAATTTCTTTTAGAATTTATTCAAAAATATACTTGATGTCAACCTATGATGATGTATGAATAGTTACTAAGGCACAAGATTTGTATAAATAAATTAGTTTCACCTCATTTGACATCAATCCAACATATTCAACACATATTTCATTCATCCAAGCATTCAAGCATTCAATCAAGCATTTGCAATACATCATCAAGCAATTATTGAAGCACTTTGGAGTAGCCATTGACATTACTTTAGACTCGCATATTCAAGGATATTGGTAAGTTTGTAACACTTTCATGTTGTTCATTTATCATTTCCTTTATATTTCATTTATCTTTATTGGATTTCATTACCAAAGTGGGGTTTGACCAAGGCAAACCTCTATTTGCTAACCCTCCAACATTTTTCCCCTTTGCATGTGTATTTGCAGCCTTTTGTTTGTAGATTTGAGAAGTTTAAAGGTGTTGAAAAGTGGAAATCAATTCAATTAGGTTCTTCAAGTATATTTATCAGTATTTTAAGCTTGGTGAAGGTTTTCTGTCTGTTTGTTGCAGAACTGACTTCGGCAACCAGAAAATCAGACATTTCCAAATCTGGTGTTGCAGAGTTGTCTCCTGAATTTTCAAAAATCTTAAAGAGGACTGATTCACCACCCTTGGTGAATGAGTCCCACTTGAGACCTAAAAATTTGAATTTTGTCATATTTTGGATCTTGACTTTCAAAAACCAACTCTCGACACCTTTTTCATTAGTAGGTGGACTGATTCACCACCTTAGGTGAATGAGTTCCACTATGAAAAATCAATGAAGTCATCCAGCATCCTAGACATATCAACATCATCAGTCTTCATGCAGGTGCACTCAAATTCATCCCTGTGCCTTCTGTTTTGCATATTTTCTTCAATTTATTCATTGTTTTCATATCACAGTGTGTTTTCAAACATAGCTTAAATCTTAGTTTTGCATTCATTTACATTAGTTTCAATCATTCAATTGCATTTATTTTAGTTTATTTATCCATGTAATAACATCATACATTACATAAATTGAATGAACCCCTTAGCATTTTTGGATCTAATCTCTGTCCTTTTAGGTGAAAAACCCTATAAGAGCTAGAGAGCCTATTGGGTCCAAAAATATATGGTTTAAACAAATAAGCTTGTTCACATCAATGAGAACACCAACTACACATACTTGGAACAATCTCCTCCTTTATCATTGATGGCAACATATGATGTTAAAAACCATCAAGAAAAAGCACAACGACTCTGATCATCAACACACTGCTCCATTGCAACTCTTTACATTATTTTCTCCCCCTTTAACAACTATCTATCTTATTTTCCACATGAATCTCTCTCTTATCAACTTATATTTTTCACATGAATCACTCTCACCCTTTGAAATCAATGGAAAAGGGAAAATTACTTGCAACTATCCCCCATGGATATCAAGCTTACTTGTACTTTCTCAAAACATCTCTGCAACATCCTTTTCCTTTACCACTCTATATACTCCCCCTTAGGAGAACACACCGTACTACACCAATCAACAACTATTGAACATATCCTTCAAATGACAACACTTACTCCGCCTAACTACAATAATCAATATTGCTAGTGCATACTCCCCCTGAGAGGTAGCCATCAACATCATTCCATAACAAATAATGAATCTTGAGATCCACTGGACTAATGCATCTCCTTATGCATCAAGTTCAAATAAGGAGGGGAAATAACCCCTAACTTCTCTTGGAGATACTCAAAAGTATCCTTACAAAGAGATTTAGTAAATATGTTAGCAACGTGACCCTTTGTAGGCACATATTCAAGCATCACTTTATTCTCTACAACCTTTTTTTGAGAAATTGATAGGTAATTGAGATATTTTTTATCCTTGAATGCATCACTAGACTCTCTAAAATATTGATAGCACTTTTATTATCAAAGAAGATAGGAATGGATTCATCATATACTACTCTAATATCCTTTAAGGTTTGCCTCATCCACAACACCTATGTGCAACAAGATGTTACTGCAATGTATTTTTCCTTTGTAGTAGATAAAGACACTAAAACTTACTTCTTTTTTAGCCATGATAGGTTGTTGGTGTAATTAATTAATTAATTATTACACTAGCATAAGTTAACTTAGGTCTTGCATTTAATCATTAAGTCCTAGGTTGCATTATTAGATAAATCATTTAATAATTGGGATAATATTCCCTTTCCTAGTTTGTGGGATAAGATTCCTTCTAGAACTTATCTCATCATTTAATGATCATCACCATTAGGGTTCACATGTTGTAACATGTTGTTTGATCTTGACAAATGGCAACATCTCATGCATATTAGGGTTTAGCTCATGCCTATATATTCAAGGCATCTTGTACATTTGTAACATATCAAGATATCAATCAGATATCATATCAATCATCATATCAATATAGAATCTCTAATCAGCATTCCATTATTGCAACACTTCTTTTGTGGTTGATTATCTTTCATGGCTAAAGTATTGCATTGAAGATTTCGGAGCTTCAAGGGCTATGCAATTCATCATCCCAACATGGTATCAGAGCTAGTCCATTGAAACATCAACCCTAGATCCAGGAAGTTTGGAATGCGAGATTCTTTGCAGGCTTAGGGTTTTATTTTGTAGGCTAGTTAGTTCTACCCGGGAGCCAAGCTGATTTCTGGTGCAGATCAGGCTCTCTCTAACCTCTCCATTGCATCCAGAAGGCCTTAAAACCCATAGATTGCCTATCCATTCATCAAAATCAGAGACATATCATCTGGGAGCCTTCGAGGTACATCTTAGGGTTTGCATTTTTTGTACTATCCATACAGTTTTGCAGAAAAAAATCATCCCTGTAAGTCATCCATCAAGGAAAAATTTTTTTAGAAAAAAAAAAAAAAAATTGGCTATTTTTCGGGCATTTTTTCCTATAGTTTTGGCAAAAATTTCATTACTGCAGAGTTTGACCTACAATTAAAATCAACCGTCGGCATATTTATTTTTTTCTGGGCATATAGTTTCGGGTTTTTCCCACTGGTCGGCATACTTTGCAATAATTTTATTTGCAGGGTTTAAAAATTTTTATTGGCATTTATTAAAATATTTGAATTGCAATTTCTTTTTGCAATATTCAAATTTTTTCTGTCGGTTTTCCACCGACCAGCCCGCAGACCAGTCGCCCCCTGTCACATCTCCTGCGTCATCCGCCGCTACCCATCCCGTCGCCGGCATCTTCCATTGCCGCTCCGGTCACCGGCCGTCGCAAATCTCTCGCCATCCACCCTCTCCATTCCTACCACGGCATCGATCACCGACCATAGAATCTGCATAGCCTCACAAGACTTAGCCCCCGCCTGATTCTATTCATGACTGAAAGTGTTCTACTATCCTGAGCTGGTGGCTCCTCCGCCGGTTGCAACTCCGCCGACCGTGCCACCCCATTCCTCTGCTCCAACACTGCCCATCAGGCGGTGGGGTTTTTTTTAAATTTCTGATAGCCCCCCGGTCATATCAGCGACCGGGGGCCAAATTTTTTTTCCCTAAGGTGCTTAATTTTTGCGCCTGTTTAGCCAGCATCAAACCAAATTGCAGTTTTTCTTCCGGAGGCCATATCTTCGCGCCACGATATCAAAAATTTGCAAACAAGATATCAACGGTAAGAGAATTCAGAGCACTATCTAGCGGTGCCATCTATTTTGTAGGATTTTTTTGCTATTCAATATTCAAGTCAACTAAAGTCAACCCTCCCTTCTGGACTCAAACGCACAAATCTTCGCATTAGATTGTCATATTTTGGAGATTCCAGTGGCATTCAGAAGATATTTCAGTCCATTTTTTTCATCAGTCCAGTCATCTTCTTTGGTTTCAGCTCCAAGTATCTTTTTTTTTGGTTTTTTGATTCCTGAGACATCCTGAAGACTAAAGTAGAATTTGTTGATCTCAGAGGCATCTTCTCAGTTGCATACCTATTTGGGAGTCTTCTATTTATCATTGAAGGTCATTTGTCTTTGGTTTTTGTGGAGAAATTTCATTATGGGGCTTGCATATTATTCTCCTTTAGTTATGTTGCACAAATGTAACTATCAGCAATGGCGAGATGGGATCTGCCACCATCTTCGATCACTTGATTTGTTGCCACATCTATTTGGTATTGTTCCTCATCCAAGTGAAGGTATTCATGAACTTGCTTGGAGTTGCCACAGGTACACTGTTTTGGAGATCCTTGAGATGTAAGTTGATTGCAATGTTTTGAGATTTATTGATCATTCTGATTGTCCTCACATTCTTTGGACTAAGCTTTGGGAGCTATATGGAGATTCAAATACTCCACCATTCCCCGATGATCATGCTTCAAAATGTCTTGCTTCAGATCTAGTACCCCATGATGCTATTGTTATGTAGGAAGTTGATTGCCTTGATCTTTTTGAAGAGGTTGACAAGGTTCTTTTCAGTGCTTCTTCTTCATCAGAGATAGTTGGTATCCCTTCACATTCAGTGATTCCTTGTCCAAAGTCATTGATTGAGGCTTCCACTATCATCATTGATCAGGACACATTCAGTTTTTCAGACTTGACATCACAAGATGGCTTTGTTTTAGGTATCACTGCCTTGGCCACTTCTACAGGTTTGGAAAACATTCTTGAGGGGATATCAGTCCTCTATTCAGATCACACCTTGGAGAGTTGTTTTGAGTCTCCTCATTATTTTGTCTCGATCTTGATTGGGAATTCAGAGACCATCTTGGAGGCGCTTGGTTTCTCTTCATCAATTTCCTATCTGAGACTTCTTCCCTATCATTCCATTCAAGACTTGAGGTTTCTTCAACATCCACCATTGGATTTGCTTCTTCCTATCTGGAGATTTGTGGTTTGGACACCTTCGTTGCTTCAGACTTCTTTCAGTGGTTTTGAGGACACTTCATTCAGGGGGGGCTATCAAGTCTCCATCACATCCATCACATCCATTCTATCGTTGTCTTTGGATATTGTTCAACATCAGTTTTTGCATCGTCCTGATTTGTCACCCTCTTCATTGTTTGGGACTATGGCATTTTCATCATCAGGAAAGGAGACACTTGAGAAGAGTTCTGAGACATCAGCATCCATGTTCATTCTTCCTTCCTTCAATTCCTATCTGGAATGGGAAGCATCTCTCCACTTGTAGTTGGTTTTGTTTCTTCCGAAAGGGAGACAAGTTGTTTGTCGGCACTGGATCTTGTTTTGTCTTTAGGCACTTACCTTTCTTGCAGGTGATATCATCTTTTGAGGGGGCTACATAGTCTCTCTCTTTCTCTCCTATGGGGGGGCATTGACTGTATTGTATCCATGCGACAGATGGTGTCCTTGGGGGGTATTTGGGAAGTCCTCCATCCTTCCCATCCTATCTCACATTTTTTCTTTTACATCTCCTTTTTTGGAGAGGGGTTTTGTTCCCATTGGGTTTACCCCTTTTCTCCGTTTATGAGAGATTTTTTGCATCTTCATGTACATGGGTACCTAACATGGCCTCGTAGATAGGACCCATCACCATCATCATTATCTTGCATAATCATTGCATTTTCCTCCCTAAGTTGCACTTATGCGGGGTGTTGGTGTAATTAATTAATTAATTATTACACTAGCATAAGTTAACTTAGGTCTTGCATTTAATCATTAAGTCCTAGGTTGCATTATTAGATAAATCATTTAATAATTGGGATAATATTCCCTTTCCTAGTTTGTGGGATAAGATTCCTTCTAGAACTTATCTCATCATTTAATGATCATCACCATTAGGGTTCACATGTTGTAACATGTTGTTTGATCTTGACACATGGCAACATCTCATGCACATTAGGGTTTAGCTCATGCCTATATATTCAAGTCATCTTGTACATTTGTAACATATCAAGATATCAATCAAATATCATATCAATCATCATATCAATATAGAAATATCCTTTAAGGTTTTCCTCATCCACACACCTATGTGGTTGAAGATGTTACTGCAATGTATTTTTCCTTTGTAGTATTCTAAAGCACTAAATCTTACTTCTTTTTTAGCCATGACATAGGTCAATCTGCATCCAAGAAAGAATGCACAACTACAATGGATTTTACTTTTCCTATCAGCTACACAACCTACCCAATCTTCATCTACATAAGAACTTAAAGTAAAATCACTATACTTTTGACACCACAATCTATCTTCCAAAGTGCCTTTTAAGTATATGAATACCCTTTTTACTATTGTAGCATGTGACTCTCTAGGATCTTATAGCAATCTAGCCACAAGAAAATTGGCATGCATTTAAAGCATCCTTAAAAGATAATTTTCCCCTATCGAATATCAATATGATTACTGATTCAACTATTGGACATGCTTTGTTATCATTCATGGATGGATTTTTTGGTTATAATTAAATCTTTATCAGCCCACAAGATCAATATAAAATAACCTTTACATTCTTTTTGGGAACCTTTTGTTGGGTCATGATGCCTTTTAGATTAGAAAACATAGGTGCAACTTATCAATGAGTAATGACTTTAATTTTCCATGATTATATATGTGTAGTGTTTTTTCTACTTTAAAGATGCAAAAAAAAAAATGAAATGCAAGAAGAGAAAACACCAACAAACATTTAAGATTAGGCCTAAGATGAATTAAAGCAAAAATATAAAGAAACACAACCTTTTACCTTGCTTCAATTGATGAGTTGGTTGGCCCTTGATGCAGCTTGATATATATGCTCCTTGGATGGCAAGTGATGTAAATGGGTGAAGATGCAAATGGAGATGCAAGTGATTAGAGTGGATGTGAGATGAATAAAGAAGATGAGATAAAAAATCAGAATTCAAAATGGATAAGTATGCTATGAAATGGGAGTAGAAAGGATCAAATGGCCCAAGATCATAAGTTTTCTACAAATGCATAAGGTAATAGAATGAATGAGAAGAGGGGGTATTTATAGAAGAAATTGAATTCTCTAGAGAATTCAACGGTCCAAATTAAACCACAACGGTCCAAATTAAGCCACCATGGCCAAGATGTAGGGCTATGGTGAGTTGAGGACTCACAAGCCCTCACATCTTTCCATGTGGAGGATGAAGTGTCAAAAGGATATAGTGAGATGGAAAGGTTACAAATAATGTGGAAGAAGGACAAGTACTTTGAAAGTACCTTGGGAGGGGAGAAGATCTCCTTGAAAAGGAACTTCTTGTCCCCATGCGAGGATGATGGTGACAAGTGAGGAATTTTAGAAATTCCTCTTTTATCGTCATGGGGATTAGAGAGGTTGTTGGGGGAATAAATGTAAATATTAAATTTACATGATTGGAGGAAAAGAAGTTGTGAAAATAAATGTAAATTTTAAATTCACATGCTTGGGATTGTCTAGTGGATAAAACCAAGTTCCCAAAAAGGAGAGCTTTGACTCATGTGGATGACATGATAAAAGAAGAATTTAGAATTTCCCACCAACTTGCATGGAGAACATAAATACATAGAACGAATAAATGTGAATTTTAAATTCACATGGGGAAGAGGTCATTGCCAAATGAAGAAAGTACTTATGACAAGTTAACTTAGAGGACATGCCAAAGATGGCATGTGATTTAGATTAAGGTTGTGCAAATACATGATTAAGATAATTAATGAGGGATTAGAAGCAAGTGGAAAAAGTTGGAGGATGTGACATTAATCTTTGATTAAGGGTGTGCACATACTAATCATGGATTAATAAAACTAATCCAAATTAGAAGAAAATTATGGAGGATGTGACAAGGAGAGAGAAAAATAGAATTTAAAATTGATTTAAGTTCAAAAGGCTAAATGACTAGATTAAATAAATTGATGCATTTATTGAAGTTAGATAGGAAAGGGATAAAGTATTACTTTAGAAAACTTTAGGAAAAGAGGAAAATATTAATTAAATAACTCAGTTTAATTAATATTAACGAAGGATATGACATAGATGAGTAAAGAGGTGGATTTGATCATATGGGAGTGGTCAAATTTAGATGTATACATTTTTCCCCTCTTCGAAATATCATTAGAATAATAATGTTTTGAAGAAAAATAAAATGCAAATGATTCAATAGAGGAAGAGATCAGAACATGATGCCCCAACATAGAAGAAGTTGTATGAGCTGCCCAAATGAAGGGAAATGGAGGGAGATGCCCCAATAACCGTGATGGAGGAACGAGGGAAAATGGTAGGGTATGCTCCCTTGAGAGGGTAGTTGGGGAAGAAAAATGGGCCCCAGGTAACTTCTCAATAGGAAGAAATGGAAGGCACCATTGGATAGAGCTCAAAAGACTAGGTAGATTTGGTTTTTGAATAGAGTCGATTAGACACACGGTGTACAAATGGAAGCTCATAGAAGATTGTGAATTAATTAGGGCCTAAAAAGGTTAAATAAAGAGGAAAATACTCCCCACTTAAAGGTAATTTAAAAACAAGGGTGAAATTACTTATACTAATTTTAAAGTTACTATTCCTCATTTGCACACTTGGTAGTGGAGGAAGAGAGAGAGGAGAGGAGAAAGAGGAGTTGAGGAGATGAGGAGGTGAGGAGGTGAAGATGTCAGATGACCATGATGACAACATCATCCATTGGGCAGACAAGGTGTGGGCATTCTACCATGAGTGCCTAGTTCCACGTCAAGTTAGGTTCCAAAACCTCCTTTATTATTTTAAGCATTTGTGATTATGTTTTATGTTTTGATGCTTAGGAAACACATAGGTTTTGGGATTCGGGTAGGGTAGGAAAATGGGTTGGGGGTGAAATTGGGATTTCACCAATTGGGTAGGTAAAATCATTAGTGAGAGGCAATGGGGGAAGGGGAAGAGTTTTTCCAATTATAGGAAAAAGTTGCCCTGAAAACTAGCAAACTCAGACCTAACATGGGTTGTGGGGAAAGAGGGAAAGGTAGGTTGGTCTTGGGACAAGCTCGCCTCGGAAAAGGCAATGGGCCACCCTTAGAGGGGTGACCCCACCCCAGGGTAGGGGAGATCCCACTCGAGGAGGGGCGGCCCCGCCCCAGCATGGGCATGTCAAACATGTGTTTAGTGTTTTTCCTACTCTAAAGATGCAAAGCAAAATGAAATCTAAGAAGAGAAAATACTAGCAAACACTCAAGATTAGGCTGAAGATGAATTAAAGAAAAAATACAAAGAAATATAACCTTTTACCTTGCTTCAATTGATGAGTTGGTTGGCCCTTGATGCAGCTTGATATATATGCTCCTTGCATGACAAGTGATGCAAATGGGTGAAGATGCAAATGGTGATGCAAGTGATTAGAGTGTATGTGAGATGAATAAAGAAGATGAGAGAAAAAATCAGAATTCAAAATGGATAAGTATGCTATGAAATGGGAGTAGAAAGGCTCAAATGGCTCAAGATCATAAGTATTCTACAAATGCATAAGGTAATAGAATGAATGAGAAGAGGGGGTATTTATAGAAGAAATTAAATTCTCTAGATAATTCAACTATCTAGATTAAGCCACCATGGCCAAGATGCAGGGCTATGGTTAGTTGAGGACTCACAAGCCCTCACATCTTGCCATGTGGAGGATGAAGTGTCAAAAGGACATGGTGAGATGGAAAGGGTACAAATGATGTGGAAGAAGGACAAGTACTTTGAAAGTACCTTGGAAGGGGAGAAGATCTCCTTAAAAAGGAACTTCTTGTCCCCAAGTGAGGATGATGGTGACAAGTGAGGAATTTTAGAAATTCCTCTCTTATCATCATGGGGATTAGAGAGGTTGCTGGGGGAATACATGTAAATATTAAATTTACATGATTGAAGGGGAAAATTAGTTGGGAAAATAAATGTAAATTTTAGATTCACATGCTTGGGATTTTTTAGTGGATAAAACCAAGTTTCCAAAAAGGAGAGCTTTGACTCATGTGGATTACATGACAAGAGAAGAATTTAGAATTTCCCACCAACTTGCATGGGGAAGAGAAATGCATAAAAGGAATAAATGTGAATTTTAAATTCACATGGGGAAGAGGTCAATGCCAAATGAAGAAATTACTTATGACGGGTTGACTTAGAGGACATGCCAAAAATGGCATGTGATTTAGATTAAGGTTGTGCAAATACATGATTAAGATAATTAATGAGGAATTAGAAGCAAATGGAAAAGGTTGGAGGATGTGATATTAATCTCTTATTAAGGGTGTGCACATCCTAATGATGGATTACTTAAACTAATCCAGATTAGAAGAGGATTATGGAGGATGTGACAAGGAGAGAGAAAAATAGAATTGAAAATTGATCTAAATTCAAAAGGTTAAATGACTAGATTAAGTAAATTGATGTGTTTATTTAATTTAGAGAGGAAAGGGAGAAAGTATTAATTGTTAAATTAATACTTTAAAAAACTTTAGGCAAGGAGGAAAATAATAATTAAATAACTCAATTAATTAATATTAACGGGGGATATGAGATAGACGAATAAAGAGGTGAATTTGATCAAATGGGAGCGGTCAAATTTAGATGTCTAGAATATACACAAAATTTTGGAAGATTATGTTGATTAAATTCTAGCTAAATCTTTTAAATGACAAGATAATGTTCCCGTTTTATGTAAAATCTTCAAATGCACACAACAATACAAAATGAGACTCAATCCAAAAAAGTGTCTTTGGCATAGATAGTGGTAAAATGTTAGGGTTTATAATATCTCATAGCGGCATCGAAGTGGATACCACAAAAATTGATGCTATAATAAACATGCCACCTCCTAAAAATTATTCTCAATTACATACATTACAAGGACAAATTCAAGTTATTTGTTATTTTGTTGCTTCTTTAGCAGATTACGCAACACCCTTCACACATCTCCTCAAAAAGGGTGTACATTTTGTTTGGAACAAAGATTGTAAACATTCTTTTAAGAGTTTAAAGGAATACCTAGCTACTCCACTTGTTTTGTAACCTGCTCTACCAAACAAACCATTCAATCTTTATACCATAGCATCAATCCATCCTCTTGCAGCATTGTTGGCTCAATAAGATGATAATGGAAAACAACATCTTGTTTATTATATTAGTCGAACTCTAATTGATTATGAGACATGAAACACACAAATTGAAAAAAAATGTTTGGCACTTGTATTCGCTACTAGTAAATTGTGACATTATTTACTAAATGATGAAATACAAGTCATCACAAAATTTGATCCTCTTAAACACCTTTTCAATAAAACCAACTTATCTGGGTGCTTAGCTAAGTGGGTGATGTTGTTAATGGAATTTGACCTGAAGTTTGTTTCACAAAAAGAAATCAAAGGCCAAGCCGGGAATGTGCAGGATCATGAAGGCCAAAAAGTGGCGATATGCTGGGTATGTGTAGGGTATGTGGCTGATGACTTTTTTTTTAACCCAAAATTGATTAAATGAAAAGGGTTTTTAAAGGAGATTCTCAGCTTTCCACCAATATAAATTATGCTTTACTTTGAATTTAATAAATAATTATTATTCATTTTCTATTTGAATTACAACTAAAGTCCTAATTGATAGGCTGATTGAAAAACATCTATAGCTTTCAAACGGTATTACATTTTTTGAATCAAAACATGCATCACATTCTATGCTTCACATACTATAGGATTAAAAAAATAAAAATTTAATTTCATGAAGCTTTTGACCAAGTTAAGGTGGTCAGACATACGAGTTTTTATATTTTTTAGAAGTTGTGATAAAAAATTCATAATTAATTATTTACTTGGAAAAAAACTTACAAAAAAATATGCATCACATCCAAACATGAGTCCTCTACTTATATCTAAAATCTTATAAAAAAAATATCATCATTTTATTGTGGTTAGGGTGGTCAAACAGACACTTCTTATTTTTTCCCTGAAATTTAAGTACTACTCCATTAAAATTTCAAATTTTCACCAAATAGATATATATTTTTTTAAAAAAAGCTAGTAGTTAAGAAACTAAATTCAATTTACTACAGATTCTATTCTTACATATTTTTTAAATAATATAGATAACTTATTCAAATTTTTACGTCAAGTTGCCTAACTCTAATATTTTTGAATTTTTCGCCACTTAAGGGTCTATTTTTTCCATGATGATCCTGCACATACCCAACCTTGACTAACCATTTAGCTGATGCTCCTTCTCCTCTTGATTTACCTAATAACCCCTCCTTTCCTAATGACAATGTAATGACAATTGATGTTCAAATCTGGAAGTTATATTTTGATGGCTCTAGGTGTCAAACCGACTCTAGTACTGGAATTATCTTAATCCCACTAGTTGGACCACCTATTCCCTTGTCATATCGATTAAATTTCCTTTGTACAAATAACACAACTAAATATAAGGCATTAATTGCTTGCTTGAATGTTGTTATCATCATGGGTGTCAAAAATATTAACATCTTTGGTGATTTGCAACTCATAATTAAGAAAATAAATGAAACATATTTAAAAAAAAATAAAAATTATCTAAATACAAGGATCTTAGCATGAAATTATTAGAGAAATTTGACACCTATACCTTTGATAGCATCCCATGGAAAGATAATTAGCTTGCAAATGCAATGGAAAGTCTTGCTTCTCTTATATCCCCTCAAGATCCTTCTAAAGATTTTATGTTCACTATTCATCCAATTCTCAAACCTTCTATTCATCAACAAACAAAAGAAGTTTTAATAACACAAGATGACTACTCGAGTGAATGGTATGATATGATCTTTAGTATCTGAAGAACGGTACCTTTCCTGAGCCAACAACTAAAAATATTCATGCTCATTTATGGATACTCATTTCTAAATATATAATTCTTGCTGATGTGTTGTATCAAAGATCATTTCATGGCCTCTTACTTTGATGCTTAAAATAATCTGAAATACCTATTTCCCTTCAACAAGCTCATGCGGGTGCTTGTGGTGGTCATTTTGGTGGTCAAACTTTGGTTCAAAAACTTATATGTATGGGATATTATTGGTGAAACATGGAATGTGATTGCTTTGATTATGTTTGAAAAAATCATAAATGTCAGGAACATAGCAATTTACACAATGCTCCTACTTGTGAACTTCAAGAACAAGCTATGATATGGCCCTTTGCGGTTTGGGGATTAGATATTATAGGAAAAATTTCCCTTCCTTCTTCCGTTGGACATACATTCATCATCACTACAATAGATTATTTCATGAAATGGGTTGAGGCTCTTCCCCTTTGATCTACAATAGCTAACATAATATGTCGTTTCATCCTAGAACATATAATTGCTCCTATCTTTGGACTTCCTTCAACATTAATTTATGATAATGGTACACCATTTAAGAATAATGATGAGAATAAATTTTTGGAAACATTTAATATACATCATTTCTCCACACCTTATTATCTGCAATCTAATGGTCAAGTTGAATCGACTAATAAGGTTCTAGAACAAATTTTGAAGAAAACTGTAAACAAACATGACAAGGACTCGCACATGCAACTTCATTATGTGCTTTGGGCTTATCATACAAGTGTTTGATCCTCTATAAGAGCTACACCTTATATAGTCTTGTATATGGTCTTGAAGCTATCATGCCCTTGGAGTTAGATATTCCTACCCTATGAATCACTCTTCAAGAGCTTATTGATAAAAAAAACTATAAAGAACAATGCTTACATTAGCTTGAAATGTTAGACGAATAATGAATCAATGCTCTCAAGCATCTTCAAGCTTATTGCAAATAAAAACATTATTATAATCTTAGTTTTATCGCTTGTACCTTTGACTAGGGTGATGTGGTCCTATATGAGAATCAACACAATTTTAATGTCAATCAAAATGAAAGAGCAAAATTTTGTCCTAATTGGTTAGGACCTTATATTATTGATAAAACTTTTGGATCTGGTGCATACATGCTCACTGAACTAGATGGTACACCCCTTAAGGAACCTATTAATGTCATACACTTGCATTGATATTATGTCTAATTCCCTTGAATATTATGAATAAAAAAGGTAGTGTTGTTAAAAGTTATTGGGATATCTCCTTATTACTTCTACATTGCTTCATTCCTAAAAAATAATCATGTGTTTTTCTTGAGTTCACTAAAGTGATTATTTAATTTCTTTAGATTTCATACTATTCTTCTTTCACATTGTGTTAAATTAGATCATTATATGTTGTATTTAATTTAACATAATCCACTTTAAACTAACCATGTTGTATCTAAGCAAAACTGCAATATGTTTTAATCATGCTCTTCATTAAATCATGTAGACATTAATTAAATAATTGCACAAGTTATTTAATTAATCACATTGTAATTTAACATTCCACATATTACAGTAGCTCATAAAAAAATGAAAATTTCATATATATCTCAAAAGTTTCCTGTACATCTCATCATCATATATAATATCACTGTGGTTTGTGAGAACTCAGCCCCTTAGGGTCTAGTGTTCATGATCTGGTCCCCAGACATCGTCAAATAGTCATGTGTGACCTTGATCGTGAACCACCAACTCTGAGTGCATAATCTAAAGCTTGTCCTCGCTTAAGCACCACAAGATGCTCCTCTACCACCTAATCTCTCTTTGCCTATAGTTGTGCTAGCTCTACATGTAATCTCTCTACCTCTGTTGGGGTCTAAGATGACTGTCCTATAGTCTTAGCCTATTGAAGTTGTCTCTTCACACTCTCATACATTTCTTGTAGCCTCATGAATGGTCTCAGAGACTCTAGATCCTCCTCCATGATAGGTGGGGAAATGTAATCAGGGTTTGTCTCCTCCTTGTCGATAGATGCAGGTACTATCTCTGTAGCAGCCTGATGATAGAACTCTCGCTAGTCTCTCGTCACTCTTGCAAGGTAGAAACAATAAACAATTAGTACACATCCTCATGATACATATATATAAAGAAATACATAAGCACTAAAGTACATGCATAAATTAAATATCATCACCTATATCACGAGTGGGTTGGGCAACCTCAATGTCATCTTGTGTAGGGGGCATGGATGTTGTGCTAGCCTCCTCTCAACTATGAGTACTAGTGCCTACTGTAGTTGTTGCTCATGACCTCATCATATGAATGGGAGAGGGATCTCCCCTCTTGTGTCAGTCCTCATCTACTACCTCATCACTCTCACTCAAGGGTGGCTCCTCCTTGTAATCCTTACCCTCCTCCTCATCCTCCTCCTCTCCCTCCTAGCCATCATAATCCAAATCAAAATCCTCATCATACTCATCATCAATCATATAAGTGAATATATCGGTAGCCCTGTAGGATGTCTCCTCGGCTCTATCCTCTAGCTCATCTCCATCATCTAGTACTAGCCCTATATCTCCCATGGGCTCATCCATCAGAAATACTGGTGTTGGTCGAGTCACTATCCAATACTCCTCATACTCTGTTGTGGCACCAATGTCATCTACATCAAAGAATGGTGGCTAGTCATGATCAGAATAGTCAGAATCACTCTCAGCTACATGCTCAAGAGTGAGTTGCACTGTATCACCCGGTCACCAAGAACTCTGCGTTGATCTCCTGAAAGAGGATCATGCCTGCGGTGGTGTTTGCACTTGTCCAAATTGTTGCATGACGCAATCACAATAGAATGTTCATACTACATGGTCATGTCATCCCACCAAAAATCTATCTATCTGCATCCTCCTCAACTGTCTAGTATGATCTAGCCACTATAATTTCAGCTAATAAGGTCTCCAAAGGATCTTGTCCTCATCCACTTAGTCAAATCGTACCCTCCAAAAGTGCAAATCACCATACTACCATAATCACTGCAAAGGATAGCCAAAAGCCTAAGGATATCCTACTGTTGTCACCAATGGATAGCTGACTAGTCTAGTGCATGTAATATGCTCAAGGAACCACACTTGTAGAAGTGTGCTCTGCACCATATTGTCTACCTCTCAATATATAAATCACCCAAGATCATAGTATAGATGTTCCTGAATGCATTGACCCTAGGCATATACTGTATTCTGCTCTACCATCCCTCGAGTCAAGTGCACTAGTCCTCCCTTAAGGTGCCCTCCATGTCCATCAAGGATGAGAACTAGTGGTACGGTGTGCATAATAATCCATTGAACCACTAGTACCTGTGAATACAACAACATGGACAAATCAATCTACTCTCTCACCCATGCATCATGTACAAGACCCTATAGAAAATACTATAAATCTACCCTCTACTCATGAAAGGTGTGATCACTATGGAAATATACTCGCTCTCCTTGAATAGGCACATAGAGAATCCAGTGTACATCCTCCAAAGTGATCATCATCTCCTCTGTAGGTAGATGAAAAGTGCATATGTCTATGTTCCAATGCTCATAGAGAGCCATTAGCATGGCATTGTGGTATCTCATAGGTGACATTAGATATTCCCAATAGATGCCCAGTTCCTGAAGATGTTATGTCTCCTCTACTGATAGTGATGGATCTAGATCTCTCAAGAAGCTCAAATTTCTACCTCCTGATCGTTGTCACGATTGGGTGGGTACCTATCAAATTTACACAAATATGCTCTAAAACACATCTAAAATCTTTAATTTTTATATTATTCATCATGCAAGTGTACTAAAGTCTCTTTAGTGTGCTTTTCTAAAGGCCCTAAATACTTTAGAAGCCTTTTGGGACACTTTGCAAAGAAATGGGACACTTTGCAAAGAAATGAGACACTCTACAAACAAAAGGGACACTTTGTGAACACATGGGACACTTTGCGAGAAAAAGGGGACACTTTGTGAACTTTTTTCCAAGATCCTAAATTACCCTAGATATGTCTAAAAATCACCCAATCATTACGAAATAACAAAGTGCAAGTTGTAGAATCAACTCACCTCATGCTGACGCTCACCATGTGCCACCTAATCTCGAAGAATGTCCAAATGTGTAGGCGTGAATCTCCATCTACTCTACATTTTTCCATCTCACTAGTCTCTCTTAAGCTACACAAAGGTAAAATGAAATGGTAAGTAACAAATTACTCTCCTTTTTCTCTTTTAACTTTTTATCATGCATTTAAGGTTTCTTTTACATTATGAATTAATAAAGCACTTTTTCTTCAACACAATATAACGAGAGCTAGTGAACTTCATTTTTGATGCTATTTGATGTGGGTATGTGTAGGATCATGATGGGCCAAAAAGTGGCGATGTGATGGGTATTTTTAGGGTATGTGGCTGACAATTTTTTTTAACCCAAAATTGATGAAATGAAAAGGGTTTTTAAAGGAGATTCCCAGCTTTCCAACAATATAAATTATGCTTTACTTTGAATTTAATAAATAATTATTATTCATTTTCTATTTGAATTATGACTAAAGTCCTTATTGATAAGCTGATTGAAAAACATCTATAGCTTTGAAATAGTATTACATTTTTGGAATCACAAACATTCATCACATTCTATGCTTCGCATACTATAGGATTAAAAAAAGAAAAAATTAATTTCATGAAGTTTTGACCAAGTTAAGGTGGTCAAACATACGAGTTAGGGTGGGTGCATGAAGTTGGGTACCAATTTTCTCGCCACTTTTAAAAAAAGTTTTAAAAAATGCGCTCACATTATAATGCAAACGCATTATAACATGCTCGCGTTATAACGAGAACGCGTTACAACATGCTCACGTTATTTCACATTAAAAAAAAAAGTGAAAAAAATTGCCTTGGAATACCAACCCAAAATCTTGGAGGGCATTCCCAATAAGGCCAATGACGTGTTTTTCTAAATTCTACAATTTTTCACATAATCGAGTCCATGCTCACCATCAAGATTGCATCTAGTTCAATATCGACAAAATAAAAAACATGGGTAATATTAGGTTCCCTCTTAGCTATCCAACGGTGTAATTTTTTTCACTTTTTGATAATGTTAAGCCTTTCATCCATAATTTATTTTGTTTGTATGTTTTCTTTTTGCCAAAAAGTAGTGTTTGGTGTTTTTTTTGTTATAAATTAACTGTTCATCAAAATTTCAAATAAATTATATTTTAGAAACTAGACTCCATTCTACAAATTTATAAAAAAATAGAAAAAAAAAATCAATTATTTTCCAAAATTTGTAAGCATTCTGGTGCTATTAGCTAACTTCTGACCATAGCGATTTTAAAAATACTACAAAAGAGTTCACCGTGCTCAGGTCATACAAGAGTTACTATGTTATGTTTTTCTAAAAAAACCAACACAATTTGTGTACATCCCTCTTTTGAACCCCTTAATCTCAACCATTTTCAAAATAAATTAGTAGTTTAGAAAGTAGAATCAGAGCACTTTGATCCTTGTTTGTGTTTCATCTCAAAATTTTGAGTATAACTATCCTCAATTTCACGTCCAAGGTCAGCATTTCCTTATTTTAGAAAAAAAGTGGCCACTTAAGCCCCCTTTTTGGGAACCATCTTGGTGCACTTACCCAATAAAAAAATCATAATTAATTATTTACTTGGAAAAAATTACAAAAATATGTATCACATCCAAACATGAGTCCTCTACTTATTTCTAAAATATTATAAAAATTATCATTTTATTGTGGTTAGGGTGGTTAGACAACAACTACTTTTTTTTTCCTAGAAATTTAAGTACTACTACATTGAAATTTAAAATTTTCACCAAATAGATTTTTTAAAAAAACCTAGTAGTTTAGAGACTACATTCAATTTTCTACATATTCTATTTTTACATATTTTTGAAATAATATAGATAAATTATTCAAATTTTTACGTCAAGTTTCCTAACTCTGATTTTTTTGAATTTTTTGCCACTTAAGGCCCTATTTTTTCCATGATGATCCTGCACATACCCATGCGTTGGAATCATGATTCCGCCCTCGACATCCTCAAATATCTATTGTTATGTGACATGGTACTTGGAAATGCCCTCCGATATGATTTTTCTTGTTCAACGTGGCTAGATTGCTACCTTGATTCCACCTCCGTAAAGTAAGTTGAATCAAGGATTTTTGCACAACCAATGAATTTGTGTTGCAGGATGTGGTTCCTAATGTTGTGTTTTTGTAGATAACTACACTAGGGGCTTTATTCTCCCATTATCTCAATGAGCATCCTTTTACAAAATAAAATGCATTGTTTAGAGTCCTTTAGCTTACATATGCATGTAGAGTCATATGGGTGCTAAAGTGGGGGCTAAATGTGAACACAAAAATTGTACTTCTTTGTAGAAAGTATAATTTGTGGCCTAATTAGGTCCTATTTTAGATATCTTGTATCAATCACCCCTTAAAAACTGCATCTATAGGCCCCTAATGCTCATGATTTTGGATTTCAAGGCCTATTTCACTTACAAATCACTCAAGCTCCGACAACCAATAATCAAACCACTCAAATTTTGTGAAACATATTTCAAAAATCCCTTATGGGTCTAAATTGTCCAAGGTGGTGACAGTCCCTTTTGGGATGTTTTCCACTTTTGAGTAGGAAAATCACCAACTTAATTCAAAATTTTAAGGGATGTCAGCCTGTGAAGTTAAAATAATGAGTATTTTAGTGATACTACCTATAAATACACGTTTTTAGGTCATTTTTCATAATCTTTAGTCATTTTTATAAGTAAGCATCAAAAGTCAAGAGCAAAATATCTTCCTCTAAATTTTTTTTCAATCTTTCTATAGCAAAGTTGAATCTTAAGGGCAACAAACTAAGGTTTTTGTAGGTCTTCAAGCTCACTTCTCATCCACAATCTTGCATTACATGTTGTTGACTATGGATGCCTATAGTCAATCATGGAGAAATCTAGGTTGAGGAGATGCAAGTAGCCATCAAATCACACCTAAAGATTTATTTTCAAAGTGATTCCATCTTCCACTGTCACTCAATCTTCAGATTTAAGGTTTGCATGTCATTTATTCATGTTTAAAATGTTGTAGGGTTTCTTGCATTGAAGTCTTGCATCATTCAAACTCCTTTAAACAATCTTATTCTTGCACTTTAGAATAGAGTTTTGCATTGCTTCACACTTTACTAGTCTTAGACACACTTAAGGCTAGGGTTTATGTAGATTTTATTGTCTCTTCAAGGTTTAAATACAAACTTGGGGTTTGATATAGGAAAAGCCCCCATTAGGAATCAAACAATAATTTGTTTTGTAGGGATTTTCGAAGATTCAAATCCATTTTCTCGTCAAAAAGTAGAGTGTACACTATAGACTTTAGTTTCCATTTTTGGATTTGAAAAAAAGATGGAGTGGACTAAGTCACCCATAGTGGTGACTTAGTCCCACTGAACTTGGATTCCATAAGTTTTTTGCAGATTTAGACCTCCATTTGGCTGAACCAACTTGTTGGATAGTTTTCTTAAACCGGGACTAAATCGCCCCACCTGGTGACTTAGTCCCTTTCGACCTAAAAGATAGAATTTCTAGAATCTCAGTGATCTCGGTGATCTCCACTTAGCTCTTCTTCAGATTCCAGGTGCTCATTTTAAGTCCTGTTAAGTTATTTCATCCATTTACTTGCTTTCTTAGGTGTTTCTGCATACCTCACTGTGTTTTCCAACATTTCATAATTCTTAGGTTTTGCATCATAATATCATTTAATTTTAATATTAGTGCATTTACACATCTCATTTACGCACAATTCATCCCCTTTTACATCTCATTCTTGAGTGGTAAACATAGATTTTTAACCCTATTCCTTGCCTTTATAGGTAAAAGATAATAGAAGGTTAAGTGTCCAATAGGGTTCCTTAAATATTTGTTTACACATATAATACATATACGTATTATTTTCCATTACAATGTTGTCTACCATTCAATGTTAGTTTTAAAAATCTACCAACCTAAATCTTGCCACTTTTCCCACCACCCAAAGTTTAGTTAAATACACTTCAATCATATTTGTTCATTCAAATAATTTAATATTTTTTTTCTTTAAATCTACATTGATATTCCTTAAAAGGTTCTCTAAAGTTGACCATTTAAATATTCTTTATTTCTCAAGATTTTTCTTCAACTTTCCACATCTTTTACTTATAGATGTGGTTCATCCTCAATATTTTTTTTACCCTATAACTAAACAACCTTTTTTGTTCATGCAATTCTATGTTGAGTGATTTTTTTCATGGATCTAAATGAACACTCTCATTGAGTATATCTTCCTACCTATGTTTGATATCTAAGGTTTCTTCACTAGATTCTTCATTTAATCTATAAATCTTTTGTTAAGAAGGTACTTATTGCATTTGTTGTTAAAAGTGTTGCTAGATGAAAATATAAATGTCAAATAAGCAAGTATTCTTAAAATACTATATATGAAAAATGTATTTCAACAAGTCTAAAGATTTTACTAACTATACCACAATATATGTGTACCTAAAGTCTACTACAACTATTGTTGTTGTTTTCACTTGTAATAGCTAGTTTTTTTTTTTGCAATTTTACACTGCACACCTTTTGTAATCAGCATTTTTTTTCAATAAAAAATAAAATAAAATTAGAATTTATTTGAATTTTTTCAATAGCCTTTATCTAGGACATACACTTACCCAAAACTTGCTTCATTGGCTAGATATCCCTTGTTTTCAAGCACCATATTTAATCCAAGCTCTAGCAATGGTATATGATGTTGCTCATCATAATGACATGGAACAATGTTATTTTGTAATAAAATAAAGTGGATAATATATAATAACTATTTAAACATATAAACACTAAGTTTATATTTCTTTTCGTCTTTCCACTACCAACTACCAACTACCAACCATGTGAAAACATTTTTCAAAATTTTAACTTAGTCAATCTTCATAGGCTCGAAATTGCACCATGGGACGAGGCATTTTAGTAGGACCCGTCTGTCTGAAAAGAGGAATGTTTGAATGATTTTTTCATATATATATATATATATGGTTTATAGAAACTATATATGGATTCCCTCTTCCACCCCAGTGCTTGTCAAACCCCTTTCCTCTATATTTGTTTGATGAAACTAGTAGATTAGAGACTTATGTGAGTCTTTCTAGTAATTTTCATTGACTCCTTGTAATGTTGTGAGTAGGGAAGAAAACCATTAAATATTGGTGCATAACCTCATTTCCATTTTTGCATTCTATCTCTTCGACTTCCTTGGCATCAATTAAATGGGTTTGTCTTTTAGGTTTAATCTATAGATGTTGAGTTGGATCACAACATTGTTCCTAGATTTAGAATTAAATCAACCTTCTTTGGAGACTTACGTCAACCTATAGGGTTCAACACCTTGAGGTCATTCCCATTGTGTCACTAGAATATTTAATAGAGTTCAAAAAATGTGTAATTTCAAGTGACAACAACAATAATCTAAAACATACCTATCTAAATAAAAAGACAATAATTAAATTAAAACATGGTAAAAGAAATTCAAAAATTCAAGAAAAATTATAACAAAAATGTGAAAAACAAATTATAAAATGGCTAATATACAAGGCACTAATAGGTAAAAAAGAAATCAATAAACAAAAAACAATTATGTAAAATAAGTGAAAACAAAATAAGAATACAAAAAAGATTTTTGTAGATAATTTGATCTAGAATCATTTTATTTTATAAATGCAAATAGTAAATACATATTGTGACTAAAGGAATGCCAACAAAACCAAACACTGTAATTTAATTAAAAATGGGATTAATGAACCTCTGATTTGTTAATACTATTTTTTTTCTTTAACTTTTTCTTAATTTAATAGATATCCACTTTATGTATCAATTTCTTATCATAAATAAAGAATATATATACTCTTTAACAAAGATTCTCTCCTCTAGTGTATCATTTTTTACTTTTCAAAATAAATTTTAGTATACTTATTTGAATTTTCACTAAACTCTATGTTTGAAAGGTATGCAATGCAAGAAAATATGGTAAAAATATAGATTTTAAAAAATGAAAGATCATATAAAAATTATACTCACTTAGTTATAGGTTAAATAGTTCCAAGCAAAATTATTTTATACTAATTTTTAAAAATTTGCATAGATTTGTATGGTTGAAAGTTGAAGAGCTACATCTAAAATAATTTTAGTCCTATACTTTTCAACCAAAATTATGGTGAAAGCACATAGGAGCAACTATTATGGGCAATGCTCTATGACCTAATTTCTTTTGCATTGAAATATTTTTTCACATTCAATAACTTAGTTTTCCTACTTTGTGTCATGACTTTTTGTGTCCACCTTTTCAAGAAAACACGCTCCTATTAAAAAAAATGTACAATGAGTTGTTATAGATAACAAGGTTAGGAATGACCTAATTCTCATAATTAGAGAGGGGTGAACTAATGAAAATGGTTTGTCTAGAATATTTAGTTATTCACATTTGCATATGTAGATTGAATTTATATATATAATATGGTAAAAAATACGTTGATAAGATGAAAAGATTCATTTATGTCTCAAATTTTTTATTCATCCACTTACTTGGGGGTTATGTTCTTGATCATGGTAGGTTTTTGAATATTTTATTTTAAAAGATCTATAAATTGATAATTGTAGGATGACCAGTAGGTTTTGCATAAATAATTGTAGTCATGCACAACATTATGCAATGATAAATTTGGTATAATTCTCTTGGAATAATTTCATTGTATAAGTGGAATTCTCTCCTCCCCTTCAATTGTCTTCTGCTTCTTTTTTGCCTATGTAACTACCTTAACTTCTAGGAGGTGTGTGAAAGAATATTGGAGATTTATTTTGTACAAAGGTAAGTATTACACTTCCTTGATTATGATTCAATTCTCATTGTCAATGTGAAAAGATAAAAGACACGCAAGACAAAGTTGTTGAACTCCAATGATGGTGTGATATTTGCCAATATTTTTGCAAGCTTAATGGATTTACTTGATAATCTATATTTATTGAGTCTTTTTTAATGATCACTATTGTCCTAGGGCTTTTGTTGAAATAAGAGATCCTAGGTTCTCACTTTGAGATATTTGGAGTGGAAGATTCTAGAAAATAGTCAAATTATTTGAATGGGCTAACTCAAAAATGCAAATAAAGATGTTTGAATTAAGAAAATAAGACTACAAATTTAATTTTCTTCTCAAGAGATTTGTACAGATATGATAAAAAATTCTAATAGTAAATACTAATCTTCTTTCTTAAATAATAAATTGATAAATTTAGTGTTCAATTGTAAAATTTTAAAAGTTGATTAATTTGAATTTTAAAAATACATATAAATTTTAAAATCAATTATTATAATTAAACAAGAGTTATTTGATTGTTTACACCATGATCTTGATTTTACATTAGATTCCTTACACACTATACATTTTTTGTTAAAAAAAGTTGGTGCATGTGTCAATTTTCATCCACATGCTTTCCATATATCAACATGGGTATTGCTATTTATGAAATTCATGGAAGATCCCAAGAAAATCAGAGATGGTTGAAGGATTGTAATGTTTAGATATGATAAGATTATAATTGCTATGGCATAGTAAGAATTTGGTAAAGTTGCACAAACTTCCAAATGAAAATAGTTAAAGATAAATGATTTTTTCTTTTAAAGTTAGATTCTCAATGGAAATTATTTTTCTAAAGATGTGACATAAAATAATGTAGAATCTACCCTATGTCACGTTACCATGACTCTTTGTGGAAGAAAACAGCTACAATAGAATACACGGCCACGTGAATACGCACTTGCTGATAAATCTGATCTACAATGAATATGTACATAAAGCATTGAAGAGATTGATTAAGCCCAGAAGATGGCGTGCGGTTCCTTTTCTTCTTTTAGACACTGAATTTTTTTTTGGTCAAACATCGCAAAACCCTTAATATTGAGGGCGTTTACATTAGGAATAATACGTCACTATTTTACTCACTACAAGACAATCAAAACGGACTTCAATTTGGATTTTAGAGTGTAGTTTGGAAAGCATGGGAAACAGCAATTTTATTGTTTTATTAATAAATTCTTTTTAATATATAAAAAAAAAGAGTTGGTCTTGCATCTGTAGTCTCTCCAAAGGTTGCAGTGTAGTCTCTCCAAAGGTTGCAGTCCAAAGTAAATTGTGGAAGTATAGAGTGGGAGGTCTTGGAAATGTGTGATATATATAATAAAGATTTATATAATTGAGATTTTATAATTAAATTTTTTTTTACCTATTAATTTTTTTAAAGGATTAATTGTTTATTATATTTTTTTTGTTTTCAAAAGTTTATAAGAATGAAACGAATCAATTTATGAATTTGACTATTTAATTAGTTGAATAATTTTTTTTTGTCAACAATTAAATTTGTCACTATTTAATCAATAGTCCCATCAACAACATAATCAACTAACCAAAGTAAGACTAGAAGGAAGGTGCCACAACCTTTATAGTCTATCCATAATCACCTATATGAACTTCTGCTCCATGAATAACCTAAGCAATTGCTCTTGCTTATCTCCTCAACACTCCCACATCTTACTACTTTGTTATCAATGGTGAATGCAGAAGACAACTGCTCAAAAACCCGCATAAACATTCAAATCCAAATCAACCTAGTTAACCTTTAATCTATTAGAATGATTTAGCATGAAAGAAAATAACATAAATTGAAACAACTAAAGATCATACACAAAGGAAAACCAGATTTATGTGGAAAACCCAAGAAGGGAAAGACGATGGTGAGGATTAGCTCACAATATAAAGTAATAACAACACCAATTACAAAAGGCTCACTCCCAATGGGCTCACTACCCAAAAGAAAGAAGGGTTCCTTGTCAAGGGCTCACTGGCAGATTATAGAAAAGAAGATAAATAAGAATATTACAATGAAAAATCCATCTCAATGCAAAAAAAGTAATCCACCTCAGCATCACCAACACATTTGTAGCATTATTGAAGATTGTAGACACCTTCTGCTTACTACTTCTAGTAGTCTAACTCATTGAAGCTTGCACTAAACTTCACAAATTCACACTCTAACACTCTACACTTTTCATCATTCACTCTAAACTCTCATCCAGGTCATCAACACAACTCCTATTTATATCATCTTCAACCTTGAAAATATTCTCTAAGGTCAACTATGTACCTTAACTATGCAAATTCAAATTAGGTTGGCACCAAAAAAATTCTGCAGTGGAAAAGAATGAAGGTCACGGACCACAACACACCTTAACTCAAACCTAAATCCATTCAAGCACACCTTGCCATGCTTCCACAAATATCGAACAACATCAACAATTAGGGTAAATACCTAAGGTCAGTCGAAACCATGCAACCAACATGAAACATTTAAGTACACACTTCCGTTTACCCAAAGATGACTCACAAACAAGTATCACTTGAACACAATCTAGAATAAGCACTCCATGAACACCTTGAATTCTAGCAAATTCTTGTGCAACAACTTTCACCTAAAGAATGTACACACCTAGTACATTTAGACAATTCTCTTATACACTGTAACTCAAGCAACCAACTTCAAGAGAACCAAACCACAAAAAAAGTCAACTAAAGAAAGATATGAACATTATCAACACATTTCTAGATCTACAAGACCTGAAAGTAAAATGTGAAGAAATGCAGAGCAAAACCACTTCACCCAAACACCTTTGCATTACACAGTTTACACACTGGTGAACACAACTTTCTCTACACAACCATCCAACACAAATGTGTGGTATGTGGTGATTGTACACCCAGCATGGGGCTGGGCCTTGGGCAGGGGTTCAAGGGTGGCAACCCTTGAGAAAATATTTTTTTCCCATTTTTTCGCATTGTCACTAACAGGAAAAAAAGGACTTTGTAAAACCCTAATTCTAGAAGCTTCTAAAAGGCTTGTTATAAGGGGTTGGGATGGGAGTTACAGTATGTAGAAAAATGTGATTATTCACGAGATTTAATAAGTTTTT
Organism: Sequoia sempervirens; assembly: GCA_007258455.2. Lineage (NCBI taxonomy): Eukaryota > Viridiplantae > Streptophyta > Pinopsida > Cupressales > Cupressaceae > Sequoia > Sequoia sempervirens. Next base: position 176,678,908 of record VDFB02058242.1, on the reverse strand, counting down.
CATTGGATAATAAAATCATTGGATGGCAATGATTTTGTGGATATAGCCTGGATTGGGTGAACCACATTAATTTCTCCATGTCTTGTTTCTGCTATAATTTTCTATGTTTTTTATTTCTCTGTTTTATTGACCAAATCTGCATTTAACTATTAGATATCTGCTTTCTAACCTAACCCCTTAATGAAATTTAGTTTTCTTTGGCAACTTCAGGGTAGGTGCATGAAGTTGGATACCAATTTTCTGGCCACTTTTGAAAAAAGTTTTAAAAAATGGTCTCGTGTTATAACACAAGAGCGTTATAACACGCTTGTATTATTTCACATTAAAAACAAAGAAAAAGGTGAAAGTATTTTCCTTGGAATACCAACCTAAAGGCTTGGAGGGCATTCCCAACAAGGCCAGAGACATGTTTTTGCAAATTCTACAAATTTTCACATAATCGGGTTCGTGCTCACCATCAAGATTGCATCTAGTTCAATATTGAAAAAATCAAAAAACATGGGTAATGTTAGGTTCTCTCCAGCTATCCAACGATGTAATTTTTTTCACTTTTTGACAATATTAAGCCTTTCATCCATAATTTCTTTTGTTTGTATGTATATTTTTTGCCAAAAAGTAGTGATTGGTGTTTTTTATGTTATAAATTAACCGTTCATCAAAATTTCAAATAAATTACATTTTTAGAAAATAGACTCCATTCTACAAATTTAAAAAGAAAAAAAGAAAAAAAAAATTATTTTCCAAAATTTGTAGGGGGAGCATGGCCAAAATTCTGCTTTTCAAGAAGTGCCCTCTTAGAAAATTAGTAAAAAATCAAATATTCTTTAAAAAAATATTAGAAAAATTGTGCATCAACTAGATGTTGTTAGCTAACTTCTTACCATAGCGATTTTAAAAATACTAAAGCAAAATTCACTATGCTCAAGTTGTACAAGAGTTGTTATGTTATGTTTTTTGACAAAAACAACACCAATTTCTGTACATCCCGCTTTTGAACCACTTAATCTCAACCATTTTCAAAATAAATTAGTAGTTTAGAAAGTAGACTCGGAGCACTTCGATCCTTGTTTTTGTTCCATCTCAAAATTTTGAATGCAACTATCCTCAATTTCACATCCAAGGTCAACATTTCCTAATTTCAGAAGAAAAAAAAATGCCACTTAAGCCCCCTTTTTTGGAACCATCTTGGTGAACTTACCCTTCACCAAATTTTATTCACTTGATCCATGTCATTTTTTCCTAGGACCTCAGTAGACATAGATCCCCTTAAGCCATCCTATCACCCTAAATTGTAAATTGATGTCTTAAGGGGTCCTAATATGACATTTCTTAGGGGGATCAAAGAAGTTCTCAAAATTTGGTGAAGTTTCCCAAGGAAACCAAATTTAACAATAATAAGATCATGCAAGATTATAATATGAGTGAGATTTCATGATCTAGGTTGTTCAGTTGAAACAAGAGCTATCTCAATCAACTATTCCACAAGAAAATTTTGTTCACTAACTTGTAAGTCCATTATTCCAAGGGACGCCAAAAATTCACCCTAAGTTCCCTAAAACCTAAACCCTAAACTCTAAAATGTAAACCTTAAACACTAAAGTATTCATTTTGTCCAAGGACCTTAAAATGAAATTTGGTTTCCTTAGGCAACTCCACCAAATTTTATTCCCTTAAGCCATGTATTTTTTTTGTAGGACCTTACTACATAGATCCCCTTAAGCTATCATATTACCCTAAACCCTAAACTCTAAACCCTAAACCCTAAACCCTAAAGCCATCATTTTTTGTTAGGCCCTTAATGAAATTTGGTTTCCTTGGGAAACTTCAACAAATTTTATTCACTTGAGCCATGTCATTTTGTCCTAGGACCTAACTAGAAATAGATCCCCTTAAGCCATCCTATCACCTCAAACCATAAATAGATGTCTTAAGGGGTCCTAATATGACATTTCTTAAGGGGATCAAATAAGTTCTCAAAATTTGGTGAAGTTTCCCAAGGAAACCAAATTTAACAATAATAAGATCATGCAAGATTATAATATGAATGAGATAAATCATGATCTAGGTTGATAGATTTATCATTTAGGGTGATAGGATGGCTTAAGGGGATCTATGTCTAGTAATGTCCTAGGACAAATTGACATAGCTCAATTGAATAAAATTTGGTGAAGTTGCCTAGGACCTTAATGAAATTTGGTTCCCTTAGTCATCTTCACCAAATTTTATTCCCTTAAGCCATGTCATTTTGTACTAGGACCTTACTACATAGATCCCCTTAAGCCATACTTTACGATGTCTTAAGGTGTCCTAATATGACATTTCTTAAGGAGATCAAATAAGTTCTCAAATTTTGGTGAAGTTGCTCAAGGCAACCAAATTTAACAATAATAAGATCATGCAAGATTATAATATGGATGATATTTCATGATCTATGTTGATCAATTTACGGTTTAGGGTGATAGGATGCCTTAAGGGGATGTATGTCTAGTAAGTTCCTAAGACAAAATGACATGGCTCAAGTGAATAAAATTTAGTGAAGTTACCTCAAACCTTAATAAAATTTGGTTGCCTTGGGCATCTTTACCAAATTTTATTCACTTAAAAGCCATATAATTTTGTTCTAGGACCTTACTACATAGATCCCCTTAAGCCATCCTATTACCCTAAAACCTAAATCCTAAACTTTATATCATAAACCCTATAGCATTCATAAATTGTCCTATATTAATAGTTAATTATTTTTTCATTCAAGTAACATGCCTTAGACATAAATGAGGCTGACATATTTTATCATTTGTATTCAATTAGGCCATTTATATTGAATGGTTGAAGGGTATTTCCTAATCATGTTTCTTACATTTTGAAATTACAAATCTAATGCAATTTCACTTATGTCTTAGAGATCACATGGATGGATTCAATAATATTTGCAATCCACCTCCACACCATCTATCTCCACCACCTTCACCTCCACCTCCACCCACTCCGCCTTATAACCCCCCACCTCCACCACCTGAAATCGATGGTGCTCATTTGCAAGCACGAATTAGTGCCAATGTTAGAACCATCCAAGATCAAATTAACATCATTCAAAATGAAGAATGTGTTGCACCACCTATGAGGATGTTTGCATCTACGATGCAAACCGTTGTTGATGTTGTTAGGGCTATGGATTGGATCTTAGATGAGCATTGACAATGGATAGAGGAGAGGAGAACTTCTGATTCTAAAAAGGAAAACCCAAAGAAATGAAGAGATGCAGTAGAGAGCCACAACAGTTTCTAAATTAAGACAATTATCTTATAGTTATGAATTTATGAATTTGGTTTGATGGATATTTGTGTGATGAATTTATAAATTTGGTTGGATGAATATTTTTAATTACATGAAATTATGATTTTGGTTCTAGATGGATATTTTTAGTGACATTAATTTATGAATTTGGTGGAATTTATGAACTTATAATGATGAATTTATATTAGTATGTATTTTATGACTATCTACTAGATCATGATTTCTCTTGTTGGAAAAATGTAATATATATGTGCATTAGACATTATAAAGTGAGCTTTTTGTGAATGTTTCAAGTTTATTTTTTAGTATGTACATGTATTAAAATTACATAGTTCTAGATCTTAAATTTTGAAATTTGTATGTATGTACATAGTTTTGTTGAATGATGTATGCATGCAAATTATGCATCGTATTTTTTATTTTAAATGTATGTGCATGTTAAATTTTGAATTTTGTATGCACATGCTCAAGCTCCATCAATGTATATGTATGTGTATGTATATATGTGTGCATCCTATTTAAACAAATTTGCATGTGCATTTCAAATTTAACTATTTCTTGTAATTTTGTATAATTTAATGCAAGTGCATTTATATTTGATATCATGGATCAATTTAACATTGATGATATCATCAATCCAACACCATAGCCACCTCCACCTACCCGTCCCCCTACACCCCCTCAACCTAATATCCCACCTCCAACACCTATTGCATCTAATAAGGCTCGCTTGCGAGCACACATAAATGATCAAGTTGCATCCATTCAAAATCAAATCAATGCTATGCAGAATCGAGCATTGATTCCACCACACATGATATATTTTAGATAAGATAAGATTAGAATTGCTATGGCATATTAAGAGTATGGTAAAGTTGCAAAAACTGCAAAAATGAAAATAGTTAAAGATAAATGATTTAAAAAAAAAAAAAATAGATTCTCAATGTAAATTCTTGTCATATAATCAAGACTTGTATAGTTGTTCCTATTATCTTTTAACTTTCACTTTTCATACCATTTGGAGTTTTATGTTATATACAAATGTTACATTGCCACATTGAATACATGAGATTAATAGTATTGTTTTCTCTTATTTTTCTAAAGATAAATGGAAAAGACATTGACTTTTTAAAAATAAATAAAAATGACAGATTTTTAACCTCCACTTTTTAATACTATTATTTTCTCTTATTTTTCTAAAGATGTGACATAAAATAATGTATTATCTACCCTATGTCACGTTACCACTGACTCTTTGTGGAAGAAAATAGTTACAATAGAAAACACGGCCATGTGAATACACACTAATTGATAAATCTGTTCTACAATGAATATGTACATAAAGCATTGAAGAGATTGATTAAGCCAAAAAGATGGCGTGTGATTCCTTCGTTTCTTTTCAGACGCTATCATTTTTTTGTTTACATTTCTCGTCCACGGAGAAGGAATAATACGTCACTATTTTACTCACTACAAGACAATAAAAATGGAATTGAGGCAAGATTTCAATTTGGATGTCAGAGTGTAGTTTCGAAAGCATGGGAAACAGCAATTGTGCTGTTGCTCTGGTGTAACTTTTGCATGTAATTTTATTGTTTTATTAATAAATTTTTCAAAAGGTTGCAATTCCAAAGTAAATTGTGGAAGTATAGAGTGGGAGGTCTTGGAAAGGTGTGATATATATAATAAAGATTTATATGATTGAAATTTTATAATTAAGAATTTTTATCTGTTAATTTTTTAGAAGGATTAATTGTTTATTATATTTTTTTTGTGTTTCCAAAAATTCATAAGAATGAAACAAATTAATTTATTAATTTGATTATTTAATTAGTTGAATAATTTTTTTTTGTCAATAATTAAATCTTCCACTATTTAATCAGTAGTCCCATCAACAACATAATCAACTAACCAAAGTAAGACTAGAAGGAAGATTGCTCAAATCAAAAGATGGAAGGTGCCACAACCTTTATAGTCTATCCATAATTACCTATATGAACTTTTGCTCCATGAATAGCCTAAGCAATTGCTCTTGCTTATCTCCTCAATACTCCCACATCTTACTACTTTGTTATCAATGGTGAATGCATAAGACAACTGCTCCAAAACCCGCATAAACATTCAAATCCAAATCAACGTAGTTAACCCTTAATCTAGTAGAATGGTTTAGCATGAAAGAAAATAACATAAATTGAAACAACTAAAGACCATACACAAAGGAAAACCAAATTTATGTGGAAAACCCAAGGGAAAGATGACGGTGAGGATTAGCTCACAATATAAAGTAAGAACAACACCAATTACAAAAGGTTCACTCCCGAAGGGCTCACTACCCAAAAGAAAGGAGGGTTCCCTGTCAAGGGCTCACTATCGGATTACAGAAAAAGAAGATAAAGAGGAATATTACAGTGAAAAATCCATCTCAATGCAAAAAAAAGATCCACCTCAGCATCACCAACACATTTGTAGCCTTATTAAAGATTGTAGACACCTTCTGCTCACTACTTCTAGTAGTCTAACTCATTGAAGCTTGCACTTCACTTCACAAATTCACACTCTAACACTCTGCACTTTTCATCATTCACTCTAAACTCTCATCCAGGTCATCAACACAACTCTTATTTATATCATCTTCAACCTTGAAAATATTCTCTAAGGTCAGCTATGTATCTTAACTGTGCAAATTCAAATTAGGTTGGCACCAAAAAAATTTCACAATGGAAAAGAATGACGATGGACCACAACACACCTTAACTCAGACCTCAGTCCATTCAAACACACCTCGCCATGCTTCCATAAACACCGAACAACATCCACAATTAGGGTAAATACCTAGGTCAATCGAACCCATCAACCACCATGAAACATTTAAGTACACACTTCCTTTTACCCAAAGATGACTCACGAACAAGTATCACTTGAACACAATCTAGAATACTCCACGAACACCTTGAATTCTAACAAATTCTTTTGCAACTTTCACCTAAAGAATGTACACATCTAGTACATTTAGACAATTCTCCTATACACTGTAACTCAAGAAACCAATGTCAAGAGCACCAAACCACAAAAAAATCAACTAAAGAAAGATATGAACATTATCAACACATTTCTAGATCTGCAAGACCTGAAAGTAAAATGTGGAGAAATGTCAAGCAAAACCACTTCTCCCAAACACCTTTGCATTACATAGTTCACACAACTTTCTCTACACAATGATCCAACACAAATGTTGTGGTATGTGGCAATTGATCATGCTATAATGTACACCCAGCATGTATCCTCACTGAGGTCTAGGGGTGGGTCGGGCCCTAGGCGAGGGTTCAAGGGCGACAACCCTCGAGAAAATATTTTTTTCCCATTTTTCGTGTTGTCACTGAGAAAGGAAAAAAACAACTTTATAAAACCCTAATTCTAGAAGCTTCTAAAAGGCTTGTTATAAGGGGTTGGGATGGGAGTTACAGTATGTAGAAAAAGGTGATTATTCGCGAGATTGTAATAAGTTTTGTAGTAGATAATAAAATCATCGGATGGCTGTGATTTTGTGGATGTAGCCTAGATTGGGTGAACCAAGTTAAATTCTCTATGTTGTCTTGTTTTTGCTATAATTTTCTATGTGTTTTATTTCTCTATTTTATTGATCAAATATGCATTTAACTATTAGATATCTGCTTTCTAACCCTAACACCTTAATGAAATTTGGTTTCCTTGGGAAACTTCACCAAATTTTATTCACTTGATCCATGTCATTTTGTCATAGGACCTCACTAAACATAGATCCCCTTAAGCCATCCTATCACCCTAAATCATAAACCGATGTCTTAAGGGGTCCTAATATGACATTTCTTAAGGGGATCAAAGAAGTTCTCAAAATTTGGTGAAGTTTCCTAAGGAAACCAAATTTAACAATAATAAGATCATGCAAGATTATAATATGAACGAGATTTCATGATCTAGGTTGTTCAGTTGAAACAATAGCTATCTCAATCAACTATTCCACAAGAAAATGTTGTTCACTAACTTGCAAGTCCATTATTCCAAGGGACACCAAAAATTCACCTTAAGTTCCCTAAACTCTAAAATATAAACCTTAAACACTAAAGCATTCATTTTGTCCAAGGACCTTAAAATGAAATTTGGTTTCCTTGGGAAACTCCACCAAATTTTATTCGCTTAAGCCACGTAATTTTGCCATAGGACCTTACTACATAGATCCCCTTAAGCTATCCTATTACCCTAAACCCTAAACTCTAAACCCTAAACCCTAAACCATAAAGCCATAATTTTTTCTTAGGCCCTTAATGAAATTTGGTTGCCTTGGGAAACTTCAAAAAAAATTATTCACTTGATCCATGCCATTTTTTCCTAGGACCTCACTAGACATAAATCCTCTTAAGCCATCCTATCACCCCAAACCATAAATTGATGTCTTAAGGGGATCAAATAAGTTCTCAAAATTTGGTGAAGTTTCCCAAGGCAACCAAATTTAACAATAATAAGATTATACAAGATTATAATATGAATGAAATAAATCATGATCTAGGTTCATTGATTTATTGTTTAGGGTGATAGGATGGCTTAAAGGGATCTATGTCTAGTAAGGTCCCAGGACAAATTGGCATGGCTCAAGTGAATAAAATTTGGTGAAGTTGCCTAGGACCTTAATAAAATTTGGTTGCCTTAGTCATCTTCACCAAATTTTATTCACTTAAGACATGTCGTTTTGTACTAGGACCTTACTACATAGATCCCCTTAAGCCATACTTTAGGATGTCTTACGGTGTCCTAATATGAAATTTCTTAAGGGGATCAAATAAGTTCTCAAAATTTGTTGAAGTTGCCCAAGGAAACCAAATTTAACAATAATAAGATCATGCAAGATTATAATATGAATGAGATTTCATGATCTAGGTTCATCAATTTACGATTTAGGGTGATAGGATGGCTTAAGGGGATGTATGTCTAGTATGTTCCTAGGACAAAATGACATGGCTCAAGTGAATAAAATTTGGTGAAGTTGCCTCAAAGCTTAATCAAATTTGGTTTCCTTGGGCATCTTCACCAAATTTTATTCACTTAAAAGCCATGGCATTTTGTACTAGGACCTTACTACATAGATACCCTTAAGCCATCCTATTAAACTAAAACCTAAATCCTAAAATCTATACCATAAACCCTATAGCATTCATAAATTTTCCTATATTAATAGTTAATTGTTTTTTCATTCAAGTAACATGCCTTAGACATAAATGAGGCTTACATGTTTTATCATTTGTATTCAACTAGGCCATTTAAATTGAATGGTTGAAGGGTATTTCATAAACATGTATCTTACATTTTGAAATTACAAATCTAATGCAAGTTCATTATATCTTAGAGATCACATGGATCGATTCAATAATATTCACAAGCCACCTCCACACCATCCATCTCCACCTCCACCCACTCCACCTCATAACCCCCCACCTCCACCACTTAAAAGAGATGGTGCTTGTTTGCAAGCACGAATCACTACTAATGTTGGAACCATCCAAGATCAAATTAACATTATTCAAAATGAAGAATGTGTTGCACCACCTATGAGGATGTTTGCATCTAGGATGCAAACTGTTGTTGATGTTGTTAGGGCTATGGATGGGATCTTAGATGAGCATCAAAAATGGCTAGAGGAGAGGAGAACTTCTGATTCTGAAAGGGAAAACACAAAGAAATGAAGAGATGCAGTAGAGAGCCATAACAATTTCTAAATTAATACAATTATCTTATAGTTATGAATTTATGAATTTGGTTCGATGGATATTTTGTGTGATGAATTTATAAATTTGGTTGAATTCATTACCATAAACTAATTGATGAAATTTATTATCCATTTTTTGTTCTTCTTTGTTGCTCCATTTTTAGACCACGCTAATACATTTTCAATCATCATTGTTTTAGATCTTAAAGCTATAAAAAATCATACCATTTTCAATCACCATTGTTCACATCTTATAGTTGTAAACATTCAAATCAAATCTACATTAAATGAAAAATATTATGTCAAGCTCAAGAATCTATAGGTCTAGAACCCCAATACTTTTATATCTATTTTTTATAAAATTTGTACATTGGTAGGGTTTCATCTATTTTTCCTACAAATTCTACCCTTTCACTCTCAGGATTTTTAGTTTATACAGGTGGCTTCTATTTAGGAATTCCTCTTTTTAATAGGTACCCAAATTTCATCATCTACACCTAAAGTTTTTGAATTTATAATTATCAAGAAAAGGAAGATAATCCATAATCTTCTATAGGATTTTTTGAATACCTTTCACCTCATATTTTCTAATGCAATTATCAGGCCAAGTCATATAATCCACATTCTTCTACAAGAAGACAATCAAATTAGGAAACACCCGCTTGAGTTTTGTAGTGGCTTTTGTGGAAGGATGCATTCATGAAGCTTGTGAAGATGCTTGCACCATCCACCTCAATCCCTTCTCACACAATGATCCTTCTATGGTGATAGGTTGGCTAGCTACATATGAATGTAGGAAATACATATAATCCTTTTCTTAGTCTAGGAAAATGAGGCTCTTACCCCAGATGGATATGCAACTACTTTTTATCAATGGAACTAATCAAAACCAGATTACTACATGTAGTTGAGGAGTCTATTAGAACCATTTAAGGGTTGAACAACTAAATGCAACTACCCTAGTTTTGATTACAAAATGGTCAATGAGAACAAGGAAAGATATCCAACATGGAATAGATTTCCCATCCAAATGTGGGTGGCATGCAACTGCAAAGTGTTTGCTCCCACAATTTTAAGTATTAAATATTGTCTTGTCCAATGGAGCATCATTTAATTATTTATAATTGGGATGAAATTCTAAAAATATCTTGAATATTATTAAATCATTGGCATTCTCTTTGTACAAAACCCTTTTATATTTTATATAAAAATCATGATACTCCTTGGAAACAAGGAAAAAATTAGACAAAAAATTCTCTATTTAATAAGGTGGGGTAAAATGCAAAGTGTTGTTAATGGGAAGGAAGCCTTCTTCATTGGTGAATGGTATTTTTATGATAAATTGGTAGGTAGAATGCTTTAATTAGCATCTCATGGGCCATGTTTTCCATCAAATAAAAGTTAAACGATTCAGTAGAGAAATGAATTAAATCAGCTATATCTTTCCCTATGTTTTCTTACAATTCCATATGTTGATAGAAAGTTTGACATAGGTACATTGAGTAGAAGTATCATATAGAACTTTCTTAAGTTAATTAATAATTTCATTTATGTAAACAAATAACTCACCTTGCTTGCTTTGCTCAACTTGTATTTAAAGTTTTTGAGCTATATTTTTTTGTTTTATTTTTCAATAGATATTTAATTCAATACACATATCATAAAGTAATTCTATTATGATTTTTTTAATTTTTTTTATTTCATTATGTAAAGTGTGATTGAAAGGTATCTATTATGTCAAGATTTAATTTTGTAGATTTAAGGGTTATTCATTTTTTCAAAGTTCTCTTATGGTTGGTATTTGTCTATGAAAATTTTCTATAATATTAGTATTCCCCTGTCCATTATCTACTACTCCATTTATGGTTTATATTGCTTTGAATTACCTTCTATCACCTACTACTCAATTTGCACATTTTGTTGCTTTGAATTTCCTTCCCTCATCTAATGTTGATCAATCAGCTCTACATTTTCCCTCAAATCAACCTAGTTAATTTTAGTACCCAAATCCTTGTCATCTTTGACCTTCCATATAGGTTTGTTTCTAACACTTTTCTGCTCATTACCTTTAACATAATATATCTTGCCATTATTAACACTTAATTCTCTAAGATCTTTAACTACATATAATACATATATGTATTGTTGTCCATAATAATGTTGTGTACCATTCAATATTAGTTTTAAAATTCTACCAACCTAAATATTGCAAATTTTCCCACCACCCAAAGTTTAGTTAAATACACTTGAATCCAATTTTTTCATTCATATAATTCAACATTTTTTTCTTTAAATATACATTGATATTCTTTGAAAGGTTCTCTAAAATTGACTATTTAAATATTCTTTATTTCTCAAGATTTTTCTTCAACTTTCCACATCTTTTACTTATAGATGTGGTTTATCCTCAATATTTTTTTTACCCTATAACTAAACAATTTTTTTGTTCATGTAATTCTATGTTGAGTCCATTTTTTCTTGGATCTAAATAGATACTATCATTGAGTATATCTTCCTATCTACGTTTGATATCTAAGGTTTCTTTACTATATTCTTCATTTAATCTGTAAATCTTTTGTCAGGAAGGTACTTATTGTATTTGTTGTTAAAAGTGTTGTTAGATGAAAATATAAATGTCAAATAAGCAAGTATTCTTAAAATACTAGATATGAAAAATGTATTTCAACAAGTCTAAAGAGTTTACTAGTACCAATATATATGTGTATCTATTAACAAAATTTAGGATTTATTTGAATTTTTTCAATAGCCTTTATCTAAGACATACACTTACCCAAAACTTGCTACATTGGCCAAATATCTCTTGTTTTCAAGCACCATGTTTAATCCAAGCTATAGCAATGGTATATGATGTTGTTGCTCATCATAATGACATGGAACAATGTTATTTTGTAATAAAATAAAGTTGATAATATATCATAATTATTTAAACATATAAACACTAAGTTTATATTTCTTTCCTTCTTTCCACTACCAACCATGTGGAAACATTTTTCAAAATTTCATCTTAGTCAATCTTAGTCAATCTTAGTAGGACCTGTCTATCTTAAAAGTGGAATGCATGAAGCTACCATCTTTCCAAAGAAGTTGCAACATGTAACCTTAGTGTATGCTTTTGAAGTGACAGGCTTGCCACTTTCTCCAGCATCATGCCATTGGTTTAGGTGAGTCCTTCAATAGATTGGTGGGGCCCATTTGCTTAGAATTTGGTGAGGAAGGAGACTTGAAAAAATTTCCAAAAAATTTCCAAAGCCCTCACATGCCATCATGATACAATGTAGCAAGAAAGGGCATACCTAACACACCGTAACAGTCCATTTAATAAAGCTAGAAAGCAATGTGTGTGAGGATCATTCCAAGGATATATGTCATCTTTGTGCATCATCATCCATCTTCAAATGTAGATGTAGCAGCATTGACACTTCTAAAGTGTTGCACCATAGGCTGAGGTGAGTCACTCGGTAGGTTCGGTGGGACCTACCCTTCTCAAGAGGAAAATATAATAGAGATGTTGGCTCTTCCAAGATGGTCTCCATATGGCACCATGGCACAAGGAAATGGAAGGAAAGGTATATTGAAAGCTATCACAGTGTTGGCCATTAATGATAACTCAAATTTTGGTAGGTCTATCAAACAAGGACAAAGGCAATGTATAGATCCTCTCCCTAGGGCAGTTTGTGTAGCATCTCTAAATGAGGAAGTCTTAACACTTCTAAATGGTTGCACCATTTGTTGAGCCAAGTGACTCAGTATATCTAGTTGGGTCCCATCTTTTCCAATAGAAAATATTACATGATTATTGGCCCTCCTCATAGACCTTTCATGTGTCATCAATGGCACAATCAAATGAAATTAAAATTAGTACAACCAAAACTATTGTGTCATTTGTCCCCAGTGGGGAGAGTGATAGGGAGATGCATGACATCAACATGGGACACTTGGGAGAAATAAAAACTTGATACTTTTCCTTGTTATTCCATTCGCTAATTAGCACCAAGTTGGATTAGTGAGTCCCGTTTCCATCAAAGAGGTACTCAAGGCTCCTGACCATCAATCTTCTAAAGGAAACATCTAACTAATCATGCTTTGCAAATGATCTAATTAGAATGGGAGATGAATAATGTTGTGCCATTGGTTGAGATAGATAAATCAACCACCCCATGATCTTGATATGATTCCCTCACTACTTTATTGATCCAATAAAGTGACCCAATAGATTGGGTGAGCCTCACATAATAATTTTATGGGTATGTGGAAGATCATCATTAAAAAACAAGCCCTTAAGTGGCAATGAAAATTCAGAAAAATTAGAGTTAGGCAACTTGACATAAAAATTTGAATAAGTTATGTATATTATTTCAAAAATATGTAAGAATAGAATCTGTGGAAAATTGAATGTAGTTTCTAAACTACTAAGTTTATTTTATTTTTTTAAAAGTCTATTTGGTGAAAATTTGAAATTTCAATGTAGTAGTACTTAAATTTCAGGGAAAAAATAAGAAGTAGGGTGTCATGACCACCCTAGCCACAATAAAATGATAATATTTTTTTATAAGATTTTAGATATAAGTAGATGACTCATGTACGGATGTGACACATATTTTTTTGTAATTTTTTTCTAAATAAATAATAAATTATGAATTTTTTATTACAACTTTTAAAAAATATAAAAACTCATATGTCTGACCACCTTAACTTGGTCAAAACTTCATGAAATTCAATATATTCTTTTTTATTGCTATAGTATACAAAGCATAGAATGTGATTCATATTTTGGATTGAAAAAATATGATACCGTCTGAAAGTTATAGATATTTTTCAATCAGCCTATCAATCAGGAATTTAGTCGTAATTCTATTAGAAAATGAATAATAATTATTTATTAAATTCAAAGTAAAGAATAATTTATATTGGTGGAAAGCTAACAGTCTCCTCTACAAACCCTTTTCCTTTCATCAATTTTGGCTAAAAATAAAGTCATCAGCCACATGGACGAAGTCCAAGCCAAATACCAAAGCAAGCTCGAGGCTAATCCATAGGCAATAAATTCTTTGTCAGAAATATCAGATATCTGTTTCAAATCGGATATTTGATTTCAATCAGATATCCGATTTGGTTTATATGTGATTTTAAAAAATGTTTTATACTTTATAATATATGATTTAGAAAATGCAATAAAATTTTTATAGTTTATTTTAATATATCTAATTTAGAATATACAATATAGTTTATAATTTAATATATAATATATTATATTATTACATGTATAATATTTAAATATTATTTCTATAGTTTAGTTAATGTATATATATATTACTAATATATAAAATATTATATAACTAATTAATATTACTAACATATAAAATATTTAAATATTATCTCTTTCCTTCTCTCTCTCTCTCATTATTCCCCTCCTAATTCTCTCTCCCTCTCTCTACCCTTCTTCCCCTCTTCCCCTCTCCCTTCCCCCTCCTAATTCTCTCTC